>CM063589.1:1740355-2340355 GCA_032356905.1 Salix exigua | reverse complement strand
TGCAGTTAAACAAGAAGCTGGATTTCAAATCATATGATTATACAGACATGGATTTACTGTTGATACATGTCATGGGGGGAGCCTGCAGGTATAACTGTTGTTGTAATGAATTCACAATACTACTGATTGCGATGCTTTCCAGGTTAATTTTTAAACCCACGAACAGCTTTATGTAATTAGCTAAAGTAGAAGATTATGCAGAATATCTATGATGTAAAGTGTCTTGTTTTATTAACTCACAATCGTTCAAAACAAGGGTCACATGCATGTCCTGTCATTCTAGTTGAATGGCTACACGAGGCTTTCTAGTTATTCCTCTCAAAGACTTCCTCTACCCTTTGATCGATAATCTTGCCCTTTTTCTTTATTTTCTACTTTAGTTTCTTCCACCACACAATAAAGAAGTTCATACGATGATTTTTCTGTAAATTATTCTCCCTTGGCATGTCCTGTCATTCTAGTTTTTTCTTTGCTTTCACAAATGCATGTGAAGATGCAAAAGTATCTATAATATAGAGCCAACTAAAATAGCATATACTAAGCTCAACATTTAGATAAAAAAGAAAAAAAAAAGGTAGATTTCATCCATCTAGAGACCCTTTTAACTTCTATCCCGGCAATTTTGAGCTTCTTGTGCGAGTTAGTGGGGGGCAGAAGCAAGCCACTGCCCCCACTTGCACTCGTGTATTTGAAAAAAAGATAATTTCTTGTACCATACATAACCTGTGGTATTTTTCTTCATCTTTGACAGCTTTTGAGTCAGTGGCCCCGGCTTTTCTTTCATTTCATAAACAAAATGTGCCCTTCCTCGCCCTTTCCTCTTCCTCTTTTTTTTTTTGTTTTATTGTGCGGGCATCAACATGACAATTCAAGTTTTTTATAACTAGATAAAAAGATAGCATTATTTTGGTATATCCTTCACTTAGATATGACCATATTTTTATTCTGATCAAAGAGACGCAGAGCGCTAAAAATCTGTGTTGTCCACAATACCAAGTTCCAAACTCACCGACACAAGAACAGTAGTAGACATTTCTTTTTTTGGACAAGAAACAATTAGCACGGAACAAGCTCCAATTATTTTCAAGATTGCTTTCTCTTATTCAAACCATATAAGTTGATCCGATAATAACCCCCCCAACACACTCACTCAATTCAAAGCTTATCCCATGGCATGAACAAAAAATTAAAAAAAATGAATTAATACAGTTTTAATAAAAATAATTTAAACATGAGTTAATCCGAGGCACTTTCCGATCAGTATGCTCCAAATAAAAAGACAAACCAGACTTGTGGGCACGGCCAGTGCATATTTAAATTCCAGACTGCGCCAGAGAATATAGTGATGGTCCTTAACATACAAGGCCAGACAAGCCTTCGGATGAGTGCACAGATAAACACTGAACAGAACGACGGTGACACCCACTATGAGTGCAAATGTTTCAGCATAGAGACCACCAGCATAGGCACACATTTCATACGGATTCCCAGAAGTGAGCCCTTCTTGGCTATGGGCCGGCTCCTAAATTTCAACCTGTCTAAACCCAACCCTGCTTTTAACGACAAGTTTATCTCTGAACCATTCATGTGCTGACTTGGGCATTTATTTGGCAGCCTAATTTTCTATGAATAAACGTTTTATGCTCCAGGCGGTAGTCGAACAGTTAAAAATGATGAACTGTTCAACAAATCTTGGGCATCTTATAATAGGACCACACACTATATCATTCACTTGCTACTAATTCAAACCCGTTATGGGATGTGCTTTTTTTCAACATGGTCTAAAATGAAGCAAGATTTTAATTTTTTTGGCGAAGTGAAGAGATCAACTCGCCATGGATGATAAACTTATGGCTCCACCTACACATCTATCATTGCAAACCCATATCTAACTAGACAGGGATAAGTGCATACAACATGACAGCAACAAAACTGTGTTAATGCTCTTAGTGGAACCGGGAAGGTAACAGGTGGAGCAAACTAGACGGTGAAATTACAACAATAGTCGGTGGAATGGTGGGTGATAGGGTGGCAGCTGCAGTTTGAAGGAGGCATCCTAACATGGGTGGTGTACCGTGGGAGGGGCAGCGGCAGCACAATGGTGAGGATATCACTCAAAAACATGACGCCAGGGAGTTACAACTGGAAACAGGTTGTTTGCGCTCATGACGATGGGGGGGATGATTGAACATGCTAGCACTAATGATATGCATATCCATGGTGAACATGCTAGCACTAACGATATGCATATCCATCGTGAACATGCTAGCGCTTCGCATAGAATTAATGCAGTGGACAGCAGCTTTAACTCACTATACAAATCCAAACCAGGCAGGTTACATCCACTAGCTGGGATGATTTCCTTGCACCTATCATTGAATTTTAAGTCTGCCAAAGTGCCCTAATCAACTGCATGAAGTTGAAGACTACACGTAAAAAGTTACTTCATAATCAGCACAGGACCTTTTTTCTCTTTGGTTCAACTACAGGTCCTGTCAGCTTGGGAGATACTAAATGACAAATTGTGGGATGTTGAGAAATATTCAACATAAACTTTCTTTTAATTTTCACCATGTGAGCATGATTCCACCGATCAACTATGTCCAGAGGGTTCTATTTCATGATGCCCATAAACTTTTATGAAGCAACGGTATGACAGCAGTATGAGAACAATGCGTTTAGAGAGGAGTGCTAAATAATGCAGAACTAATAAAATTTGGTATATGAAGCTGTGAGGTTCAAATAACAATAATCCAAACAACTTACTTTCTCTCCCATATGGCATTCTGCATTAGAATGCAACAGTAGTTTACAGAAGTTCATCTGATTTTCAACATGAAAAAGATAATGAAGACGATGCTGTCAGCACTTTAAGTTGTTAGATAGATGATAGGCAAATCTTGAAGAGACCCATGCTACTGCTTGATATTATATTGTAGCAATTTGATTCAATTGATCTTGGAAAGTTACACCACCAATGACAAAACAGATGCAGAATGACAGAGAATGAGTAAGACCTGATAGAGAAGACACTCAAATCATCTGGCATTCATTTATAATCCAGCATGTGATTGCCCAAACCTTTTTTCTCAGTCACTCCGAAAGGGATGCATCGGACATGAAATTTTTGAAGAAAAGCATTCGATAATGATCATAGTACTAAGAGAAGTAGATGGCTACTCAATTTTAATCTCATGTATTACACATGAGAATATATACGGGTCATGGAGACACAGAAATAAGCTTCTCTGCATGGGAGAAACGATTAAGAAGAGAGAAATTATAGTAGTAAAATTACAGATGTGTTGCAGTTTAAAAAAAGTTAGAAATGTGTTGGATAAAGCTCCAAAAGTCCAAAAGTAGATTAAACAGACTACTTTTTCGAATTTGTGTAACAATATCTGAGCAGAAGGTAACGAGTTAATGGGGAAAACATGCCAACTTTAAAACCACCAAGGAAAACGAGACTACATTTTCTAGCTTGTATATTCTCCATTGGCCAATAAATTAACAAGGGAATGATACGTCCAAAGCCTTTACCCATCAATTTCGTACCCAACTATGTCATTACAGTACAACTCCCAATTACCTTCCACACATTTTCTTCTGAACTCTGAGATTTCATGTTTTTAGCCACCAACTATGCTTTACATACCTTACTGGAGGACATGTCAATTAGTAGTGCGACTACAATCCCATTAATTTTATTTGAACCTCGAATCCCAGAGAAAAAAATCATCAAAACTCAATATAAGCAGATCCTATTCAAAGGAAGCTACAAGGTACCATTTTGATTTAGCATATTTAATTCATGTCATTCAGATGCACAGCCAAGCAATATTCTCACTCAAAATCTAATGACAACAAGTATTCATAGGGATATTTATTGATGTTTTATCAAGTATGGGAATTGGCATTTTTTTGGGTGAATCTTAAAGGCTTTTGCTGCACATGAACCATGCTGCCAACCAGCAGCTACATATTTCCCCAACTGGGCTGGTTCACACTTCATTTATGTGAAACCTCCTCTGCAATAAACCTACTTTGACTGGGATCAGTTCACGAACAGAAGGATAGAGGTTTCGAAAGGTAGAATAACATGTACATGAAATAGTCGGCACGATCCTTAACCATAGTGGGCATGTCTTAGCATAGCTATCCATTAATTCAAGCAATTGCAGAGTAGAACAGATTATGAAAATTCAGAGTTTACTTACAAAAAGACCAGCATTGATTAAAATGAAGATGTCTCGCCCTTCACCCTCCTGCCAGGTGATAAGAGTAAGCACCGCATTGAAGGGTTTCAAAGTTGTGAGACGCATATGCTCACACGCACGCATACCCATCCCACACACATAGCCAATGCTCTATAACATATCTACAGCTACCAACTCCAAGGACACTGGGAATTCAAATGGAATTATTCATCGGACTAGTTGTGTTAATACTCCTCAACAAAATGGAGTTCGTTGAACGTAAAAATCGAGATTTATTAGAAAAACTAGGGCTATAATGCTTCAAATGAATGTTCCCAAAAATTTTGGTCATATGGTATTCTTCATTGCTATTTATATTATTAACCGCTTACCCAGTCAAGTCATCGGATTTTCAATGTCCTCTTGAAATTTTGCGAGGTAAACCTCCTAATATTTCGCATTTAAAAATTTTTGGGTGTCAATGCTTTGTTCATCTTCATCCCAATCAACGTGACAAACTTGACCCTCGTGCATCCAAATGTATCTTCTTAGGGTACTCTCAAACCAAAAAGGGTACAAATGCTATGATGTTATATA
Organism: Salix exigua; assembly: GCA_032356905.1. Taxonomy (NCBI): domain Eukaryota; kingdom Viridiplantae; phylum Streptophyta; class Magnoliopsida; order Malpighiales; family Salicaceae; genus Salix; species Salix exigua. Next base: position 2,335,562 of record CM063589.1, on the reverse strand, counting down.
TCGAAAGCTGTATGTCAGCGAGGATGTTCGATTTCTTGAAACCAGTCCTTATTTCACCACTCCAAGTCGGGGGAGTTCTTGGAAGATTTAATTCCTCTTCCTCAGCGAAATCAGTAGCATCAATGTGACTCGACCTAGTGCTCCAAATGCGATAATCCCGGTTGATGTGACTTCATCTACAATCATGCCACCGATCCTGTATCTCCAAACCTATCGGCCAGATGCACCAGCTCCAAGACGCAATCCTTCACGATCACGCCGGTTCCTTCCAAATTTCAAGACTATGTGGCCTATACGATCAGTACCCTGTTTGAATTATTTGAATTACTCCCAACTCTCACCGTCGCACTCTGCTTTTTGTCGACCATATCCAATGATCATGAACCTCGAAATTTCACTGAAGCTCAATCTCAACGGGTTTGGAGACAAGCCATGGAGGAGGAATTGACCGCCCTAGCGGACAACAACACTGGAGTTTAGTTCCTCTTCCAAAAGGTAAGCATGCCGTAGGTAGTCGATGGATATACAAAACCAAGTTCAATTCGATGGCTCTGTTAATCGGCACAAAGCTCGCTCTGGTAGCTCAAGGTTATACTCAAGAATTTGGTATCGACTACAAGGAGACGTTTGCCCTGTCGCAAAAATGACCACTTGTAAGAGTCCTCTTATCTATTTACGTCAATAATGGATGGTTTTATCTCAAATGGACGTAAAGAATGCCTTTCTACACGGAGATCCGGAAGAAGAAGTATTTATGAAACTTCCTCCCGGGCATCCATTAAGTGACACTCTTAATCCGGTATGTAAACTTCATAAATCTATCTATGGGTTGAAACAAAGTCCTCGTGCATGGCATGCGAAGCTTAGTAGTGCTCTTACTTCATTAGGATTTAGCAAAAGCTCTGCTGATTCCTCTCTTTATGTCCGGTTCCAAAAGATGATAAATTGATGGTCTTAATTTATGTTGATGATTTAATTATATCCGGAAATAATCTTGAATCAATTACTAAACTAAAGCAAACTCTTCAACAATTATTTCCTATTAAAGATCTTGGTGCTTTAAAGTACTTTCTTGGAATTGAAATGGCCTCATCTAAAAGGAATTTTTCTTAATCAGTGAAAATACACCTTGATGTTCTTCGAGGTGCGGTATGCTTGAAACTAAACCTTCCCTTACCCCTGTTGACGAGAAACTAACATTATCCGTTGCGAGGCCGACCTTTCCATCACCTAAGTACTATCAACGACTTGTGGGGAAGCTTATTTACCTGACGATTACTCGCTCGGATATTACATATCGCGATTAGTCCGGTCGACCAATTCATGCATGCTCCAACTGTTCATCATTTCAGCATGGTCAGCTGAATTCGAGATACCGAAAGGCTCTATCGGGCATGGAATTGTCATGACCGAAACAACCATACCAACCTCCTGGGTATACCGACTACGATTGGGTCGGCAATCAAATTGATCGGCGCTCCACTCATCGGATATCTGTATTTTCTTCGGAGGCAATCTTGTGTCCTGGAAGAGCAAGAAACAACATGTTGTTGCTCGATCTAGTGTCTGGCCGAATATCGTGCCATGGTCTGCAGTTGCTTGTGAACTTGTATGGCTTCGAGTCTTCTTACGGATATGGGTTGCCCACATGTTTCTCCAATGAGCCTGTTTTGCGACAATCAAGCTGCCATGCATATTGCCAAGAATCCTGTGTTCCATGAAAGAACCAAACACATCGAAGTTGATTGTCATTTTATTCAGTCGACAAGTTCAATCCAACAATATCACTACTCATTATGTGCGGACCGGTGACCAACTAGTCGATGTGTTTACCAAAGCAGGTGTCTTCGTCTCGGTTTAATCGGCTTCTCTGCAAGCTTGGATCCATCAACCCCTTGATCCGACTTGAGGGGAGTATTAAAGACACACGGATATTACAGAGTACATGCTCTGTAATATCCGCCTCGCCCATACTTAATATTCTAATTGTCCATACTCTAAGCTATTATTTTAAGTCATGTAACGGTAACCTTGTAATTAGCCTAAGTCTTGTCCCATAACTTGCCCATAATCAGCTCATGTATAAATTATTCTCTTTACAACAACCCAAATATAGAACTTCAGTTTTCATAATGCTGTATTTCCAGCAACGTTGTCAATAGTTTTTACACCAGAATTCTCTTAAATTCTTCAAATTGTGGTCCTTGTTGAGTAGATGGAATTCAATGATTCACTGGTTGTTAGTTACCAACTTCACTATCAAAACAATGCAAATGCTGAAATACATGACACGATGAATAAACCTACAACCTCAATACAAGCAACCACTCTGGATTAAATAATCATCTGAAAACATCATAGCATGATCATCTTGTCCGGTAATAAGTTTGAATACCTTTTCTCTCCTCGACGACTTCATAGCATATCAAAGAGCATCATCCATCCATCGCATTGTAAAAAGCATCTAGTTCAAGGGAAAGAGAGAAAAATCATGAAACTTGTAAATACACAATTTATTCAAAGCAAATAAAAAATTTGCCTGTCTCATTTTTCTCTTAAAAAAAGACAATGCTATCAATATTGTAACCATTAGAGTAAGGTGTTGTCAACTAAATTAAACGTCTAGTTCTCTATCAACCAGCGTTCTGTCCACTGCGATGTAACTGTGAATGTAAAATGAAGGCTGAATCAACAACTCAAACCACAATTTCTAAATATATAAAATACACTGCAATGAGCATGGCTGTTAGCTGATTTACAGAGCCAAATCCAGACACGGTAACAAGAATAGATCACGCGACAAGCCAAAAGCTCGAATAAGAGTAAATTGACCTCAGCAATGTAAGAAACTAATAGCCTACTTGATAAAAAAAATTAGCAATTAATCGTTATAACAATAATAATTAAAAAAAAAAGCAAGAGGAGGAGAGTGAGGGCGATTGACCTTGCCGATGTGTGGAAACTGTGTTCGCAGCCACCATTGTGGGACTGTCCACTTGATAAGTAAAAATTTACAAAACTCGGTACGTCAAATATAATTTCAAAGCAGAAATTGACGAAGCTATAAGATAAGAGCTGATAATTTATCGAGTGAGGGAGTTTCTTCAGCTTCGATCTCTTCCTCTTCCTCCTCCTCCTCCTCTTCTGGAAGACGTTTTCTACTCTTTTTTATTTATTATTCTGCAATGGAATCTTTTATTTTTCTTGTTTCTTACGCCATGTAAGCGATGGAGCTTTGCATAAATGGAGGATTGGCATCCCTAGTTATTCAGTTCAGCGCCGTCGTTTAACTGATTCTATTCCTTTGCGCCGACGAATGGAATTAATATTTTATTTAAAAAAAACAATTATATAGAGGATTTTTTAATATATTTTTATAATTAAAAAAATAAGTGAAAAATAAAATAAAAAGCATATATATAATTAAATAAATCAAGAATTCTATATGTTGATAAATTAAAAAAATAAAATACATACTAAAAATTAAATTAAAAAAATCAAGAGCCAAGTGTAAAACAAAATATTTAATATCAAAAAACAAAATATTTGCCCAATTTATTATATTTATATATTAGAATAATTTTTCATTCAATCAAAAAATAATAAAAATACATTAAATTTATTAAATAAAATAAAAGTGAAAAAATATTACACAAGGTGCACATATTAAAAATATTATATGAAAAAATATTTTTAGTTTTAAAAAATAACAATCATCTATGCAAAATATATATAAAAATACAGATGAATAAAAAAACATTTTCAAAAATTAAATACATAAAAAATTATTTAACAAGACATATAAAAAAATGAGTATTGATCTATATAAGAATAACATATAAAAAGAGTTTTATTTTTTTTTTTAAAAAAAAAACAAGTTAGTGTTGTTTGACCAACTCGCCTAGTCTATGTCATTAGGGTCTATACACAGGCAAGCTCGCATGACCAAGCTTTATTTAAAAAATTTCCTTCCAGAACGAATAACATATTGTCGAACCAAATTTTATTAATAGTATATTTGATTGCTTGATTATTTTTTAAAATATTTTTTATTTAAAAATATATTAAAATAATATTTTTTTTATTTTTTAAGAATTATTTTTGACATAGCACATCAAAATGATTTAAAAATACTAAAAAAATATTTAAAAAAAAATTTGAGGAAACCGCGTGCAATTAGCCTCTAATAAAATAAATCACATGAAGCATCATCCGAGTTTGTTCAGATTTCGGTTGCTATGGCGGCTAGAAAATCATGATTTAGGATTATTTTTTTTATCTCAAAACTTGTTTTTCAATCCTTTTTTTTTTTACCTAGAACACGTATACAACACCTTAATAAACATGACAAACCTATCAATTACCTTAAATAAATATATCATAATTTGAAATCAACCCAGAACAAAAAACATAATTGAGCCCAAATGTGTTCTATCAAAACTTTAAAGATGAAAAGAATAGCATGAATTCCCCTCGTTAAATGGGGTCATGTGATGGAAATATCAACTCTTTTGATGGTCTGTATTGATGCCACCAATATTTTTTTTCTTTATTATCAGATTTCGACACCTTGTTACTCTCATCTCTTAATTAAAGACCAGAAAACAACACGAATTAACTTTTAATACCAATATTAAATTGGAAAAATAACAAGAATTTGTATAATTAGTGTTATTTTAAAAGTTTGAGAATTAAAATGTATATTTTTTTAAAAAATAAAAATTGGCACACTATTTCACTGTAGATTATGTCTGGTTAATTATGATGTGAAGTGATACAATGATATTTATTTTAAATCTGGAAGTAAAAAATAATAATTAGATATATTTTAAAACTTTTCATCACCTTTTGATTTTACTTCACATCATAATTAACCATAGTTTCTTACATAGTTATAGAAATATGATTTAGCTTCCAACCCAGCCATCTAATGTTTCTAGTTTCTTACATGCATAGTTTTTTTAAAACTCAGGGCTTGTTTGGAAGTGTGGTGGCGTTAGCTTTTCAAAATGATTATCTTGTCGAAATACATTAAAATAATATTTTTTTTTAAAAAAATTATTTTTGAAATCATCACATCAAAATGATCTAAAACACACAAAAACATATTCATTTAAGATAATTTTTTTTTTCAAATTTCGGCCAAAAACAGATGAAATCTCAATGTCAAGCAGACACTACCACAACTTGATTGATCTCGTTTAAATAATAAAGATTAAAGATTTAATTTATTTTTTAATATTTTAAAATGACTTGATACAAAGCTCTTAAAATAAATAATTAAAAAAAGAAGATAAAGTCACCTAACATTCAGACAGGTCACGAGGACGAGAAGGGTTTAAGAATCTGGTTTCTCATGGAACGTGGTTAGAAGTTGCTATTTTTAAAAAACGCGTCACGGACCCAGCATCTCACAGGCTCTTCCTTTTCGGGGTAGACGATAACTGCTAGATTTCTTCATTCCAGGCAGGTAACTTATTTATAAAATATTCTAATTTTGGGTTCATGTATGATCCCTGTACTTAGCCAGTCAAACGGCGTCGGTCCTCTCATTTCTTTCTCTTCGTATAGCCACCGCACTCTTCATCTTTCCTTTTTCAAATTACAAGAATTCTACCTTTTTTGTTTGAAAATAAGAGAGCGTAGTTAGCTAGACAAGGAGAAGTGATCTCAACAATAATTCATGATTTAGCATGAGTATTTTAAAATAATAGATATTTGGAAAGATTTCCTTAGATGGCAAAAACACTTGCAATGATGGTTATTATCTTCTATTGATTTTTTATGTTAAATAATTTATAACTTCAAGCATATGATATTTTTAGAAAGTATTTTTTTTTGCGTGTAATTGTGCTTTTGAAAAAAAAAACTGATTTTTTATATTATAAAATATATTTTTGAATTAATATGAAAATAACAATTTTATTATTTTAATATATTTTTAAATGAGAAACATTTTAAATACAATCCTAGTTTAATATGAGAAAAACATATGCAATGATATATATATATATATATATATTATTTTTAATTTTAAATATCTTTAGAAAAAAATATTTTTTGTATTTTGGGCATATGGAAAGGACTAAATCGTTAGAGACAGGAAAAACAAAAGTAAGGGACCGAAAGCAACGGATCAAAAACGTATAGGGACATACTCTGCAAAAAAACAACACGAACTAAATTTAATATTAATACTCAAACTCTGTTCTCAGATCCACTTATCATCACCATCATCATTTATTGACGTTCTCGCTTGCATTTCAAGATCTAATCTGCGCCATTTTCTTCTCCTCAGAGCACCCTTCTCATCCTCAACTCCCAATCTTAATTTCACGAGGTGAGTTTGCTTGTAGCTTGTTATATTTCTCCATTCTAAACGAAAAAAGCTATAAAGTTAGCAATTTTCTCCCTGATTCGCAACAATGGCCACATTATTTTTTCTGCGTCTGATGTTTGCCGGGATTGTAACTTTCTAGTCATGAAATTTTGTTAGCGATCAGGGTTTCTTAACTGTATCCAAGTATAGCTGGCAAGTTGACGCTGTCGGTGCCTTTTCATTTTTTCTTATAATTAATATTACTATTGCCATGATGTATTTGATGACCCTGGATTGAAATGGGTTTTCTTGATTACCTTGCTCTAATTTTTAAGTTTGTCTCATATATATCACTAGTTAATACCATCCTCTATCCTTTTTATGATTAAATTAATGGTCACCAGTTATGGGATTTTGTTTTAGTTAATGTTCTTACATAGATTCCATATTTAAAATTTTGGAATACAGGGTCTTTTCATTAGTTTATTTGTTTATTGGGATCTGTACGTAATAAATCTTTGTTTTCTTTTATAAATGGTTAAGTCCTAACGTGATTTTTTTTTTTGGAATCCAGGCTGGTCGTGATAAGGAGCTTCAGGCAATCACTGAAGCGAATTAAACAACCTAAGTACTGAATTTGGTGTTGAACTTTTGTTTTGGATATCCATTACCAATCGCAGATCTCTTGGAGGGGGAAATGAGGTTCTGATTTTAACTTGAAGTGAAAGTAGAAGGGAGATTTTCATTTTCTGCTCCTGGTTGCGAAAGATGTCGAGGGGAAGAAATGATGGGGATCTGAAGAAGCGGTTGATAACTTGGATAGTGGTAATAGCTATCATCTGTGGTTGTCTTTACATATATTCTCGAAACAATGGAACATCTGCTTTGGAATATGGCAGTAAATCTCTAAGAAAGTTAGGTTCTTCTTATTTGAGTGGAGAAGATGATGGTGACGAAGCTTCCAGCAAATCCGGAGAAGATCCACAGGATGATGCCATGCTTAAAAGCATTCCTGTGAGCAGTTTTAAGTTGAATTGACTTTTCTATTTGCTTGTTATCAGGTCTAGGTCTTCGAGTGTTGGTATGAATTGCCCTGAAATAAGCTATATTTCTCTTATGATTATTTTCAATGTTGTAGGTTTGTGATGATCGACACTCAGAGCTGATTCCTTGTCTAGACCGAAATCTTATATACCAGACAAGATTGAAGCTGGATTTGTCTTTGATGGAGCACTATGAAAGGCACTGCCCGGTTCCAGAAAGGCGCTTCAACTGCTTGATTCCTCCTCCACCAGGTTACAAGGTAAAGTGTTTCAGAAGTATTTTAGAGTAGCTGGTTTGTAGGGAAGTACTGTTTTGGCCATGTGAATTGAATAAACCACCTTAAAGCTGTAAGTGTTTCCTGTCCTTGATGTTTGCAGGTCCCGATCAAGTGGCCCAAAAGCAGAGATGTGGTGTGGAAAGCAAATATACCTCACACCCACCTCGCAAATGAAAAGTCTGATCAGAACTGGATGGTTGTCAAAGGTGACAAGATTGAATTTCCTGGAGGAGGAACACACTTCCATTATGGAGCTGATAAGTATATAGCTGCAATTGCAAATGTAAGCAGTATTTCCTATTGAAATATGTGATTCTCCAATTAATTTCATCTTTGGAATCCCGGTGCTGGGATAATTTTTGCATTTTACTTTATACTTGGTTTTCCGAACTATCCTGGTTTTAAATATTATTTATGTTTCTTGCTGGCAGATGCTAAACTTTTCAAATGACATTTTAAACAATGAAGGAAGGCTCCGGACTGTCCTTGATGTTGGCTGTGGAGTTGCAAGTTTTGGGGGATATCTGCTTTCTTCTGATATGATTGCAATGTCACTGGCACCAAATGATGTTCATCAAAACCAGATCCAGTTTGCCCTGGAAAGAGGAATCCCCGCATACCTTGGTGTTTTAGGGACAAAGAGACTTCCTTACCCAAGCAGATCTTTTGAACTCGCGCATTGTTCACGCTGCAGGATTGACTGGCTTCAAAGAAATGGAATCCTCCTTCTTGAGCTAGATAGGCTGCTTAGACCTGGAGGCTACTTTGCATATTCATCCCCTGAGGCCTATGCACAAGACGAAGAGGATCTGAGAATTTGGAGAGAAATGAGTGCCCTTGTGGAACGAATGTGCTGGAAGATAGCTGTGAAAAGGAATCAAACTGTTATCTGGGTCAAGCCTCTGACAAATGACTGTTACATGGAAAGAGAACCTGGCACCCAGCCTCCTCTCTGCAAATCTGATGACGATCCAGATGCAGTTTGGGGTGTGCCAATGGAAGCTTGCATCACTCCTTACTCTGATCGTGAGTACCGTATCAGCCCTTTAAATTTCCTTTTGGACTTTCATGATTTATGTTAGTAGTCTCATTACAATTTTCCTTAATCATGGCCTTTCAATGGAAGCAAATTAATTTCTGAAGGTAAAACAGGAAATTGCATATTCTACTTTACATCAATAAAATGCTCATGCAGTCAACAATGCTTTACCTACCCCTTTTGAGTTTTTAGCAGCACATACAGTTAACATGTTTGATCTCTTACTGTTCATCAGGAGGGGTAGAATCATTGTAGTTAGATCCTCCTTGCATGCTGTTGTTTGATTTTGCATTGCCCTTATTTGTGTTTTTATAAGGTGCTTTTTTAGCTACATAGAATTTGTGATGGAAGTAAGAAATGTACTGAGTATTTTAATGATCCCATCAGAACAACATAAAGCAAAAGGGAGTGGATTGGCCCCTTGGCCTGCTCGGTTGACCACACCACCTCCCCGTCTTGCTGACTTTGGTTATTCCGCTGAAATGTTTGAAAAGGACACGGTAATCTATCAAAATTTTCCAATCTGTTAAATGTTTGGAATAGGCTGGTTTGTAACAGGATTGATATTTTTGCAGGAAGTTTGGCAGCACCGGGTTGAGAATTACTGGAATCTTTTGAGCCCAAAGATTCAGCCTGATACCCTGAGGAATTTGATGGACATGAAGGCAAACCTAGGGTCATTTGCAGCTGCCCTAAAGAGCAAGGACGTTTGGGTTATGAATGTTGTGCCTGAAGATGGACCTAACACGCTTAAAATAATATATGATAGAGGCCTGATAGGCTCAGTGCACAACTGGTGAGTTCCAATTTTTTTCTAATATTTGACATATGGAAAATATTCAAATGTGTCGGGGATTAAATTTCTGGAAGAAAAAAAAATCAAACCTGTCGTGCTAATAAAAACTCTAGATATTTATTTTACTCGTACATTTTATCAGAAACACAGAAGCTTCATTAGGGCTGTATCTACTCTAAGGTTATTTAGGTGTCTACGAGAATTCCATCCTACTGGTTTTCATCAGATTGTAGAAAGTTTGCAGCCAATACCATTGTGATAACCACATGCCAGCTTGCTTGATGGGTAAATTTGATTAGATATGATGCAGCAGAAACTGTAATACACACTCATCTCTGAGCAACCATGGCATTGTAGATTATGAGGGTTTCCTTCTAGTTTGACTCCACATACTATTCTTCTCTTGCAAACACACGAGAAGGCTCTGTTAATTCTTTTCTCAGGAAAAATCTCCAGTGTGGTAGATTGTTGTCATAACCATGGCAGGCATGGTACATCCCGGGAGAGGGAAACAAAAACATTATGGAACTGCTGATTATATTTCTTGATCACAGACTATCATGTGGTCTAAAATTATTTTTGTTTCCTATTGACAGGTGCGAATCGTTTTCAATATATCCACGGACTTATGATCTACTTCATGCTTGGACTGTCTTCTCAGACATGGAAAAGAAAGATTGTGGTGCCGAGGATCTGTTAATCGAGATGGATCGCATTTTGAGACCCACAGGCTTCATTATTATCCGCGATAAGCCATCGGTGGTGGAATTTGTAAAGAAACATTTGTCGGCGCTGCATTGGGAAGCAGTGGCTACAGGTGATGCTGAGCAGGACACCGAGCAAGGTGAGGATGAGGTGGTGTTCATCATCCAAAAGAAGATGTGGCTAACAAGTACCAGCTTCAGTGACACTGAATAAAACAGCCAACCGTGATTTCCATATTCTTGGCCTTTTACCTGAACAATGCAGGCCTGAAGGTAGCTGTCGTGCCCGGAGGTTTATATGATTTTGTAGCATTTGGTGTTTAGTTTATTTCTTCTCCTTAATCTTATATGAAAGCAGATTTTTTTTATCCATGTTGTTTCTGTTATATTATTCATTATAAATTTAAATTGTTAATTTTATTGCTGACTATTGATTAAATTAAATCAAGGCTGTTATAGAAAGTATGGAAATTGAAGCTTTCATTTTACAGGAGCCTCTTGTTTGCCGTCGAGATTGTGTTTTAAAAATATTATAGAAAAAAATTAAAAATAAATAATTTTTTTATGTTTTTAAATCATTTTTAAGTGTTAATATCAAAAATGATTTTTAAAAATAAAATAAAATATTATTTTAATATATTGAATAAAAAGTAAAAATAACTTTAACAAAATCAATGGAAAACAAAAAATAACACAATTTGTTACGAAATAAAACCTCATATTAGGAATACCATGACCATAGAGGGATTGTCAAAATACTCAATTTTTATTCATCCATGTTTTTACTTGTCCAAATACTATTATAACCTTTTATATATAAAAAAATAAAACCAGTAAACCATGACAACACTAAATAAAAAAAATAGAAAAACCATCGTCTTCAAATAGGAAAAAGAAAAAAGAAAAATCATAATAAAATATAAATTTATCTGAAAAATATTATAAGAATCAATTTATATTATACATCTAATTTTTTAATTTAATATATCTTTTTGTTCGAAGCATTAACCATACAACTCATACACACACACACACACACACGTATAGTGCCTTCTTTTTAAGAGTATAAATAGCTGAAAAAACAAAATAACTCGAGTGTGGAAGCATGAATCATGCTTGATCCTTGAAGCACAGGATAGTTCATTATCCTGAGTTTGGTCAAAATAACTCCCATGGGATGAAATTTACTTTAAAAATATTTTAATTTAAAATCTCAAATTTCCAAGTGATTAATTTAATTTAAATTAACTATACATAATTTGTAAAGGAAATTAACCACCCAAAATATCAAATGAATAATTAATTATTAGATAATTGTTTTAAATTAATCAAAGAAGAGTAAAATGATTTGATTTTAACTCAATTAAGGCAATGAACTCAATTTAATCCTGTCTATAAGCTCAAATAATATTCTAAAAATGATTTTATATTAATTATTCAAATCAATTTACAATCTTCTTTTAAGGAAACATAACAACATAATCCAGCTAGCTAGAAATTAGAAAGGTGACCATAAGGCAGTAGTCAACAACATTCCTCTCAATCAAAAACATGATTTTAACCACCAATGGGTGTTTCAGTGTCAAAGATTTGGGATCAAAGGATTTGCTCCCTTATGATCTCGGGTTCGAGTCTCGTTGTCGCTAATATTGGTGGCCACCTGGAGGCTTACATGGTCGTTAACTTCGGGACTCGTGGGATTAGTCGAGGTGCGTGTAAGTCGACCGGACACCCACGTTAATCAAAAAAAACCTAATTCCCATCCCTGCTACAGTTTATAACTCTTTTTTCATGTGAGTAAATTTTATTTTAAAAAAATATATTTTATAAGTTTTGACGATTTATTAAACCCTGTTCTAGATTCTTGCAATTGATTCATGTCCTAACTAGAACATAACCAACAACTATAAAACACTCACAAAAAAAAAAATTCAATCTTGATCACTAGGAAACTTTTTATAGCAATAAAAACTAGATAAACATAACGAGTTGACTTAATATTTAGTCAACTTATGATTTAAACTTGTTTTAATTAAAAATAAAATAAATTAATTAGATTTGACCGATTAAAAATCAATATTTATCCGTGAATTTTATAAAACCTGATAAAAAATAATGCTCTTTTTATTAACTTTTTTTTTAAAAATGATATTTTTTCTTGTTTTTCTTGTTAATCTAAATTAACCGAGCATGACCTATGTAACGAGTTAAAAGGAAATTCTTTTTTCTCAATAAAAAATATCATTGTTTAATTCACTCTCTCTCTTTTTTTCTTCTTCTGAATAACTGAGTCAGCACCCCCCTTATTCTAGATTTAGCCCATCCGGTACCTGACATCAACCATCAATTTATTTTCTTGTAGTTCAAGATCCGAACTTGTCATTTTTCTCCTTACAAATAGGGAGAAATAGAGGGAGGAAGAGAGCTGCGTTGTCATTTTCATGTCTCTATTTGTGAGTTTATACTGTATTAATACAATTATGCAACAGTCTTAAAACTTGCAACTTTCTTTATGGTTTGAAACATTGCCGACATTTTATCTTGACATGGGTTTGATGATGTGGTTACAGTAATTGAAGACACAAAGTTTTCAAGTGTTGAAATTTTTGTGATCTGGTCTTCTTAATCAATCTCTTTCAATGCTTAACTGTATCACATTATAGCTGGCAACTTGCAATTTGTCGGTGCTTTTCGTGTGATATACTGCACTGTTCCCCCCCCCCCCCCCCCATCATTGCCCTTTTGTTTATCTTACAAGACCATGCTGCTGTTTCATTCAACTGGGTAGATTTGATTTGGTTATTTCATTTCATAGTTTTTCTTGGATCTGTTGTTCTTGTTAATTTCATGTAAGTGCAATAGCATGCCACATTCTTGAAGATGGAATGTTGTTCTTTTGTATGTTTGTTTTGTTACGTTTGCTATCTTCTTTTTAATCTTTGAGTACTGATCTTCTTCTGTATGAATGATTGGCTTGTTAAAGGTGTGATTTCACTTTTTGTTAATGTTTTGACATTGGATTGTATGAGTTGGATGTTTGCAATTCAGGGTTTGTTCTGTGATTTGATAAACTGTTTGACTCGTGTTGTCGGTGCTTTAGTCCTAACTTGATTTATTTTTGGAATTCAAGGCTAGTGGTGACAAGAAATTTGAGGCCATGATGAAGGGAATTCAGTAGCGAATTTGTATTGGGTGGTCATTCATCACTAATCACTTGGAGAGCGAAATGAAGTTCTGATTTGTCTTCTGTATATTGAAGCTACATTGGAAGAGGGAGATTTTGAATTTTTATTACTGGTTGAAAAAGATGGCAAGGGGAAGAGGTGACGGGGAACAGAAGAAACGGTTGGTAACTTGGATAGTGGTATTGGCTATTGTTTGCGGTTGTCTTTACATATATTCTCGAAAAGGTGGAACATCGGCTTTGGAATATGGCAGTAAATCTCTAAGGAAGTTAGGTTCTTCTTATTTGGGTGGGGAAGACGATGGCGATGAAGCTTCAAACAAATTAGGCGAAGATCTACAGGATGGTGTTATGCTTAAAAGCATTCCTGTAAGCAATTATAAGATGAGCAAATTTATGTCACTTGCACTTGGGTTCACGTTTCTGTGTTTTAGAATCAGCTGTGCTGATATAAGCTATACTTCTCATGTAATTATTTTCAATGTTGTAGGTTTGTGATGATGGGCATTCAGAGCTCATTCCTTGTCTGGATAGAAACCTTATATACCAGACAAGATTGAAGCTGGATTTGTCTTTGATGGAGCACTATGAAAGACACTGCCCGGTTCCAGAAAGGCGCTTCAACTGCTTGATTCCTCCTCCACCAGGTTACAAGGTAAAGTGTGTCTTAAGTATTTTTAGAGTGGCTGGTTTGTTAGGAAGTATTGTTTTGGCCACGCAAATTAAATAAACCAGCATAAAGTTTTAGATGTTTACTATCCTTGATGGCTGCAGGTCCCAATCAAGTGGCCCAAAAGCAGAGATGTGGTGTGGAAAGAAAATATACCTCACACACACCTCGCAAGTGAAAAGTCTGATCAGAATTGGATGGTTGTCAAAGGTGACAAGATTGAATTTCCTGGAGGTGGCACACACTTCCATTACGGGGCTGATAAGTATATAGCTGCAATTGCAAATGTAAATAAATAATTTTTCTCATGTAAATATAATTCTCAAGCTTCAATCAATTGCGTTTCGTTGAAATCTGGTGCTGCATTTTTTTGTTTGACTGCACATGCTATCTCCAAACAGTCCCTGTTTTTTATTTTGTTTATATCTCCGGTCGGCAGATGCTGAACTTTCCAGAAAACATTTTGAACAATGGAGGAAGGCTCCGGACTGTCCTTGATGTTGGCTGTGGAGTTGCAAGTTTTGGGGGATATCTGCTTTCTTCTGATATGATTGCAATGTCACTAGCACCAAATGATGTTCATCAAAACCAGATCCAGTTTGCCCTGGAAAGAGGAATCCCCGCATACCTTGGTGTTTTAGGGACAAAGAGACTTCCTTACCCAAGCAGATCTTTTGAACTCGCGCATTGTTCTCGCTGCAGGATTGATTGGCTTCAAAGAAATGGAATCCTCCTTCTTGAGCTAGATAGGCTGCTTAGACCTGGAGGCTACTTTGCATATTCATCCCCTGAGGCCTATGCACAAGACGAAGAGGATCTGAGAATTTGGAGAGAAATGAGTGCCCTTGTTGAACGAATGTGCTGGAAGGTAGCTGCGAAAAGGAATCAAACTGTTATCTGGGTCAAGCCTCTGACAAATGACTGTTACATGGAAAGAGAACCTGGCACCCAGCCTCCTCTTTGCAAATCTGATGATGACCCAGATGCAGTATGGGATGTGTCAATGGAAGCTTGCATCACTCCATACTCTGACCGTGAGTGCTGTAATTGCCATTTCTACAGTGGTCCGATCTCATGGAAATGGAAAACATCTTTAGGAATGTGCTCATGTTATTAATAAATTAAATATGGCTATATGTTCTTGTTTACATATTTGATCCTTTGTTGTTCATATGTTGCATGCTTATCACCTTGGTACTCCTCAAGATTGCTTGTATTTTGATGTTTTAACACTTTAATCTGTGCTATCAACTGCTTTTCTACCTGCATGAACTTTGTATCGGGCAGTTAGAAATGCACTAACTAAATATTGTGATGATCCCACCAGAGAATCATAAAGCAAAAGGGAGTGGATTGGCTCCGTGGCCTGCCAGGTTGGCTGCTCCACCTCCTCGTCTCGCTGACTTTGGCTATTCTAATGAAATGTTTGAAAAGGACACGGTAATTTATCCAAAAGTTGCAGTAAGTTTACATCTGTGTAAATGCAAGTTGCTGGTTTAAAACAGGTTTGATATTTTGCAGGAGATTTGGCAGCAAAGAGTTGAGAATTATTGGAATCTTTTGAGCCCAAAGATTAGGCCTGATACACTGAGGAATTTGATGGACATGAAGGCAAACCTAGGGTCATTTGCAGCAGCTCTGAAGAGCAAAGATGTCTGGGTTATGAATGTCGTGCATGAAGATGGACCCAACACTCTCAAAATAATTTACGACAGAGGCCTGATAGGCACAGTACACAGCTGGTATGTTGGAAATGTTATTGACGAGAATATATTTTGAATTTTTGAATGGTCTATGTTCATCATTTTTTAATGGTAAAAATAAGTGAAAAAGAAACCAAATGTGTGGATTTTGGTAGTTCAGAAAATTGCTCTTCATAAACCAAACACTGCGTTTGGAGTGTATGCCTAAGAATATATAAGATTCCAAAAGGAAAATTGATCCTTAAAGTTCTCTTGTTGTAAGAGATCAATTCCAAAAAAATTCAATGATTCACCAAGTTGTTGTGATTTCCTTACTCTGCTACTATATTTGATCCCTTGAAAGAAAAAGAAACTTTGAAATAATGCAGGAGAAACTGTGATGCAAACCTCATGCTTGTATCTGCATGGTGTAGGCCGAGTTGCCATTTACCCTGAAACCTGAGCGGTTTTGGACAGTCACGCTCCACTGGGGAACTTGTCTTATAAACATTAAAGGCTTTGAAACCTCTATCAGGAAAATTCTTTTGGTGCTAGATTGTAATGGATAACCATGTTGTTTCCAAGATGTTGGATGTGGAAGCATAGTGGAAGTGCCTGATTATTCTCAGTATCTTTTGCAAAAATAATTTCGGTTTTCTATTGACAGGTGTGAATCCTTTTCAACCTATCCACGGACTTATGATCTACTCCATGCTTGGACGGTTTTCTCTGACATTCAAAAGAAAGGTTGCAGTGCTGGAGATCTGTTAATTGAGATGGATCGCATCCTGAGACCAACAGGCTTCGTCATTATCCGAGATAAACGACCAGTGGTGGAGTTTGTAAAGAAACATTTATCGGCACTACATTGGGAAGCAGTGGCAACAGCTGAGGCTGAGGGGGAGTCTGCTGAGCAAGATGAGGATGATATGGTATTCATAATTCAAAAGAAGCTGTGGTTAACAAGTGAGAGTTTCAGGATAACAGAGTAAAACAGCTAACCCTGTCAGCCAGAATCTTGGCCTCACCTGAAATAACCACTGCTTTGCACGGCTTAAGGTGCCCAAGCAGAGCAGGTAGTTTATATGATTTTGTAGCATTTGATGATAATTTATTTAGCTCATTTGCTGCTCATTTTTTCCATATAAAAGCAGAAATTTTCATACAAGCCATTTATTTGTATTGTATTTTTATTCTTCATCAATTCAAAAGTCAAAACTGCTGAAATTTTTATTTTGGTTTTGGGTTTTTTTAACCATGGACTGTAATAGGAACAAAGGATATCTCCTTGAAAGAAGCTGGCTGTTGCTTTGCTTGATAGCTTCAATAGTCGATGATGTCTGCTGAGCTCATTGTGCTTCGGTTAGAACTGTTTCAGCCATGGCGATGTATAAAGGTTTCTAATCATGCGCAGGTCATAATTTGTCGAATCCCTCTCAATAAAGTCTGGGCCAGGGGCTCGACACGTCCATTGCCTGAGTCCAACAAGAGCATGCTCGATGAAGATTATGCCTGGAGTCATTGATAACTCGACATTACTACGTGTTTTTTAACGGAACCATGGCTACAGGAATATTAATATCTCCGAATCATGGAGAACAGGAATTTACCGCATGATTCCAACAGACATATGACAAATGTTACTGCTCGCTGGCATGGACAGAGGCGTTCTTTTAACCAATTACCAGTGTCTAAGCAACGAGACTTTACTCAAATCTTTTATGCTGGTAAAATATTCCCAGCTAATTGTGAATTCATTTAACCACCAGCTTACTTCCGAAAGAAAGCAAGCAGATAGAACTCACTTGAAAAAAAAACAAATCGAGTCCTTGATGCCCCTGTCAGCCAGCCTCATCCTTCACAAGTACAATGCTTAACAATTCATTTCAAAAGTGCTGAAAAAAAAATTAATTTTAGGTGTTTTTATTTTGATGTTATATAATTCTATAAAAAAATCTTTGAAAAACAACCACTCACAATCATACCCTAAATATAACGAAAAGTCGAAACAGTTTCACTTAATTTCTTTCTTCGAACAGCAGGTGTGCCTTAAGACTAAACTAGCCCACATCCTAAAGCAAGAGTGATCCATCCGCTCACCCCCACACAAGGATATACCCCGTGAAGGACAAATAGAAAAGCCCAGGGGTAGTCGAAACCGTATAAAGGAAAAACCCATAACACAGATGAACCCTTTTTTTCATTTCGTGCCTATAATCTCAACAGGTAAAAACATAACTGCTAGTTTACATCCCCTACAAAATTGAGTCAAAATGTCAAACTGTTTTACTTCGAGGAAAATTTCCTGTCTCCACCGTGTCACCTGGCAACAAATTCTCGTCCTCAGGCAGATTTCAACTTGGATGATATAGAGGCCAGGTGTGAAAGGATTCTGTGCCCAACAAACATCAGGAAAGCTCCCAGGAAACCTAGTGCTTTCAGGGTTGTGAATAGATCCCACTGTCCAGGAAAAAAAAAGAAACAAGGATGAGTTCCTCGGGAACAAAATGCTTCTAACACCACTAATACCCTCGCAAATAGAAGAAAAATATCACCAATACCCCATCAAACAATCAAAAATTGCATATAAAACATACACCAGTGAATACATGCACTAGAGAAACCTTGCAGGAACCACAAATTGATTGCAATGCAGAAGTACATCAAAAGCGTGAAGTGTGAAACTGACCTTCAGCCAGAAAAGTGCGTAGAGCAACAAAACTGCTGCAATGCCGAGATGGAAGAGGACAGCAAACATGGCAGGAACGGATGAGGAAGGGAAGTTCTTCAGGTTCACCCCTAAATGCAATAACTGTCAAGAGGAGAAGGCTTGTTAACATGTGCCACTCATTCACATCCTCTATGTACCTCGTCCCTATTTATTGGGAAGAGAAGATGACAAGTAAGAGAAAACAATGCAGAAACAATGACAAGGTACACTAGAAATCCCGACCCCTTTTCCTCACCAGAAGGTAAGAAAAAAAAAAAGCAATGTGCAGTACCTTCACTGTCCTAATAGAAAGGGGTAGTCTAAACTCCTTACGCTATTTTCAATCAGAATTACAATAAAACAAATCCATATTGGCGGATGTCTGCATAAACACACAGCAATCAAAACATCTTTACAGCATAAGTGTTCAAATTCTGAGGCCCTGGTCATACTGGAAGCACTACACGGGGCATCCTAAGTGGGGACAAATTAGATAGAACCACCAGAAGTAACTAGGAAAATTCAATCAATTACACTCAGAAGGGAGAAAATCTATGCATTGCTAAAGTGTCCAGAATCTGTGACAGATAATATAACACTCACCCCAATTAAAAATCCAAGTAATGGCAAAAGTGTAAGACCCAAGAAAGCATGAGAAAGCTCCTTAGGTGGAAGCTTTTCAGGAACCCTGAAGATGTGAGTTATCTCTGCTTTGGGACCATATCTCAACGTTTGATCAAGAAGTTGTGGAGGTGGCTGTGCTGCCTTCTCAGGTGGTTCTGGTAGATCTAGGTCAAGGTGACCAATAGCCTTCAAGAAAGAATTTTCCTGAAAAAAGATAAACAAAACAAATATTATCATGCTCAAGTCATATACCAACCCATACAAATATACAAACCTCAAAAAGAAAAATCAAACTTACCATAACAGCATCACCCACAGTTAGCTGAACATTATATTTCCCTGATAAATAGAAAAATTTCTCAACCAGTCCAAGGAAATCCTGCAGGACAGATTGCCAAATATAAGAAAAATAAGAAAACCTCAAAAAAGACAAAATATGGATGGTTGAATGGTTTGTTATAGTGAGTGAGTCTGTTTCCAAGCAATTGATACTGGTGCACACCAGCAGTATTTGGAGAGGAAGTGGCAATGAATCTTGGCTCGTGCATGGATGTTATACTATCAAGCAATAAAGGCTTAAACTGACTCGCACTCGGATTACTTCTGCTAAAGGTGTATTGATTTGCCATAGCAAAAAGAGCCATTTTCACCACGCACCTTAAGACAATGTATGATTGCTAAGCAAATATTGAATAGTAATATCATCAACCTATTACTTAGTTTTATTGCTAGTTGCAATTTAAAAGTGTTCAAAGTCTCTTGACATGGGTTTAATTGGCATATTTTACCTCTTAACCATTAAGGTTGTGGAAAAATAAGGCCTCAACTATCAATTTGGTCTATTGTATACTCAAACTACTATTTATTGAGCAAATTAAAGCCTACTAAATAGTAGAGACCTTAATTTGTTGGTAGACCTTAATTTACCTCCTAAATAGTAGTTTGAGGATACAAAAGACTAAATTTATGGCTCAGCCCTTATTTTTCCACAACCCCAACAGTTTAGGGGTAAATTATGCCAATAAACTTTGGGCATGATTTCAATATTATGTCCATCATAAATCTTACTTCCATTAGTCTATAATTACCATGTGATAAGAAAATCATCTTCATTTCAGGTATGGGGGAAATTGATTAGCACTGCACCAATTTGCAAATGGAATCAAATTGCTAAGAACAATGTAAAGTGATTGTTGGCAATAGCTGACAAATCAAATTTATATCAATGAGAAATCCCTAAGCCAATATTCTCACATGCATTTTATAGATTTTGTTCCTATGCTATAAAGTTGCAAAAACATGCCATGATCATGTAAAAGGGAGGGGCAACAGAAAAAAAAATTCATAGGGGACTTACTAGATTGATCTCAAAATGCTTTCCAGAGCTCCCCACTACAAAACTATGCTCAACCTTACTCTCATGCGTCAACTTAAGAATTGCCTGCAAGCCAAGAAACTCTGAACAACTAAATCACATAGCCAACGATTCTAGAGAAAGACAGGCATAATACAAACCTGATGTGGCTTAAAAGCATGGCCAAGAGAAGTAGACAATTGGAAAGAGAGGCGCAGCTTCTGAAGATGGTTTGCAGATAAAGATACAGTACTTTCCCCAGTTAAATCTATCCTGCATGGATCCAAGAACTAGAATTATACTCAAACTAAAGTCATGCAGTTCAAATTCAGTTAAAAGCAGAGCTGAATAATGACAAGCATCCAATATCGCAATCATTGACAGTAAGTAAGCACTCTGTTTTGTAACTGGGAAATGTAAAAATAATACTTCTTGGTTTCTGTGCTCCCAAGATCACTATCAAGCACTGCGATTTCTGCACTGTCAACTTTGACAAGTCCAGTCACAAATATTGGAATCTGAGTTTGGCCACCAGTGGCATATAAGTTTAAGTGGTCTGGATCATGAAGCACCATCTGTAAAAAGTTTGAGCTTGTCATCTAGAGATGTAAAGACAGATGAAATGCAGCCTTTACACATCAAAGAAAACAAGGATACCTCAAAAACAAAAGTATATTTTCCAACATCAACACTCTTTGGCAAAGCATCCAAGGCATAGACTGCGCTTTCAGGGTTGAACTTGAGTTCCTATATCACACCAACAACGATTAGTGCTTGCCATCAAGCAAATCACCAATTTGACTGGGCAGACAGAACCACACAAAATGTAGACAAAGGAACTGAAATGGGACATGGTTAAAGTTGAATAAATAAACTGTACCTGACCCTCAACTAATGAAGTGTCCTTTGAACCAGATCTAAAAACTCCTACAAGTTTCACTGTCAAAGGAGGTGCATTTGAACCAAGCACAGTATTCACCTTAACCTGGTTACAATTATATTGAAGATCAATTTGAATAAATGTGTATAAAAGGGAGGTAAAGTTATGCAAAAACTTCATAAGAACTGAAGTTTTTGCAAATCCAAAATAATGTATAGAATGAGAAAGATATCAATTATAACTTTTGCTCATTCCAAAATATAAAGAATACATTCAAGAAACAGGAAGAATAAAATAATAATGGCCAAGCATGATATCCAGAAAAGTCCATGAGCTTGCACATGCACATAGACACACACAAAATGCTTAGCATGCACATAGCAACACACCTTAACTGAGTCCTTCTTAGTCAATGAAAGAACTGTTGCTGGAAGCGATAGAATCAGTGGAATGGAAACCCTGCACCAGGGGATAAAATTATACTTGAGTAACAAAGAATAAACAAGTCATTTGCAAACTTTTCAGTAAATTTAGCACTTGAAATCAAAACAGCTAGTCGCATCTTGGTATCCTACTTGTGGCTTTTCTCAACCAAGAAGCACTTAGTATTAAAACAGCTAGCCATCATGATATCCTACTTGTGGCTTTTCTCAACCAAGAGAAGGACAGAAAAATATATGAACCTGCAGAAAATTAACAAGCAGGCATACAGCTAAAAAATCAAATGTAATGTTCAAGTATATAAAGAAGTTAAGTTTTTGCTTTAAAGACATATTTCTGCTCTTGAAGTTGCAAAAGACAGCAGGCAGCTCATAAAACATGTGACCCCCCCACCCCCTCACACACACACAGAAACAGAACATTGTCTTGAAGTGCTGAAACTTAATCTTTTAATGCACCAATCACATGTTATGGATTTCCTTATATCAGGCAAGCAATTATCAGAACGAGTTTTACATAAAATACATATAAATGCTAACAATCATAGAGAAGTAAGTTAAGAGCAAACTTACGAGTTGCTCTCCAGGGAAGCCAAGGAATCTACTTGGTTGAACAAGTCTTTGGCATCACCGGGAATTCCAATGCCAAGTAAAAATCTTGCCAGACCCAATATTTTGCCACTTGGAAGCTGAGAATCAAATAGGGAGAAAGAAAGCAAGGAAAATAGCATTAACCACTCCCTGCACTAGAAAATTACCAGAATAAAGACCAGCAACACCGGCAAACCTTACTCACATTCAAGCTTCCTGAAGTCACAGAAGCAAACGCCGTCAGCCCTCTAACAACAGACGATGTGGTTGAAAGAGGACCTTGATGTTCATGTGCATCAACCAGTTTCTCATCAAAGTAAAAAGCTCCATCATCTATAACAAAAGATTTTAGATTACAAAGTACACTATGAAATATCATAAATAGCAGCTCATGTCTAGGTGAATGAAGCATGGTCTGGATTTAAAACAGGTGAAGATCCTTGATGTTAGAAGGAGGGCTTAATTTTCCAAGTCAAATCTAAGAGACACAATAAGAGTGCCAAACTGTGTCCTGGAAACTTAGCTTAAAATCAGCAGAATAAAGGGTTTGAGCATAAGCAAGAAAAGTAATACGGCGACGAGAGCAAAAATACCCATGAAAATTTAGTTAATAGAAGCTCAATTGCCACCATACTAAGAAATGTTTTGGGGGCACAACTGCCAAAAAGTATTATGATTTACCAAAAAAGAAGAGAAAATATTGACATACCATATTTCTCAATGCTGTCAAACAGCTTCAATATATCATTTTTAGTTGCGCCAATCTGCCAATGGTAAGCAAATTTAAGAAATAAGATATTGCAATGACCATAGAAGACAGAAGCAACAAGTACATTAGAAGATACAATATAATTTATACAATAGAAACAAAAACCATCATACCTAGCAAATTACTAACAGAAGTTTATACAAATAGATAGACCCACAAGGAAACAGTAAATTACATAGCATAAAAGTAAGTTAGGCAATGATTGTAGCTACATTTCTAAGAGGGCATGCTGTTCTAAAAAAACAGGTTGGTTAAGCTCTGGATTTGTTCTCAGAATATGGGATATGTAGCAGACTTAAATCCACTACATAAGAAAAACAATGGGAATAGCTACTGAACACAGACTTGTGCATTAATTTGAAAAGAAAATTTAGAGCAAAATTTTTGCTGTGGAAAGAATGTGCACCAGAAATAACCAATAAGCTTATGCTTTAAAGAAAACAATAACCATATAACCTATTTCCCCTGCAATCACAAAGTACCATAAATTCCTTAAACAACCTATTTCACCAACAATCACTAATTACAAAATAACATATATCATTGGATGCCAACATGTTTGATGCTGATAAGAAAATTAACAGGGGTCATGTCTTTATTAAAACATACGAGTAATGTTGGGCTCTTGAAAAAACTAAAAGTTATATTGGGGAAAAGTAAGCTAATCTTCAAATTACCAGAGATTGATCAATCTCAGAAGATGATAAAGAGACAACATCAGCAAGTGCTTCAAGTGCTAAACCTGAAAAGAAACAAGATCAGTCAAATTAGGATGAGCCACTTTAAACAGAAGAATTAGCATGGCATCAAGTCTTAATTTCAGCAATCCACCATAAGTTATGCATTGAATGTTAAATATGCCAAAGTCTCCATCCAGATCTTTTCTTCCTATTACATTTCCATTACTATTTCTAAGCACGTCCTTTTTGTTGAGGCTGCAAAATTATGCTAAGATAACGATCATAACAATGTAGCATTTGTGTGGATAATAAATGTTAATGAAATAATTGCATATTCCCTTCAAAGAGAAGCATTGAATATATAAGAAAATTGCTAAAGAACTCATCATGGTATACAAAATACTTATAGAAAAATACCAGCAGCAAAGGTACTGGACTCAGGATTATTAGAATTATAGCGCCATCTCCCATCACTCTGGCTTAGAGCCTGCCAATAATTTGTAAGTTAACTAAAACATGTGTGCATAGAATGAATTGTGTTTGAAGAAAATAAATTTAAAGCCATGCATCAACCTAGACATTGTGGAATAAACTTATATGCAGACCAGTACTGGGCCTACTACACTGACCAACTCTCAATACACCAGCAACTAGCTCCACAAGGGCCCTAATCAAAGTGGAAGGGTTCCAGGCGAGGGTGGTCACTATTGAAATCCCCATAATTAGCATGGCATCAAGTCTTAATTTCAGCAATCCACCATAATTTTTGCATTAAATGTTAAATATGCCAAAGTCTCCAGGCGAGGGTGGTCAGTATTGAACCCCCCCCCCCCCCCCATGCTAGTGCCAGGCTTATATCATCACTCTAATACAATTCCAAGTAATGCAATAACCAACCTTAATGGAACCAAAAACTCCTTCAGCATCAGCAAGATACAGATCATCTTTAGAAGTTTGATCCTGCATTAAAAACAAAATCAGCTGCAAGCTTTAGTACAAATTGGCTATGATATGTGGCCACAGCATGAAAGTTGTATTCTCCAATAAGAAGTTGAGTAAATAGATCCCTAGCAAAACATTAATACTGGAGAAATCTTATCTTCACAATTCCAGATACATTCCTTTGCTAACAAAAAAATAAATTTAAAATCCATGACAGATTACTTTTCCTTCACATTATAAAATGAATAGAAGAGTTCTCAAATAAGCAAATGGTGGAAAAAAGGAAGTTAAACTCTAAACCCATAACACCTAAAAGTGTTTGTTATATGAATTACCTTGATAATTACTAAACCTCCCACTGAATAGTAGAAATCAAGCAAAGCACCTGCGCTGCTGACAGTAGCTTGTAATCTTGAAGTAACACCCTTTAAGAGAGACGCATTATCACACATCGTCAGCAATGTTTTGTAACATAGAGTATATACCTTTCAGACGAAACAACATAGAGGAAAACAATACCTCAAAGACATCCTTTTTGATTTCACATTTTAATATTCCGTTGACTTTTAAGGCATAGAATAAATCCTTCAAAGCAGAAGATGATGAACCCAGGGTTTCCAACACAGACTGGCAAGCAGCTGTGTTGATATCAGTTTTTTTATCAATACCAAGCACCTCAAACGTTCTAAGTGCCTCGTATGTTTCTGCTAAGCTGGCGGAACACATAACATCTAGTCAGATCACTCTTTCTTGTTTAGGCAGACACTACAGCAAATTAGCTAAAAAAAAAAAAGCACTGGTAAAAACCAAAAAAAAAAAACACGACACTATTTATCCTTTTCATAGTATCCAGACAGCGGTAACAAACCAGATCTCATACAGTAAATTTACAAAGACAAGTTTAAATTCAGTGATTAGTAAAATTTGGCATGAGGATTAAATTATATCCATCTAATTCACTTAGAAAATAATAAATTGAGAGATTAGATGATAGTTAGAAGGGTTTAATTAGGGTTTTTGAAAACCTGGAAAAGGATCCTTCGAGCGGCGTGAAGAGCTCTAAAGCAGCAGATCGGTGAGAGTCGGAGATCGGTTGAAAAACAGAAGCAACGGCAGATGAGTAAATCAATGCCGCTACGATCAGCACCAGAAATCCTTCCAGGCTTCTGGCCATTTTGTGCAATAAAATTAAATAGCCGCAGCAAATACTAGCATAAATAAATTATGTTACAGAGTCATCAACATTCACGTCTGTGCAAATCCTTAGCAGTCTGAGTCAGAGTCAGAGTCTGCTGATCTGACCACAATAAAACTCGTTGCCCTTTTCTCTCCTTTAGCGAGTCTGGACTCACTCTCACTCTGGAGTCTGTACTGTTACTAAAAGGAAGGGGAGGTTTTTTTATATTCCATAAGTGCCCATGAGCATTCCATGAATATCCGTGATGTATACGGGTGTAAGTAAGACATTGCCTATCAAGTGTTGCCATCTGGTGGCAAGATGACTCAGACAGTCAGACTGACCCTTGATGGATCGCTTTTGGGCTTTTCTGGTAACCTTGCGGGAATTATAGCCCATTTATAAGCCCATAAGAACAGAGAAAGAGACATTTTTATTGAGCCCGGAGAAATAAAGGCTTCGGACCGACTGAACTAGTGTAAATTGTAAATAGTCTTGAACTGGATCAGATAATCTTGATCAAGTGTAAGTATTATCAGTTGATTTTGCTGGTCCATAGAGGAAATGCAGCATTTTAATCCTCCAAGGCCCACACACCTTGGTCCGGCCCAAAAAATCCATAGTAACCTGACAACTAATCGTTATCTCACCTCTTGTGAGGAAAAAGAATGATATATTTATTAATTCTGGATCCCTTTTTAGATCAGTCAAGGCAAGGTGTATCATCTCTCAAGTGCAAAGTGCAAGTTTTAACCAGAATATCTTTATCTAATCACAAATCGCAAAGGTCAAATCCAGAATCATTTCATACATATATTGAATCTGTTCGGAAAACGATTGTTGATAGTTTTTTAAAATATTTTTCGTGTTAAAAAATTAAAAAAAAATATATTCAAATTTATGCGAACAGCTTCATTGTATAAATTATTCAACTCCATGAAAAAAATAATATTTTTGTAGAAACAGTAAAAGCAGAAAAAAAAAGATGGAAATTTCAGATGCCATGAAAAAAAACAATACTTTTCTCGACATTTCATCTCAAGAAGCCTAGCAAATCTTCAAAAAAAGAAAATACAAAAAAATAAATCCTTAAAATACATAAAACTTCCCAAAACATATACTTCGAGAAGCCTAACCCTGATTATCTCACCATTTAAAACTAAAAAAATCAATTCCCTAAGAAATTTAATTCATTTTACCTAAACGCCTGCCTGACCTTATCTTAGAAGAGACGATTAAAAACTTAATTGATTACTCAAGGGTCCACATAGATGATAAGGGTACTCTCGTCACTTAAAAGAGGTCGGGAGTTCAATCCCTCTTCTTGTATATAGCCGGTTATTTGGGGAGCACTTTCACCCCTTCGAGACTCACCCGGTGTGGACGTGGATTAGTCTAGGCTAGCCTCTGAGATATCGCGTGGTTTATACCCAAAAAAACTTAATTGATTATATAAATTATTACCTGAACTGGCTTGATAATCTGCAGCTAATGAATTAACTGATTTAATAACGCTTTTTTTTCATATCAATTACCCAGCTACAAATGCCTTCTTTAACGAGAATAAACGGATTTTCCAGTGGAAAAAATGAAAAATAAAATATTCTTATAGCGATTAAACCGACGTCGTTAGAAAGAATTGTTTTATTTAATCTTTAAACGAAGACTGAGGCGTGGCGCGCCGAAATATCACCACGTGTAAGAAACTGGTGCATCCAACGAGACGGCCACCAAACCCTCTGACTAGCTCGTGGCCGCGAAACAAACCACACCAGCAAGAGAAAGGCGTGTATAAAATTACCGACGACAACACAATTGACTCCGTACAACCAGCCCCTTTGCAGTGCAAGAAAAAAGAGAACAAAATGGCAGAGAAAGCTTCTCAATCAACAGAAGGAGGAGGAGTAGAAAATGAGAAGGGAAACAGTATCAGTATATGCGGAATGCAATTCGCATACGCAGGACAACATCCACTCTTCTACGATTTCAATCTCGAAATATCTCCTGGATCTCGTTGCCTTCTCGTTGGCGCCAACGGATCTGGTAAATCAGTTTTTTTTTGTTGATGTTGAAGTATCACTGGTGATAATATATACTAAGCTCATTACCTTTTCGTAGTGCAGGGAAGACCACTTTGCTGAAAATAATGGCAGGGAAGCATATGGTTGGAGGGAAAGATGTGGTGCGAGTGATAAATGGCTCGGCTTTTCATGATACGCAATTGGTTTGCAGTGGTGACCTGTCTTATTTAGGAGGTTCTTGGAGTAAAACTGTTGGATCTGCTGTGAGTTTTGTTTCTTGTTAAAGCTATATTTGTATGGTAATTTTATTTGTTATTATATTTGCGTTTTTGCCATAGCATTTTGTAGTTACATTTGATTGTCTAGTGATTAGTTATATTTGCGTTATATGCTTAAAATCAAGTGATTAGAAGTGATTTATTAGCGTAATTATCGTATTAATCATTATACATTGGAATCATTATACATTGGGTTTCATGCCCATTAATTTTATGGTGCTCGAGTTATAATTAATATTATTTACAGCATTAAAAGAAAGATAGAAACGAGGAAAAGAGAGAAATCACATCCGATCTCACAAAAAAGTTAGAATGATTTCTCTGTCTCGTTTTCTTATATTTATCTCCTCTAATTATGTGAGTATTGGTAGTTACAGCTCGAGTATTATAATTGTAGCTATTTTTCAGGGATTGAAGTTTCAAATGATTGTAGAATTTGCTCATTGTTTTGCCCCTGTCTAGTGCATTTTTATGAACTGTAAAGAAACTCACTGGTTGAATATTGCCTCGTGGTTTTTCAGGGAGAGATTCCACTACAGGGAGACTTCTCTGCAGAACATATGATATTTGGAGGTAACTAATGACCTCTTCAGAGTTGTTTCTTTTTCTTTTATTTTGCTTGAAGGCTTTGTGTGCTCTTTTGTTGCAAATGTTTTCGTGTTAAGATTTAATAGAATTGAGATTGCACTCTGTTCTTTGTATTTCTGGCAGTTGAAGGGACTGACCCTGTTAGAAGAGAAAAGTTGATTGACCTGCTTGACATTGATCTGCAATGGCGAATGCACAAGGTATCTGATGGGCAGCGGCGAAGAGTCCAGATTTGCATGGGTCTTCTTCATCCATTTAAGGTATGATGAAGATATGAAGCCTACCTATTAGAATGGGGCATGTTGGAATGAATCAGAGTCAGTTTTTATAAATTCAGCATAACAAAATCATCTAGGAGAGCACACATTTCTCTTCGGAACATTTCATTCTGTAGCTTTTCTTTTATATTGTGCAGAATTGTTCTTTGTTAAAGATATGCTTGCATCTATGAAATACTGTCCGTATTTTCTTGCTGGTCTGGCTAGTAATCCAAGCCAAAAGGGTTCAACATGTAAGTCCTGGACCACCTACATGTGAGATCGCATCATCGTGGGCATCCAATCTGTTGAAAAAAACCCAAACTTGGCAAAGTTGCCCACTTCCCTTTATCAGGCTATCAATTTGCTGCTCAGTTACATCCCATCAGTTGAAACTTGGGATTTTTGTTTGAAGATCTTGGCTCACTCCCTGGGAGGGGTGGGGATTTAGGGATTTTTGTTTGAGATCATTTTGCATTTCGGTTGTTTACGATTATTTTGCTGAAAAACCATATTATCTCAAAACTTCCGTATTGAGGAGGATCCAAAATTTTTGATTGCAGGTTCTTTTACTTGATGAAGTTACAGTCGATCTAGATGTTGTTGCCAGGATGGATTTGCTTGAGTTCTTCAAGGAAGAGTGTGATCAGGTACGACTCCCTTCTGTAATTGAATTCACATGCACACTAACAGATCTGATCGAATGATGGTAAAAAAATCAGAAATAGTGTGTTTGCATTGTGTAGCAGGGCACAGAACAAGTGATCCCTCCTTGTATTATCTGAAAGATAATCATCACTATTTTTTCTGATTTTTTTGAGTGAAAATCATTTTGAATGGGATCATCGTCTGTTTTTGAAGATATAGAAAGCTTAGAAAGTGTAAGGGTCAACGTTTATGATTCTCTCGATATGCGCATCAATACGGTTAGAGCCCCGAGGAAAGTTCATCATGTTATAACAAGATTTTTATTTTCTTGGTGCAGAGAGGAGCTACAATTGTATATGCTACTCATATTTTTGATGGGTTAGAGACTTGGGCGACTCATCTAGCTTACATACAAGACGGTGAGCTGAAGAGGACTGAGAAGCTAACAGAGGTTAATGAGTTGAAAAACTCAGCCAATCTGCTTTCTGTTGTTGAGGCCTGGCTCCGCTATGAAACCAAGAGTGAGAAAAGGAAACCCACCAGCCCTCCAGCCCAAAATCAAAATACCTCTCCTTTTGGTAGTTCTCCTTTCATGTCATCTAGACACATGGCATACTACCGTTGATCCTTCCCAGATCAATTGTTTCCGTCATTTTTTTTCAAATTCAAAGCTATATAGAAGAAAACATATTAAAAGGCTAGATTTGCCCGTGAGCTCGCAAGGAAAGTGGTGAAAGCTATTAAAGCTGGTTATTTTTGGTACATGCTTGATTGTTAGCATGGAATATAAATTTCCCCCTATCTTGTAGCTCCCTGTATTAACGATGTTAAAGGAAGGGCACACTGTTGGTTTGATTGTTCCTAATAATTTCCCCCCTAAAATGTTATTTGTAATCTGTTGCTACCTCTTCAATAAAACGGCTGAGATTTATCCCCTGCAATTCAATGTAGTTCTGAAATTGCTGCTCCTGATTTTGTTCCAACGCATAGTTGTAATGTAATTGTCGTATTCAATTGAAGGCATTTGCAGACAGTAACGATGGAATTGTGGACAGAAATCTTGGTGGTAATTACAGCCTCTTTGTTCTATGATCCAGATGATGCACTGCCTGAAATTAACAATGGAATATCTGGAAATTAGATCTTGATTGGGCTAGGAGTCAATTCAATATGATGCATGCTGCCAATGCAATTGTTTAGTCGCCTTGAGTTTGGTAGTGGGAGTCACTTTAGGTGAGACTTTAAACTTGATGTGGAGTAGAAGACAAAATGAGAGCGAGAGCCAGCAGGAGCGGGCCGAGGAATCAAGATAGAAGCTCTAGCAAACATGCTAGCAGAAAAAAGATGGGGCAGGAAAGCCGAAATCTATCTTTTTCCTGCCATGTTATTGGTTGCGGTCACTTTTGATGTCCATGTTTCTCCTACTCCCAACCCAACCACCCCGTCTACAGCAGCACTTTTGAAATCTAAGTTTAAGGTTTAGAGTATTCTCTATTTCTTACCGTATTCATCCTCTCCTAACTTAGTTGTCAATTTAATGGTTTGACCTGAAAAATCTAGTATCATGAGCTTCAAATGGGACACTTTTTTGATTAATTCGGTTAGGGTTTTAGCGATCTGGTTGGTGTATTTTAATAAAAATATTTGATCTTGATTAATCCATTAATTGAATTTCCCAAACATTTTTTCTGAATTAATTTTTAAATCGGACCAAAAAATACAATCCCTAATAATTGCTATCACTAACTTCAAAGTAGTATAATCTTCGAGGCAAGATGCTATTTTGAAGTGTTAATATAGCATTTTTAATGTTATAAATATGGTTTTTATTATTATGTACACTGGAAATATTTAAAAAGCAAATTATATTGAAGAAAATGAAAGAAGTGTTTTACTTCTCTTTTTTTTCAAGGAATTTGAAGACATGTTCATTTACACATGGTTATATTTAATTATTCTTCTATTGGGGTCAGTTTATTGGTTTTGATTTTTAAAACAAATATATAAAATGTTATTTCTTTGAGGAAAAAAAACATTTTTTACTATTTTTATTATTTTTGTTAAAGCTGCTAATCGGGATTTAAAAAAATCAGTTTTTTGAATCTGACTTCTTTCTTGCCTCCAGGAATAATGGAGACGCCAAGTCAAGGAAGTTATTAAAATAACAATTTTACGCAAAATAACAAATTTTACTGAAACACAGTTCAGTTCCACACAACTTCGTATAGCTTATCTTAGGCTTAAAAATATATATATAAAAATATCATTTATTTATTATTTTCATTCTATTTTAATAAATATATATTTTAATATATTTCTAAATAAAAAATATTTTAAAAAATAAATACTAAAAAAGTGCCTAATAATTCAATTAATGACTCACTTCTCATCATCTCACGTAGAGAGGGCGGTGTCAGGCAGACTATGCAATTACGAGTACAATAATGAGCATTTGATGAATTTAAAGGGGGGAAGCTGGGCATTAATTAGGCAATCATGAGTATAGTGATTAAAACCTTTATTTGATCTTATTAAAGTAATAAATGTAATATTGATTTAGAAAACAAAAAGTTTATCTAAAAAAAGTCTATTATTTGAATCAATGGTAAGTGATGAAATTAGCAACAATAGAAATTTGTTAAATAATATAGGTTTATGTGAAAGCTCTGACAAAATTAATTATAGGGAGGTTAATGGATAAAAACAATAGAGATAAATACAATATATTTTCATGTATTTCTTTACTTTAAATATATATAAATTAATTTTAATATTATTTTAAAAATATATTTATTTTTTACCTTTAGTATTGCAGTCAAAATAAATGTATTGGTAGATAAATAGACTTTTACGATACCGTAAATGCCGCTATTCTCCTTGGCGGATCTCTCACATATCTCTTTCACTCTCAAATTTGGCGGTAATCCGATTTCTCTGTTTCTTCCCTCTCCTTTTTTCCCCTTACTTTCTAGAATTCTGCAGAACAATTGCTAGAATTTGTTTTCATTCTCTCTTCCATCGATCGCCTCCTCCTCTTCTAGGTCTTTAAATCTCGGCATTGATTTTTTCTTTCTTTTATTTTCTCTTTAAACCCGATCATTAACTCTCTGAAATTGTAATTTAAATTTGTGATGCATATATATTTTTTTAAAAAATAATTGCGGGATGATTGGTAGCAGTGAGAAGTGAAATGGATTCGGCAAGGAGTTGGTTTCAGAAATTTCAACCGAGAGAAAAGTTTAGGTCTCCTTCGAGGAGGGAGGAGGGAGGTGATGAGGATAATGAAGATACGATATTGGAAATGGACGGGGAAGCTCATTCTAATGTCACCAAGCAGAAAGTTGCTGCGGCTAAGCAGTTTATTGAGAATCATTACAAAGAGCAGATGAAGAATCTACAAGAGAGGAAGGAGCGGTATGATGAGATGGATTGAATGAAGATTTACATTTGATGCGATGATGGAGTTGATTAATTTCTGACTGTGTTTTTGTCTTAATAGACGGACGACATTGGAAAAGAAGTTGGCCGATGCTGATGTGTCCGAGGAAGATCAGAGCAACTTACTTAAATTCTTGGAGAAGAAGGAAACTGAATACATGCGCCTTCAAAGGCATAAAATGGGTGCTGATGATTTTGAATTGTTGACAATGATTGGCAAGGGTGCGTTTGGTGAGGTATGCATATTGTCTTTCTTTTTATATACGTGTAATTTCTTAAGGGGTTCGCTTGTGGGTCTTCACATTCTTTTTACTGAATTTTGTAGTGCTCCATTTAGAATTTTTAAGTGTTTGAGATAGGCATGTTAGGAAAGTGATGATATTTGAGGCACCTCTTTGTGGAGCTTCAAAAGCTGTAGCAGGTATGATTTTATGTGAAAATTAACAGTTTATGTGTGTTATTTTTGTATTTTATATAATCTGTTCTGTGAATAATCACATTGTCCCGTGATGTGCACTAGGCATTTTCATGAACTAGACGAAGATGTGGAAATTACTTGATTTTCCATAGCTACTTTTTTCTTTCCTACCGGTGATTTCGTGTTATGCTTATGTTTTGTAAATGTGATTTGTTACTGTAAATTACATTAGCCAAGAAGAACATAGAAATCCATGTATTCTGTGTAATTCCTTTTCTATCCAAATTTTGAGAATGAGTGATTTTATTGACTATTACGTCCATTTGTTCATCTTTTTATAGGAACTATAAAAAAGGCTTGTTGCTTTTCTGCTATAAGCTTATGGTTGATATTAAGTTTGCGTTCTGGGCAGGTTAGAATCTGTAGAGAAAAAACAACAGGCCAAGTGTATGCTATGAAAAAGCTTAAGAAATCAGAGATGTTGCGCAGGGGCCAGGTAAACATTTATTTGGCCTGCTTGATGATATATATGACTAAGGTTCAGTACCCTTGTTTATTACAAGTTGGCATCGCAATCTTTTCTAGGTTGAGCATGTTAAAGCTGAACGGAATCTGCTCGCTGAGGTTGACAGCAATTGCATTGTCAAACTGTACTGTTCTTTTCAAGATGATGGGTTTCTCTACCTTATCATGGAATATTTACCTGGTGGAGATATGATGACTTTACTTATGAGAAAAGATACCTTGACAGAAGATGAAGCTAGATTTTATGTTGGAGAAACAGTTTTGGCTATTGAATCTATCCATAAACATAATTACATCCATAGGTGTGTAATTAAATGTCAAATAATAATAATTTTATCTTGAGGTGTTTTAGGCCAATGAGAATGTATTGGCTATTTAAATGCAGATTAACCTTGTTTTTGTTTTTGCATCACTTGTTATAGGGATATTAAGCCAGACAACCTGCTACTTGATAGATTTGGGCACTTGAGGCTATCTGATTTTGGACTGTGCAAACCATTAGACTGCAGTACCATCCAAGAAGGAGAGTTTTCAATAGTAAACAGCAATAGTAATGGGACTACACAGAATGAAGAATGCCCATCAGCTCCAAGGCGCACACGGCAAGAGCAACTGGAACATTGGCAAAAGAATAGGAGGATGCTTGTAAGTTTTCTGCCATCGTGTGTCTGAAATCTCCATCTATGCATGTGTGTCTGATTATTCCAACTTGGCATATCAATTTAAAATCTTAAATGGATCCTTCAGTCTCTCTGATTTGCCTTCTCTCTTCCTTGGTGATTTGAAGAGCATGTTTTAAAAAATGAAAGAATGTTAGTTGTGCTCAATGGAGAAATGAATCCTATGTGGATTGTGGAATAAAATTATAGAAGAGAAATTGCTTCTCTATTTTGGATTTTCTAAAGTGGTGTGTGTGATTTAAGCATGTTTTTTGAAGATTTAAAGGATGTCTTTGTTTTTCCTTGTCTAAAGTTTGTTGTTGGGCACTGCAGGCCTTTTCTACTGTTGGTACACCTGACTATATTGCTCCAGAAGTGCTATTGAAGAAAGGTTATGGGATGGAGTGTGATTGGTTAGTAGTTCTGTACATTCTGATGGGCATGGAAATAAATTACTTCTAAGCGTTTTGATGAGTCCATGATGGGAAATAACTTGAGCCTTTAACTGTTACCAACGCTTGGTTCATATCTAAAGATACACTAATTTTGTCCAAGGTAGTTTGGGCTATGAGACTCACAGTTATTATTTGCAGGTGGTCACTTGGTGCTATTATGTACGAAATGCTTGTGGGTTATCCACCTTTTTATTCAGATGATCCAATGTCAACATGTAGGAAGGTAAAGTGAGACATTGCAGTTTGTTTTTTTGTTGTCAGCCTTGCATCCATGTGTCTCTGATTGTACACTTCTTTCTCTTTCCTGCATGTCTTTCTAGATCATGCTTACTAGGTCTCTGGCCTGTACTATTTCTTCGAAGAAAAATTTCACGCAGAAATAGATTAAGGATTACTGCTGTTAGTTTTGGTTAATTTTAAACTGAACCATAGCTGTACTTCATTGTTTCTGACGCAACTTGTAAATCAATGGGATCTCATGTGTAATGTAAAGATCCATAGCTTTACTCGGGCAAATCTTTTAGGTTGCATGTTACAGTTGATCTATGTTTGGGGCATAGACTTCTACGAGCATTAATCATTATTTTCCTTTTGAATAGTTAAATTTGCATATTTAAAGTAGCCAATGATTTTTCTTTAGTTAAATCTGGCTAATATGAATGCAGTTTTTTTTAGACTACATAGGTTGTGGGTGCTTTCCTGGCTGGATCAACGTCCTAATTGTGCGCTATTGCTACTGATATGTACTTAATATAATGGGTTTTAAGAATAGTAAGTGAATATCACTTTGCTAATAAGCTAATGCTGTGAATTTTTGTTTCCCCTTTTATGCAGATAGTAAACTGGAGAACACATTTGAAATTTCCAGAAGAAGCAAGATTATCTCCAAAGGCAAAAGATCTTATTAGCAAACTCTTATGTAATGTCGACCAGAGATTGGGAACAGATGGTGCAGATGAAATAAAGGTGTTGTATGTTGTGTCATTTTTTGTATACTTGAGTATGTTAAGTAAGCTAGTTGCAAATAAAAAGAATAACATTTCTGCCTCTTCCTTTTACAGGCTCATCCATGGTTCAATGGCGTGGGATGGGATAAGCTTTATCAGATGGAAGCTGCATTTATTCCTGAGGTCAAGGATGATTTGGATACTCAAAATTTTGAAAAATTTGAAGAGGTACTGATGTCTCTTAATTTATCGTCGGGTTTTGTGAACTATCTGTGCTTGTTGCTCAGTTTTTTTTTCCTGCGTGCTTTTGGCTCTGCAGTCTGAGAACCAACCTCAAACTACATCAAAAACTGGTCCGTGGAGAAAGGTCAGTTTAAGTCTTCAAGAACATTTACTTATGGGGTTATCAGTGCCATTGTCTCTCAGTGTATTGTTTTTTGTTGCTTCAAGCTGTGAAGTGGTTGATTCTTGAATATGAAAAAGTTTTCCTCTTTAGCAAACAAGAAAAAATCATTTTTACACAGAGAAATCAAAGGCACTGTAGTTTTCTCAGCCCCTAGTGTCATGTGATTTCGTTCTTGGTAACTTAGCGGTTTCTATGGTGAAGAATTCTAGCCACATGTAGTCCATGTGATTGTGTCTAAGGTTCCTCTGTTTCTCTCTCTCCTTTTCCCCATTTGAATCTGAATGTGGGGAAAGGACAAGTTAAGTTGCTGGTATGGTTTTGGAGATCTGTCATGGTTAGTTGCGTTTTAATTTTTTTCTATCTTTGCGTTGGGCTCTCTATTTTTTTAAGGTCTTTCTGATTGTCAAGACATTGAAGGCAAGATTTAATGGGAATCGAAATGCAGTGCTCCTTAGTCTTTCCTCGAGTCTTTTGTGACTTTCTGTTATTGGTAAAGGACAACATGTACAGGCTTTTGCCTTTGAGTGCCAAGCTAATAGTAGGGCAAGGGAACTATTTTTCATAGTTAGTTACGAGCTGTTACTGAAGTTGCTTTTCTAGAAGTTGAAAGTTTGGAGACCAAAATATATGAACAAATAGGATTTCGGAGGTTCTGATTTAAGAAAATTCAGCCACTACAGAGTGTCTGCAACAGCTTTGCAGGGCAAGGTTGTGGCTCATTTCCAGAATTCGGCCCTTCCCTTCTCCCTCCTCTCTTTCATCAAATAGAGTCAGGGATCAAAATGTAAAATAGGGACAAATTTAAACATGAAATGACACTTAAATACCCTAAAAAATCTAAAGAGTTATTAAAAGCCATCGCGGTAACAGTTCCAAGTTATTTGTTGCAGTCCGAACTCGTGCCTGTGCCTACAATCTTCTCGTATCCAGAACATATTCTAGGATATAAGGATAAGAGGATGGGCGCCAAAAGTTGGGTAGTGGTTAATACATCTCCATCGGTACATTCATCTTTGTAAAAAAATTAAAGTAGGCAGGGGTTTCAGATTCCTGTAATGCTTTTTGTCTGGAGGTAACATCTTTCCGTCAGATTTGAACAGTTTTGGTTGTTTGATGTGCAATGGATTTTTTTAAAGAACCCATCTCTATTCTGCCTAGCTTTTGTCAAGTTCAGTTTGTTTTTAGTACTTCGTTCCGAGCGATGAGTGTTGCTTTTCATCTCCTTTTCCCCATTTTCTATTCTTCTCCTCACTTTTTCACCTCTATATCGCAGATGCTCTCATCAAAGGACGTCAATTTTGTGGGCTATACATACAAGAACTTTGAAATTGTGAATGACTATCAAGTACCAGGGATGGGTAATTCTCTAACGTTTTGAAGTGCATTGCAACGCTTGGTTATGGTTTTGATTTGGGTATCTATTGAATCGTGTTCTTGAAACCTGAACACTTCATTTAACAAGGAGGATAAAAGCAATAAACTTTCAGGGAATGATGCCATGTTCATGTTTAGTAGCAAATATGTTGTGCGCATGAATGTGTGGTGAGAAAGATTCGGTTAAAATGGAATTTTCATTTAAACGGGGTTTTAAACTTAGATAAGTTAATGTTATGCATTCATTCTGTACCTATATCCATGTCATATTCTGCGCAATAAAAAATTTGCACCTGTTGCTTGGCCTTGAATTGGATCGTCTTAAGCTTCGTTAAGTCATTATTGTCGAGGCACTTTTAAAGTACCAGCGACACAATTTCTGAAGCATGCAGAACCAACTTCCCTGGTGAATCGATTCATTTCAAGTGTGTGATCTCAATGTGGTGGGGACACCAGACCCACACCGCAAGTTACTCGAGTATATGGACGACGACGCAGGACGGCCCAGCCCGTTACACTTTGGTTGGGAGACTGAGCCCATTTCATTGTATTTTATTTTGGAATTATTGTTGTAAACAATTTTTATCTAACGGGCCGAGCCCAATAATTACATGTCTAGGGTTTGCTATTTATATTCCCCTTATGACACTTTGAGGGCACTTTTTGATGATTATGAATTAAAATGCAACTTTGCAGCTCCTCTCACCTCTTTTCTCCTCAGGCTTCTCTCTACTAGCTTCTTTCTTTTCTAACTCTTTTCTCTAAAGCTTTGCTCTTGTTTTATTGTTCATTTTATATTTTCATTGTGCCGCATCAAATTTGGTATCGAGTTAGGTTTTTAATTGTTCTCACAATTAAACAATCCGTAAATACATACTCGATCCGTGAAAAAAATACCGATCCAAACTGATAATCGCTCATGACGAGAAAAAAGGGAACCTAGACTGCTCGGATTGCAAAAAAAAAAAAAAAAATTACATACTCGATCCGAAACTGACATCGCTCAGACGAGAAAAAGAAAGAGGAACAGTATAATCGCTCGGATTGCAAAAAAAAAAAAAAAAAAAATTGTTCATAATAAATTTCCAAATAAGACAAAGAACACCACACTGTAGGCAACGGCTTCCACACCATCCGCGACGGACTCTCTACTACATCAGCCCCAGAACAATCGGCCACACATCGCCGATCACGGCCACACTCGGCGGCTAC
Organism: Salix exigua; assembly: GCA_032356905.1. Taxonomy (NCBI): domain Eukaryota; kingdom Viridiplantae; phylum Streptophyta; class Magnoliopsida; order Malpighiales; family Salicaceae; genus Salix; species Salix exigua. The sequence goes on along the minus strand of CM063589.1, from coordinate 2,296,454 downwards.
CATAACAGCCGCGGATCAAGAACCCATCTCGCCACCGATTATGGACATCAACGCCTCCTGTCCAGCAGCGACCACCTCCCCTTCCTTTGCATCGCCAGACCCAAGCAGAGACACAAAGCTCCATCGCCAGACCCCAGGCAGAGACACAAAGCTCAGCGACGGGACCACCACTGGTTCACACTCCAGCCGAGGCAGCGCCATCCACAACACCCATCGCCGTCCAGGAGTGAAGGGACAGTCAGACGACAGAAGAAAAAAAGAAAGAAAAGAAAGAAAAGAAAGAAAGGAGAAGAAGAAGAACACAGGCGGCAGAAGAAGAAGGAGAAGAGGAGCGGGCGATTTTAAAGTAGCTTCGCCACGTCAGCAATCCGAGTCAGCAGACGCGTCAGCCCTAAGACGCTGAGTCAGCAGCCACGTCAGCCCTATTCCACGTCACTGCCACGTCACCCCGGTCAGAATTTTTTTTTTGCATTGAGTATCATCATTCCGGGTATATTTTACACTTGTTGATTAAGCTTAGTATCAATATTATTCCTTGTGCTTATCATAACTAAATTACAAAATTCAATTCACAAATTTAATTACCTTAATTCTAAGCTTCTTTAGGGACCTTGAGCATTTAATCCTCTTTATTAATTGTGCTTCTTTAGGGACCTTGAGCATTTAATCCTCTTTATTAATTGTGGAGCTTGGTTAAATTTGTGGTAAAACCAAAACATTGTGTTTGAATTACTTGTATGCATCTAGGAGGACTTACATTGCGTGCTTGCGAATTTTCCTGGTTTAATCTGTTGTTACTTAGTCTCCAAGTAATATATTAAAATAATTATACGTATATTAGCTTTAATTTTATTTTCCGCTTTACTTGCAAGAATCATTTGTGATCTCAATTTTAGGGCTAATTCTGCATGCATTTACGTAGTGGTCGTCTAGTACACAATCTAGAAGTCATAGCTACCATGGATCAAAACTCCAATGATGTTCTTAGAGATATTCAGGAACAACTACATCTTATGCGAGCAGAAATGAGTAACATGTCAAACCAAATTAATGATCTTTCTGGAAGGATAGAGTCCATTGAAACTTTGCAAGTAAGACAGTTTAGTGGGAGTGAACATGCTAATGAAAATCGTAGGGATCCTCCAAGACCAGTTCCTCGAAGGAACCGCCACCATAATCAACACCAAGGTCATCATGACTTGGATGATTCTACTGATAATGAACATTTCAATGAGTACCGTCAAAGACCAGTTCATCACAGGAACCGTCAATACCATCGTAATCAAGGTTATCGCGATTACGATGACCCCGATGAACAAGTCATGAAAAATATTAAGGTGGAAGCCCCAACTTTCGAGGGTCAACTTGACCCGTGGATCTTTGATAGATGGATCCGTGACATGGATCAATTCTTTGGTTGGCATAATCTATCTGAGAGTAGGAGGGTGAGATTTGCAAAAATGAAACTTAGGGGAACTGCTCAACTTTATTGGGAAAGTGTCGAGGAATCCCTGATCAGAAGAGGTCAACCCCCTATTACTGATTGGGTTGAAATGAAGGTTAAGTTAGAAGAGAAGTACTTACCTCGTTCGTATAGAGGAAATCTTTTGGATCAATGGAATAACTTGAGACAAGGAAGCAAGTCAGCCAATGAATATGTGGCACAATTTGATGAGTACAAAATGAGGTGTGCAGTTAGAGAGGATGAAGTAATGACCCTGAGTAGATTTCGAAAAGGTTTAAATGATGATCTTAGAAGGGAGGTTGTACTTAGGGGTGTTTCCACCCTTGATGAAGCATATACCTTGGTACAAAATTATGAGTTGGTCACAAAAAGCCAATGGCCGAGACGCCAGGATACTCGTAATATCCCCTCTAAACCTCAACCAGGAAGTCATAACTCAATATTAGGTGCCCCACCTCGCAAACCCAATCCTTTAGTTTCACAGATACCTCGAGACGACAAGGGTAAGGGTATTCTTCACGAAGCGCCTAAGACAACTTCAAGAATCCAGTGTTTTAAGTGTCAGGGTTTCGGTCATGTCGCCTCTAGTTGCCCTAATAGGACTCTAATTATCAAGGGGCAAGAAGATGTGGGTGAAGAAGACAATTGTGATGATGAGATTTATGAACCAAATCCCAATGATTTTCAGGACTTAAATGATGAGGAGGATGAGTCCAACTTGCTAGGATGTGTTAGATCGATATCCCTTCAACGGAAGACAATCAGGTTAGGCGTTGTTAGGTGTGCTTTAACACAACCTAAAGGGACTGAAGATTGGAGAAGGACTGCTATTTTTTTCACTTATATTAAGTGTGGAGACAAAGGGTGTAAGGTTATCATAGACAGCGGTAGTTGCATCAATGCAATTTCCTCGGGGAGTGTGTCCCGTTTAGGTCTAAAATCAGTTCCACATCCTAAACCCTATAGTGTGTCATGGGTTAATGACACATCAATAGCAGTCAAAGAGAGATGTGTTTTCCCCATAAAAATCTTGGACTATCATGATGAAATTTGGTGCGATGTCATTCCCATGGATGTCGGGCATGTCATTTTGGGAAGGCCTTGGTTGTATGATTTGGACGTTACAATCCTTGGGCGATCAAATTCTTGCTCATTTTATTTTCAAGGTAAGAAAATCCAACTCATTGGACTACCTCCAAGGTCTAATGATACGAGCCAAAAGAAGAGTGCAGTGAAGAGGGGAGGTCTTAACATAATAAGTCCTAAGGAATTCGATAAGGAAATTTGTGAGGAGTCTGTTGTGTTTGCTGTGGTAGCTAAGGAGAGTGTAGAAGACTTTTTAGAAGAGCCACCTACAGAGGTAAAGGAAGTGTTGGAAGAATTTCTAGATGTTTTTCCTTCTGACCTACCCGATACTTTACCCCCCATGCGTGATATTCAACACGCCATAGACTTTGTCCCTGGTGCTGCGTTGCCAAACTTGCCTCACTATAGGATGAACCCAAGTGAACATGCTGAGTTGCAAAGGCAAGTATGTGAGTTGTTACAAAAGGGATTTATTCGAGAGAGTTTGAGTCCTTGTGCAGTACCCGCGTTGTTAACACCGAAGAAAGATGGATCATGGAGAATGTGTGTAGATAGTCGAGCTATAAATAGGATTACGGTCAAGTATCGTTTTCCAATTCCTCGATTAGATGACATGCTAGATATGATGGTAGGAGCCCAGATTTTCTCCAAGATTGACTTGAAGAGTGGATATCATCAAATTAGGATCCGCCCGGGAGATGAGTGGAAGACGGCGTTTAAGACTAAGGACGGTTTATATGAATGGCTTGTCATGCCTTTTGGCCTATCCAATGCACCAAGCACTTTTATGAGAGTCATGACACAAGTGCTTCGACCATTTATGGGAAAATTTCTGGTAGTGTATTTTGATGACATTCTTATTTATAGCAAAACCAAAGAAGAACATCTTGATCACCTTACCCAAGTTTGTGCTACCCTGAGAAAAGCAAGCTTATTTGCAAATGTCAAAAAGTGTTCATTCTTCACAAATCAAGTGGTTTTTTTAGGATTTATAGTGTCATGGCAAGGAGTTTCCGCTGACCCCCAGAAAGTCCAAGCAATAGTAGACTGGCCGGAGCCTAAGACTATCCATGAGGTTCAGTAGTTTTCATGGGCTTGCGACTTTCTATCGTAGCTTTATCAAGGGCTTTAGCACCATCATGTCACCTATTACAGACTGTTTGAAACAAGGTGAGTTTCGATGGAGTAAATGGGCTAATAGGGCATTTGAGGAGGTTAAGAAGAAGATGACGGAGGCCCCGGTAATGAGACTACCTGATTTTACTAAGGTGTTTGAAGTAGAATGTGATGCTTCGGAGTAGGTATAGGTGGAGTACTTAGTCGAGAACGTCACCTCGTAGCCTATTTCAGTGAGAAACTTAATGAGGCCAAACAGAAATACTCAACATATGATAAAGAGTTTTATGCGGTGGTTCAGGCCTTGCGCTATTGGCGCCACTACCTACTACCACAAGAATTTGTTCTTTATTCCGACCATGAAGCTCTTCGCTATCTGAATTCCCAAAAGAAGCTAAATCATAGACATGGTCATTGGGTTGAATATTTGCAAGCATATTCTTTTGTTTTGAAACATAAATCTGGAATAGAAAATAAAGTCGCGGATGCTTTGAGTCGTCGGGTAACATTGTTGTCTGTAATGAGTGTGGAAGTCACGGGATTTGAGAGACTCAAAGAGGAGTATGAATCTTGCTCAGAATTTGGAAATATATACTTGACATTGAGAGATGAGAGTCATCGTGCTATAAATGGGTTTCACTTACAAGATGGATACTTATTTCGGGATAACAAGCTATGTATCCCAAACACATCCGTGCGTGACTTTTTGATATGGGAGACTCATGCTGGAGGTCTCTCGGGACATTTTGGAAGGAATAAGACCATTGAAGAGGTGGAGCGTCAGTTTTTTTGGTCTAGTTTGAAAAGAGATGTCGCAAAGTTGGTAAGTCAGTGTCGAACTTGCCAACTGGCAAAGCATAGGAAACAAAATACTGGTCTTTACACCCCGTTGCCCATTCCTAGTTGCCCTTGGCACGACGTTAGTATGGATTTTGTTCTTGGACTCCCACGTACGACAAAGAAACATGATTCTATTTTCGTGGTTGTTGATCGCTTCTCTAAGATGGCACATTTTATTCCTTGTACTAAGACCACAGATGCTTCTGGAGTTGCAAAACTCTATTTTAATGAGATTGTCAAGTTGTATGGTCTTCCCCAAACCATCGTCTCTGATAGGGATGTTAGATTCACAAGTTATTTTTGGAAAACCCTTTGGCATATGGTTGGAACAAAGTTGAAATTTTCCACTGCTTACCATCCCCAAACGGATGGTCAAACCGAGGTGGTTAACGAGGAGTTTAGGTAACCTTTTGAGGTGTCTAGTGAGTGATCATCATAGGAATTGGGATTTGGTCCTTCCCACGGCCCAGTTTGCCTATAATAGTTCTGTTAATAGGACCATAGGAATGAGCCCTTTTGAAGTTGTACATGGCTACAAGCCTAGGAAACCTCTAGACCTTCTTCCCATGTCTGTTCATGCTAGAGTGTCCGAGTCAGCCGAGTCTTTTGCACGTAGAATTCAGGATCTGCATATTGAGATCGCTAAACAAATTCAAGCAAGTAATGCACAATATAAACTTAAAGTCGATTTACATAAGCGGCATAATGAGTTTAATGTAGGAGACTATGTAATGATACGGATTAGACCGAGGCGATTTCCATCCGGAGCTAATCGGAAATTGCAGCACGTAGTGCCGGACCCTTCAAAGTGCTAAAGCGGGTTGGCTCAAATGCTTATGTTCTAGATTTACCACCGATTTTAGCATTAGCTCTACATTTAACATTGAGGATCTAGTTGCATATCATAAACCACTTCCTATCCCAAATGATCCATTTGCAACACCACTTCACCCTTCCCTTGATGACCCTATTGACACTTTTATCCCTCCCACCTTAACTTCTGCACAAAAGGATAATATTGATGCTATTCTGGATGAACAAGTTGTTTTTAACATGGACGGCGAGGTTCAATGGTTTCTAGTTCGCTAGGTGGGCCGACCTGATTCAGATAACTCTTGGATCACTAAAGATACTTTACAGCAGCTTGATCCAAATCTTTGGGAGTACTATCAAAGTTGGCCAACACTACACTCGACAGGGTCGAGTTTCTCCAACCATGGGAGAGTTGGTGGGGACATCAGATCCACACCACAAATCACACTAGTATATGGACGAAGACGCTGGACGGCCTGACCCATTACACTTTGGTTGGGAGATCGAGCCCATTTCATTGTATTTTATTTTGGAATTATTGTTGTAAACAATTTTTATCTAACGAGTCGAGCCCAATAATTACATGTCTAGGGTTTGCTATTTATATTCCCCTTATGACACTTTGAGGGCACTTTTGATGATTATGAATTAAAATGCAACTTTGCAGCTCCTCTCACCTCTTTTCTCCTCAGGCTTCTCTCTACTAGCTTCTTTCTTTTCTAACTCTTTTCTCTAAAGCTTTGCTCTTGTTTTATTGTTCATTTTATATTTTCATTGTGCCGCATCACAATGGACCAGTGATCATCCAAGGACAACTAAGAGAAATAGTGATTTGGCAACACACACTTCATGAAGGGATTTAGATTTCAGAACGTATTTCTTAAATATTGTTTAGATTATCTTATTCGCAATAAATTTTTCCGGAAACTTTGCAAGGATTCTGCACCTCTCTCTATACTTGAGTTAATCTTAGAGTGCTTGGCAAATCGCAGATGCCCACAGCGCGTAATTTTTGTAGTGCTATCCTGCTGATTGCTTTTCCAGCTCTTCTATTGTTTTCAGTGGCTACTGATTTCAATTTGGTCTCTCATTTTTAGCTGACTTGAAAAAGAAGGACACCAAACCGAAGAGACCATCTGTCAAGTCGCTTTTTGGTAGGCTGATACCTATTCCCGAGCTATTTCTTGGAAAACATGCATCATGATCACCCTTTATTTTCCCTCCCCATATGCCCGACTGTCATTTAATTTTTTGTATTGTAATACTAATTCTGTTTCTCCAACCTTTTTGGCTCTACTCTTTAAGAAGGTGGGTCGGAGACATTAGAATCATCATTTACAGCCCCCGAAGATGAGACTTCTCGAGGGAGCTTTCTGAACCTCTTGCCTCCACAACTAGAAGTAACTCGAAAGCAGAATGAAACCATTATTAGATTTCACTGATGGTACCTTCTCTGTTGATGTTGACACTTACTTGAAGTTGAAGTGCTGCGTTTTGAGGTAACTTTCAGCTTTAGCTCGCCTTGGCCAATTAGCGGTTTTTAATTATGTGGTAACAAGACAGGACCGATAGTAAATATAAATTCACTAAATATATATAACACGATGTACAAATCCACTCTAGCTCATATCATGTATATGTTTACACGTGTTCTTCCGATTAATAATAGCTAAAAAAAAGCATTTGTGTAATCTATTTGCTGAGATGCTTCGCTGCTTAACGAGTGATGGGTGCTCAATCGTTGCAGAAATTTGCTTTATTCCTTCTTCCAATGTGCTCAAGCTCCTCTTAATGATTCAAACTATACTTTCGCCTCTTGAGCTTCCTTGAAACCCTTTTTTTAAGAGTTCTGGTCGAGCCCTTCATCGAGGAATTAGATCCCAATTGGCAACTTCCCTGCAATTGCTGTTTGCTGTTGCTTCGATACAAAGGCTCGAGTGTATATAGAGATTCGAGGAGCCATAAAATCTGAATGCATGGAAGAAGAGCGATTGGCTAACATCTTTCTGCTCCGCTTAAAGGGCTTTAATCTTATTACAGTTTTTCTAGCATAACAGGTCCTACCTGTGGCATTCAATTACTGAGTCAAGGACAATCAATCAGAGTTTGTTGGAAACATTTAGAACAACAAAAAAAAAAATCTTCAAAGAAGAGGAGGACATGATAATGACGGTGACATTGTTTCCAAACTAATTGTATTTCAAAAATGTTTATAAAAAAAGACATGATAATGACGGTGACATTGTTTCCAAACTAATTGTATTTCAAAAATGTTTATAAAAAAAATATTTTTTTATATTTTCTTTTAAATTAAGTCTTTTTAAATATTTTTAAATTATTTTAATATATTAATATCAAAAATATTTTTTTTAAAATAAAAAAAACATGATCTTGCATGTTACTGAGATAAGAAGGGAAGAGAGAGATTCTCCCATCGAATTGTTCAAAAGTTGAGGTAAAGGTAAATTCCAAATGCGTTGTTACGTTCTATAGGTGACACGATATGATTATGTCAGACCCTTTTTTTATATAAAAAAAAGTTTGGATATTGATTTATGAGTTATTTGGTAAATTTGTAAGTTCATATATAATATTGTATTTTAGAGTGTTTTTTTCAAAAAAAAAAATATATTATTTATTTAAACATATATTAGAATAATTTTTTAATTTTTTTATTATCAACAATCCAATTTTATGTTTTTTCAAGTAAAAATATTTTTTAAACTCATCTAAAAATATATATATATACTCTTAAACACTCAATAAATCACTATATAAGTTCATGAACTATTAACTTAATCTAAGTTTGTATTTAATCAAGTTTGATTAGAATAATTAAGTGTATGTTTGACACTACATTTCAAAAATATTTTTGAAAAATATATATTTTATATTTTTATATTTCACTTTAAAGTATTTTTATTTATTTCTTAAATAAATTTTTATACTGATATCAAAAATAAAAATATATATATATATATTATTTTGATATATTTTAGATATGTCATTCTGATCCATTAAATTTTATTTAGATGAATACATTGTATAGTTTAATTAAAAACTTGAGAGAATCATTTTCCAAACCATTAGTTTTTTAGCATGATGTAAATCCACCCCTTAGAGTAATTTAATACCGAGATACGTCAATAAGGAATCTTTGTCCGAGCTCCACGGACAAATTAATCCCTGCTCCTGGCTTGCCTCTGTCGCCGTGGTGGGTCTATAGACTCTACCTGAGTGCCATCTGTCACGATATTATGCCAATTTGGAATCGAACGTCGAATCATACGCCGCATTAACTATACTAATTTCTCCACTTTAATCTCCTCTGGGCCGCGCAATATAATTGATTAATTAATTAATTCTTGAGCCAGCATTGCCGTTTTGACGGGTCTCTTGCAGACAGTTTCAACGTTTTGATTCAATTCTACCGGCTTGTAGTCACGAGATACATGTTTATGCTGTCGATGAAGATTCAATAATTTCGAGTTTGTTTGTTAAAGTGATTTTTATTTATAAATAAATTAAAATTGATTATTTAAAATAAAAAAATTATTTTTTTTTTTAAAAATATTTTTGAAATGTATCATCAACGTAAACTTACTTTTGAAATGCAGTGTCAAACACCCGCACGCAAACCTATTTTTTCCATGGGTGTTGGTTTTTCTCATCTAACTATATTTTAAAGATTTTTAAAAATAAGTATTAAACATGGATAAAGATTTAATGTGTATATGTTTATGTGAATATACATTAGTTTAATTGACAAGGCAATTTTTGGGATAATTTGGTATGCTAAAAAGTGCTAGTGCCATGCGAGTGGTCTTCCAAGGTCAAGCCAATCACAGGAGTGTAAATGTAGCTGCAGAGTGGAATTTGTCAAGCAAAGATGAATTCACTGCAAAACTCATATTGTTGGCCAGGACCGATAGAGCTAGATGATACTTTAGTTTATCATATCCGCTAAAGAACAAAATTATATGCTATAAAGATCCTATGAACCATTAAAAAAAAAGACAGGTTCACTATCTATTTATTTTTAATCTATTTTTGTAAAATATCATTGTTTTCTTTTCTAAAAATGATATATATTAAAGTTTTTAAATCTATAAAATAAGATACTTTTTTATAGATACCAGTCATCACGGAATCCTTAATTTGTTTTATCCGTTATTGTATACCAAGCATTAGCCACCTTGGCCAAATAAAGTGAATAAAATTACTCAAGTAAGGAGATTAACCTATTAATTAACATCTAAACCTTACATCTAAACTACTAGATTATTAGGCAGCTCATCAATTTCCTCAAAAGCTAACTACATGTCTATTTTCTATACTTTATAACTAACCAATTAAGCTCATCAATCCTCGTGTGTCGTGTGTGTGTGTGTATAACTGGAAACATATACACTCCATAAAACCTTGGCGGTCCAAGCCATGACGTTAATTAGTGATAAGCATAACGTATGAATTCAGGTACCTTGTACGTACACCTGTTGGTTCAGGAAGAAAAAAAAGGTTGTAATAAAGAAATATATAATTGTCTATACTGAAAGTGAAAGACGTACACACACATGTATGTAATTAATCCTAACCTACGAGCGCGTGTGTACGATGAAGTATCTTGAATTATACTAGTTATATGTATAGTCTTGAAGAGCATGATGTCATAATAGAAAACTTGTGATCTATATAATAAATTTCAAGTTTGAGTTAAAATATTCATTTTTTATAAAAATTTAAAACAACCGAAGTTTTATGCTTATCTAAATTCACAAAAAACACTTCACAAAGATAGAATTTCCTAACATCCAAAACAAGTATTAAATAGCTCTATAAAATAACCATTTTGAGATCCATTGGTTTTGAAGCAACATATCTTTCGTTCTTTCCATCTACTTTTATTTTTTTATGTAGAATACTATATAGTATTAATCATTATAACTAAACCCATCAAACAGATTAATCCAGTAATCCATTAATTAATTAAACTAGCTCCTAGCTAGATGAATCAATTCGGTCATCAACAAATGATCTGATTATTGATTTAAATTGAAAATAAATACTCAATATGATGAGCTAATCCACAACTCGGTGAACCCAATCAAAACCAAGTTTGATATTTTAAAAACAAAATCTTAAACAATGATGATTGTGTTTTAAATTGATACATATATCCACGAGTTCTGATCTTAAATTTATGGTTTATTTCCAGTACTTGGATAACACGCATGGCTATAAATCCGATTAAATAAATGAGGAATCACTACCAAACCGACGTGTTTTTGGGATCTAGTTGCTTAGCTTTATCTATGTTTGACTCTAGCCGGCCTTCCTGCTGTATTAAACTAGCTAGTGTTAAAAAAAAAATGTTATATCGTAGACCATTTCTCCGGTAGCCTCTTGCCCTAACTTTCCCTTTAAAAATGGCCTTCAACTCTCCTTTACACCCTCCCACCACCTCCAGTACTGTCTCTCCGATCGCCTTTTCTCTGTAGTTCATGCAGCTTAAGCCTACACACTTAAATAGAAGCTACCTGATTGAGCGATGATGAAAGCAGCATATGAAATGGTTTACGGGACCCATGAACAATGGGACTATGCCTCTGTAGGATTTCCAGCTCCAATTTCTAACCCCTTCCCAAAGCAAGTGATTGAAAATCGCTGCCTGAGCTTGGAGAGGAATGATGAGCTCTATGATCAGTGGGTCGAGCGTGTAACAGAGCAGCTCATTGATGACTTGCCGAACACGGAAACTCATGCAACAGGCACAAGAATGGTCGATGGGGGCAACGATATTGTCCCGTCATCACTCTTGGGTGATCACTTTACACCGAAGAAATCTAATAGGAGAAGCTATTTTGACGGTAATGGGGAAGGGCTCCGGTGGAACAATGAGCTTGGAGCAGAACAAACAAACATTTTGGGAAAAGAAGGGAGTGCTGGATCAAGCATGAGTAGGATAGATGAAAACGGTTTGAGCTTAATAAACCTACTGCTGGAGTGTGCTGTTGCAATATCAGTTGATAATCTTGGTGAAGCTCATAGAATTTTGCTTGAGCTGACGATGATGGCTTCTCCTTACGGCCCTTCTTGTGCTGAAAGGGTTATGGCTTATTTTTCTAAGGCCATGGCTAGTAGGGTTTTAAACTCGTGGTTAGGTATTTGCTCTCCATTAATCAATCACAAGAGCGTTCATGGCGCCTTCCAAGTCTTTAACAATGCCTCTCCTTTTATCAAATTTGCTCACTTCACCTCCAACCAAGCAATTCTTGAAGCTTTTCAGCGCCGCGATAGCGTTCACATACTCGATCTTGATATCATGCAAGGCTTGCAGTGGCCGGCCTTATTTCACATCCTGGCCACCAGAATGGAGGGTCCACCCCGCGTTCGAATGACCGGCGTGGGCTCATCAATGGAAGTATTGGTGGAGACAGGGAAACAACTTTCCAAATTCGCTAGGCGACTTGGACTGCCATTTGAGTTCCACCCAATTGCAAAGAAATTTGGAGAAATCGACTCGTCAATGGTGCCACTCAGAAGGGGTGAAACACTAGCCGTGCATTGGCTACAGCATTCCCTCTATGATGCCACGGGACCTGATTGGAAGACATTGAGACTTCTCGAAGCACTGGCCCCGAGAGTGATCACATTAGTTGAGCAAGACATCTCAAATAGCGGATCTTTCCTGGACCGTTTCGTCGGCTCTCTGCATTACTACTCAGCACTGTTTGATTCCCTCGGTGCATGCTTGCCCTGCGATGATCCTGGCAGGCACCGGATAGAGCATTGCCTTCTCTACAGAGAAATCAACAATATTCTGGCAATAGGAGGGCCTGCGCGAAGCGGCGAGGACAAGTTCCGGCATTGGAGAAGTGAGCTCGCTAAAAAAATCTCTTTCAAACAGGTGGCGATGAGTGGAAACTCAATGGCTCAAGCACAGCTTATACTGAACATTTTCCCTCCTGCTCATGGCTATAACCTTGTGCAAGGAGATGGAATTCTGAGTCTGGGCTGGAAGGATACCAGCTTGTTCACTGTATCTGCTTGGACTTCACCTGCTTCCAGATAGCATCTAATCTAACCCCACTACTGTTTTCATTTTTTTTTTAAATTTCTTTCTAGCAATCAATCCGTGATGAGAATTACTAATTGCTTGTGGGATTCAAATTAAATTCTAGCTCTCTCCAATTAGTCCAACTGTAAAAGTCATGTGAAGGGACATGGACCTTAATTACAAAGGGTTATATATTTTTGGAATCCGAGATATTGTCCTTTTTTTTAATTTATCTCTCAAAAAATATATTTTATAAACTTAAATAAATAAAATTCTAATTGTTTAAGACTTTTATAAAACATAATACATACTATAACTCCAACTCAAAATGTATTATTAAGATTATAAACACTTTATTGTCACTCACCCAGAGGAGACCTATTGTACCTTCAGGATCACATAATTAAGCTGCTTCAATTTTCTGGCTGCATGTGATTTGCCACCATGAACCTCTTAATTTCTTAAGTCCAATATTTTAATCATTTGATTCCATGCAAATACCTTGTGTTTTGTCTCTAGCAATATGATTTATTTATTTTTAATTTCAACATCCAACAAAAATATATCTGGGCTGACCCAGCCATCGTGGCACTAGCGCCTGCTCTGGCTTGGCCTATTGAACCTTCTTGTGACCAGGCCTCGCCCAACAGCAATTTCTCTCTTTACAGAAAACTTTTTGTACGCCACACCCACAAAAAAAATTATTATTGAAATAAATTACTTACTCGTGAATTTTTTTTCATGATTTCATTATTTGATCATCACTTGTGCATAGAATTTATTTTGAATTGAATTTAAATATCCTATATTCACATATGAATTAAAATGCATGGTACATATTTTTTATGGTAATTTTAACACCCAAACATGAATATTAATCAAGGGAGATGACCATCATCAATCAAGCCAAACATTTAACCGGTTAAACTATGATTCTAGCTGGAAATATCTTGATTAAAAAGTTTAGAAGTGGTGATTTTATTTACAAAGTTTATTATTTTTTTGGAGTAAATAAAACAATAGACAAGATAAATGAAATGTATCTTTAAATCCCTTATGTTCCGAGATTAAATAGATTTATTTTAAATTATCCCTGTAAATATATCTATCTCATTCATTATAATTTAACATATTTTTCTATTGTTTATAATATATTTCTTTTATTTCCGAGACGATGCAGTCATTAAACCTAGGATTCTCCGGGTGATTTGCCACGTGTCTTTCCAGTCACAAGGAGCAAAAGTATCTCAACGTATCCAGAGAGGCCCAGTTGTAATCAATTAACCAGAGAAAGATAATTCCAGTGCAGGAATCAGCACGGACATGTGGGGGAGACTCTGATGTTGCCGGAGAAAAACATTTTACTGATACTGCTCCAGAAAAACAGATGTATGAATATTATATTCCTCGTCTTTTATCATGCACGGGCAGGTTGGATTACACTCGTTAAGGTGGTCGGGATGAGGTGGAAAATGGAAATTAAGGTTGTTTTTTAAAATATTTTTATATATTTAAATATATTAAAATATGTTTTAGAAAATAAAATTATTTTTGATATTATTATATAAAATAAAATTTATTTTAAAAGAAATTTTAGAAAGACTTTTGAAATGTAAAAGTCAGGAGGGGGGGGCTGCAAGGAAATGTTGAAGCAGGCTGCGTGGTAATTTCATCGTCGAAGTCTCTGCGCTGGTGACTTCATCACGAGCTCTTACCTTTGCAGAATATTTGTTTTTGAAAGCTAAGCATGAACTGGATCTGGATTTCTTTTTTCTTTCTGGATAAATTGAGCCCACCAAATACTGTTGACTATTTTTTTTCTGGTCGTCTCTGCTTTCTGTATTGTCGTCTTCTTCACTCAAGGTTGTGAGTGGATTCAATCTGGCATGGCTTGCTTGGTCAAGGTTCATAGGTTGACTTCCTTGCGGGCACTTCAATGGAGATGGGCATGAACCATGGGAGAGTATTTCTATGTCCACTAACACGCAACTGTTTTAAAACTCGGATTAGCCTGGTAGATAAACATGAAACCAGTCGTTTTAAATTATGGATGAGTCCAAGTTTATGTTTGACAGTGTATTTTTTTCTTTATTTTAAATAAATTTTTTGGGTGTTTTTAGATTATTTTTATTTAAAGATGTCAAAAATATTTTAAAAAATAAAAAATATTATTTTAATGATAAAAATCATTTTTAAAAAATAATTTTATTCATATTTACAAACAGACACTAAATAAAAATAACGAAGCTCGTGATCGAAAAAAATATAGATCCATACAATTATTCAATCATCCTAACCTACTCTTATATTATTTTAATGATAAAAATCATTTTTAAAAAATAATTTTATTCATATTTACAAACAGACACTAAATAAAAATAACGAAGCTCGTGATCGAAAAAAATATAGATCCATACAATTATTCAATCATCCTAACCTAATATGGTAAAAACTCTAACATTAACTTGTTGGTTTTTATTTTTTTTAATGAAAACATCATGTTTTGATTTAATTTATTTAAAAAACAATCCACCCATGAATTGTTCAGCGGTGCTTACCCTAATTAGCTCGGGTTGAGTTTCCAAATCATGCACGTGTATAGTAAAAATAAATTTGCTCGAATTGATTAGGTCAAAAAGACGTCTTAGGTTTCTTTTTCGGTTGGAGACACACTCCATAACTAATTAATTACCTGAAATAGAATGGCAACGATGTGATGAGTTACCTCGCACTAAAGCTATGTCCAAGGTGGTTAAGAAAATCTAATGACAATTAAGAATTTAATTGTCTCGATAATTAAAGAAAAATGAAGGCAAGTGGTGGAATAATAAATCATGCCCTTATAAATTTCAATGTCAACACGGTTCTTGTTGATACCAACCGTTTTTTTACATTGTTATCACATTTGTAAAGTAAAGCATGGTTGTTAATTCTTTTCCGTTCCGTTTAAAAAACCAAGATAAAATGGTGTCGTTTTCGTCTCGATTTTAATTCTGACTTGTTCTGAAAATTCTGGCCGGAACATCTTGGTTTCGTTCCGGGCGTGCAGTTCCGGGTTCAAAATCTATTTTTTTATTTTTTAAAAATTATTTTTGATATCTATACATCAAAATAATTTAAAAACACCAAAATATTTTTAATAAAAAAGAATTCAAATTATAATTATGCTTGTTAAATTAATATTTTTTTTCATATATATATATATAGTTGATTATATATGAACAGTACAACACCGAAACAACACGCCGGAACGTTCTGTTCTACTTGAAAAACTAGAACGGTATTGACAACTATGATGTCAAGTGTTTTTTTTTTTTAATAAAAGAAAAGTATTTTAGACTTAGTTTAGATTCCAATTGAAATTAATTTTTTAAAAAATGATATTAAAAGCACATTTCCGCGTTTATTAACAGTCTTCTAGTATTAATCGTATAAAAAATTAGAAGATAGTTTTCCATTATTTATCGTCACTTTTAAATCTTAACATGCAATTTAAAATTGCTATGAAGATTCTAAATTTCAATTTATTAATATTATATAGTTCTATACTTCCGTTAGAGATGAGCATTTTCAATTCAGTTCATTTTTTATCTTTTAAAATAACCAAATAAAAAAAAATATAAAACTAAATTGGACCCTATTTAAACCGGTCTGTTTTGGTTCTGTTCATTTTTTACCAAAAAACACAAAAAATAGTTTTGTTTTTAGCATGTTTTTTTTACTTCAACCAACCTTTCTTTTCTCTCATTTATCCAAAGTAGAAACAAACTAAGAAAAATGAATTGAATCAAAAGAATAAAAAAAAATTGCAGCATATTTTCTTAATTTGAATCGGTTTAGTTTACCTGTTTTTCACTTAAAAAACTGAAAACCAGACTAGAAGTTATTAAAAAATTTCTACCTAGTTTAATCGAGTTTTTTTTCCGGTTCAATTTTTTCAGATATTTTTTTTTCTCGGTATAATTGGTTTTTTATTTTTTTTCTCACTCCAAGTAGTTAACTCACAACCTTATTCAAGTCACGTTAATATGTAAAAAATATTTTTTATATAAAAATTTAAATTGAACAACCCGTAACTTAATTTATTTAATGTTTTTTTATTTAAAAATATATTATTTTTTATATATGTATATCAAAAGGATATTAATTTATAAATAAAAACTATCACAATCATAAAAGGCCTTCAGATCTCGAGGTAAATTGATTTTTTGTCTGTTTAGAAATATGATTAATGTTATTTTATATAGTGTTTTTTTTCATAAATATATAAAAATTATTTTTGATATCAGTATATAAAAATATTTAAAAATATTATTTTTTTAATTTAAAGACTAAAAATTAAATAAAAATTAATTTGTTTTAAAAACAGAGCCTGAAACACTTACTTTCAACTATGATGATACCTTGTATATTCCCAATATACCCAACAAAAAAGTAACAGAAAGATAAACAGGAAGGGGGCGGAAAGAAGAGAAAGGCAGGCACGTTTTCTGTAATAAAAGAAAAAGGCCGAGTCTGACAGCCCAATCCGAACCGGAACCAGACGTGTTAGGTTAGGTGGCAGACAATCAACAGAAGGTCTCGCTCCCCTTCAAACAAATTAAAAATAATTTATCCGTGTTTATATTAATTTAGTAATATATATATACATAGATAAAAAAAAAAATAGTCCTACCTGCCTTGGGAGTTCTATCCTCTGTTCTCCTCTCCTTCCCCTTTTCTGTTCTCAGACATAAACCCAAACACATCACCGTATTTTGTCCAAATTTCCAAATTATTTTGTTAATCGAAGATCATTTTTTCTCGATCTGCATCTTCCAATTTTGATTTCCAGTCAGAAATTTAGTTATCTCTTACATTTGATTTTACATATCAGGTCAATGCAGCTTGATTTTGATCTTCCTAAAAAAATTGAAACAAATTAGGGTTTTCTATTTTCGTCCCTAACTTCGCGACTAGCTGATTCTTTTTTTCCAAAACAATCAAAGGATGTGATTGTTTTTGTTCCGTACCTGACTTGTATTACGATCTATTTGATTCTTCATCTCAATTTTGTTTCCAATTTTGAGATTTGGTGTCAAACTGGTAAATCTGCTTGTTTTGGATTTTGTGCATAGAAGAAAGGGGGAGCACAAGTCTATCTAGGTAAATTTAGAATTTTTAAAGCTTCTGAGGGTTTGAAGAAGGAAAAATGGAGAAAACAAAGATTGACCATATGGTTGGTGGCAAGTTTAAGCTTGGAAGGAAGATTGGCAGTGGATCTTTTGGAGAGCTCTTTCTGGGTATAACATTTTTTGTTGTTTTTCTTTTATGTTTTATTTGTCTGAATGTCCGTGTTTTCTGGTGATTTGATTTGGGTTTTCGTTTTTAGGTGTAAATGTGCAAACTGGGGAGGAAGTTGCTGTTAAACTGGTACGTTCTAAAAGGATTGTTCTTTTTTGTTTTGATTTGAATTTAGAAGGACAGGAGTCGTTATTTACCTGC
The DNA here is from genome assembly GCA_032356905.1 of Salix exigua. NCBI lineage: Eukaryota > Viridiplantae > Streptophyta > Magnoliopsida > Malpighiales > Salicaceae > Salix > Salix exigua. Next base: position 2,278,593 of record CM063589.1, on the reverse strand, counting down.
TTATGTATTTATTTGCTGATTTTTTGGCCAAAAAATGAGTGTTTTTCTTGCATGATTGTGTTTTGGTTTCTTGCAATGTATGATACGATGGATGGTGTTCTTAGGCTATGTTTCATGTTTCTTTACTTATTCTGTGATCACATTTAACAATGTTACTGTATGATACTTCCCTTTTGCCGCGTAGCGGGCATTAGAGATGTAAGATTTTATTGCATTTGCTTTTGTAGCGCTGAGTTTTTGAGATATGGTACTGAAACAGGCAAACAGCTACTGATGTAGATTTGGACGAGGGCAGTTTACTTCTAAAAGATTTAGAACTGCTATTGATAGTGATAGGGTGCCACATGCACTTTGTATGGATAGATAGAATATGCTTCTTCCTTATCTTAGTGAAGGAAAGTTGGAACACAGATCTGTATCTAGGATGATACAAATTACATTGTTAACTGCATGATTGATGTGAAACAGGTCCTTTGTATGGCCTTTTTCTCCCTGAAAGAGAGCATTTTGAATGAAAATTTCTTCGAATATGTTTGTCTTCTTCTCTCCAGCATTCCTTGATATTCCTGACCCCTGTTCTTAATTTCAGGAATCTGTTAAGACCAAGCATCCACAGCTTCATTACGAGTCAAAGTTGTATATGCTTCTTCAAGGAGGGAGTATGTCTCTCTATCTTGCTACACATGCAAATACAAATTTGAAATATCTGTGACTGGTGGATGATTTTTTTTTTTATTAGCAGAATATGTTATCCTGTTTAAGATGCACCTTCTAGTTTTTTGAATGCCACTTCATGTTACGGTTGTGCCCCAAATATTCCTTAGAAGTTTACTTCAGATTACACTTAGGGGAAGTACTGTGAGCATCATGTTTGTTAGAACAATTCAATTTGTAGGGGAAGATGCACCTTCTAGTGTTTTGAATGCCACTTCATGTTAAGGTTGTGCCCCAAATATTCTTTAGAAGTTTAATTCAGATTACATGCAGGGGAAGTATCATGAACATCAAGTTTTTATAATAATTCAATTTTGATTTTCCTTTACTGAAGCTGGAATTCCGCATCTCAAGTGGTTTGGAGTTGAGGCTGACTACAATGTCATGGTCATTGACCTTCTTGGGCCGAGTTTGGAAGACTTATTCAACTACTGCAACAGGAAATTCACATTGAAAACAGTTCTGATGCTTGCAGATCAATTAGTGAGTACATGGTGTTTGTTTTGTTAAAGGATTCATCTTACTCTGTGAATTAATCCCCCCTCGTTTCCTGTCACTTCAGATTAACAGAGTTGAATACATGCATTCAAGAGGTTTCCTGCACCGAGATATAAAGCCTGACAACTTTTTGATGGGCCTAGGCCGCAAAGCAAATCAGGTACGAATTCCCGTGTAGTTATTGTTAGCTACCTTATAAATTAGAACATATGTTATCTTATCAGTGTAATCTTTTTTACTTTTTGTATTTATTGTTTACTAGATATTTAAAGTGAAGGGGATGATATTGTCTAATTCTTATTATAGGTTCCAGCTTGTTTCTGTTTTACATTTTCATTTTTTGGGATCATAAAATACAGGTATATGCCATTGATTTTGGTCTTGCAAAGAAGTATAGAGATCTGCAGACTCACAAGCACATTCCATACAGGTATTTTTTTATGTTTGCCTCATGGTGAGCTTATTTTGTATTTTTCAGTGGCTCATGAGTTAACCATTTAGACAAGACAGTTAACTTCTCATTACCTAGGCATAGTGGTGAATGGAAGAGGCTGGAGACTAGGTTTAGCCATAAGATTTTCTGTTTTCAGAAGAATGTGGCAAAATCTACCAGGCAACCTGTGCTCATATTATGAATAGAATGATGAACTCGGCAAGTTTACCCCCTTTTGTGCTTCAAAGTTTGAGCTTTATTTAGATCTATGCAAAGATAATGTCATGCAGATGGCAGTAAGCCAGACTGGAAAATAAGGTTAATTTTGAAGCGTGGTTTCATGGCATGAACTTTGATCCATCTCCATAGAGTTCCAAACATACAGCCACTTATAAAATAATGAGGGTGCTTTCTATTTGAAATGAACAACTCAATTTTCATTACTGTTTTTTGAATTTAAGTTACTTTTGATCATAGCATGGACCTCATGGTGGCTTTTGGATTTAGTTATGGGTTAGGCTAGTTGGTTTGTGTGTCTAATATTCTTCCTTTTCCATCAACTATGGATTTTAATCATCAATAATCAATTTTTTGTACCTAGAGATGAGCTGTATTATATAAAACTTCTTACAGTTCTATCTCAAGTTCCTTATTACTAAAAGACCTTGTAGATTCTATCTCTACTAGATCTTTTCGTACTTTTAACAATTTTGTTGTTCCAGGTCCTGTGCAAAATCTCCATGTTTAGAAAAAAGATAAATATTATATCCAGCTCAATTTAATCTAAAGTTTATTATCACTAAAAGACATTGTAGATTCAATTTCCACTAGATCTTTTCTGACTTTTAACAATTTCTTCCCAGCTCCTATGCAATATCTATTTGTCTAGAAAAAAGATAGATGCAATAATTTACTGGAAAAAAAAGACTTATAGCGAACATGCCTATCTCTTGTGTATGCGTGTGCGGGCATGTGATGGTTTTTCTACTTGTGGTTACATCTCTCTTATTAGTGCTCACTTCTCTCTGTTTATTTTTCCTAGTTTTTATTGTTTACATTAGGCATGTAGGAAATGATTTCATTGAGAAACTTAACAAGGTTTTTTGGGTTATAGGGAGAACAAGAACCTTACTGGCACCGCACGGTATGCAAGTGTCAACACTCACCTTGGAGTTGGTAAGTCAGTTTTCTTCCCATGATGAATTTTGAATTGTCAACAGGAAGTTACTATAAGATACTTTGATATATTTAATGCATTACTTGATGGAATTATTCTTACTCCACTTGCAGAACAAAGCAGACGGGATGATTTGGAATCTCTTGGTTATGTGCTTATGTATTTCTTAAGGGGCAGGTTGAGTATTTAGTACCCAAGCACTTCAATACTTCTTCCTTTATTATTTTTTAGGGAAACTGGATATTGTTTACTACTTGATGTTGAATAATTTGTGCAACATTTTTGCCCATTCATTTTGCGCAATATCTTTGCTTCAGTCTTCCCTGGCAAGGATTAAAGGCTGGCACAAAGAAGCAAAAATATGATAAGATCAGTGAGAAGAAAGTTTCAACTACTATTGAGGTAATTTGCCATGTAGTCCTTTTAAAAACAGACAATGTCACTGATGCAATTTTATTTAGCAAGAGACCTCATGTTATCTGCTAGATCAAAAGTTTGATATCCTGATGGACACAGTTACTGCATGGAAATTAGTCGGGCAAAACCAGGGATGAATGTTTGGATCCAGAATACGCTAAATGCTTGTTATTAAGCATCGAAAGTATCACAGCCCAGCATTCTTCTTTTGAATACCAGTTGAATGTGTTTGCTCCAAATGCAAATGTGTCATTTTCCTTATTTGTAAAAGTTAGTGTGTAATCACAGCCGGTGCACATACTTCTCATTGAACATTGCCTCTGCACTAGATCATGGCCCAATGTTGAAAGTGCAGGGTGACTCTAGTCTCTAATTCACTGTCAGCCTGTCATACATTTTTTTACATGCTTCTGCTTGTATTATAAATCCGTATCATATTAACAGGTGCTTTGTAAGTCGTACCCCTCTGAATTTGTATCATATTTCCACTACTGCCGATCACTGCGGTTTGAAGACAAACCAGACTATTCATACTTGAAGAGGCTGTTTCGTGATTTATTTATTCGAGAAGGTACACTACTAGTGGTGGCTCTCTTTAAGTTATTATGCAGGTATTTGACTAAATTTTGTATGCTGCTGCTGCAGGCTATCAGTTTGACTATGTCTTTGACTGGACTGTTTTAAAGTACCCTCAGATTGGTGCTAGCACTAGAGGACGGGTGAGTGCTTAAACTTGTGGGCATGAATTTCTTGTGGGGTGGGGGAGATTATTATGGCTCAATATTTTTTTGCCTATTTTTTCAGCATTCTAGCGGGAAACCAGGTCATGCTGGACCATCCGCTGAAAGACCAGCAGAAAGGATCTCAGGTATGCTTTCTCTAAGTGAAACTGGATTGGTTTTGGTGCTCTAAACAAAACTGAATTAGTTAGGATGCCAAATTAATTATGTGAATGCTAATCACTAGATAGGATATGGGTCAGAACATGCCTCTTAATTTAATTTAGAAAAACTTGCACTTTACATTGAAACCTGTAACTTTTTGGACTAGTAACTTTATACTTTACCTTGCCCAGAATAATTTCTTTGCTGGTTATAGTATCATAGACAAGTTTCTTGTTGGTATTTTTTCCCCATAATTTCTTTGGTGGTTACTTCTTGTTTTGCATTGCTCCAGTTGGAAAAGAGATTCGGGAACGATTCTCAGGTGCAGTTGAAGCATTTTCCACTAGAAGAGTCTCTGGCTCTAGTCCACATGATAACTCCAGAAACAAGGGCTTGGATAATGTAAGTCTCAACCTATATGTCATCAATCACATTTTTTTTATTGGAATCTAAGTTTTGCCACTCCATGTTGCATTTGAAATTCTGATTCCAAGTTTTGTTAGCTTTGGTTTCTCTGCAAGCAAAATCCCTCCATCAATGTTGATATGCTGGCTGGTTTGATATGGATTTTTGTGTTGCCACTGCAGAAGTCAGTTTTGAAAAGATCTGTGCACTATTTAAAAGTTGTTTTTGAAAATTTTTGGACACCAAGTGAACTTGCACCTACCTTCCCTTCGGGGGTTGTATTGATTGCAAAGTCAAATATAGCGGCTGATTCTTTCCATCAAAGACTGGGTTGTTTTGTTTCTCTTGTTGTGGATTACTCTGTGCTTCGAAAAGTCTCTCATACCATGTAGCAGCACGGGTCTTTACTTTCCACTGCTGAACAAAAAAAAATAAAGGCAGCACAAAAGTGGGCCTGTTTTTCTACCGGAATTTCCTCCACAAATCCTTGTATTTCCATTTAGCTGTGCACTGAGCTCGTATGCTTGTATTTAACATCCTTATCGAGATTTTTTCATTTCAGCCACCTGAGCCAGAAAAAGGGCGCAATTCTTCTCGTTATGGCAGCAACTCAAGAAAAGCTGTTATCTCAAATGGCAGACCAAGTTCCTCTGGAGAACCTACTGAAAGTCGATCTGGTAGGTTACTCTCAAGTGGTGGCCGTCTGACTTCCACTCAAAGAACTCAACCAGGGTATGAGCTCAAATCATCCCAGACACGTCCCGCAGCTGCTAGAGGCACTCGTGAGGACACTTTCCGGAGCTTTGAGTTCCTCACGATCAGGAAGTGACGCCGGGCTTATTTAGTAAGAAAATAATCTGAGCACATATCAAATAGATACGTGATTTTTCATGTTAAGAAATCCTGGAAAATTATATTCCATCGTGCATGGGAAATTATCAGACGATTACCGCAATGACAGACCTCCATCAAATGTTGATAGAACATTCCCTGTCATTTTCACCTTTCTTCGTTCCTCCTTTGCCCCTTGAAATGTTTCTGACGGATGCAACATGTTTTAGACGCATCCGAGAAGAAACAATTGTATCGGAATTCACTCCTTACATAATATGGAACCTGAGTTGTACTAATATCCCCTTTATCCACTCATCTGCTACTCTTTGTTTGTATCTTTAACGGTCTCATTCCACATTTTCTGTCATGAAACGGGTCGAATTCCACGTGTTCTGCCTTGTAATGTAACGCTCAAGTGTTTGTTCGAAAAATAAATGGATCTCGTTTTTCTTTTCTTTGCCTCGTGTTTGTATCATAAGGTCAATTTACACACTGTTTCAGCTTCCCTCTGTTGCAGTGTTGAGTGGAAAACATTTTTCTTATTCCTTGCTATTCATCAATGTCATCATACGCAAGGGCTGTGATATTCTCCAGCACTCATTTCATTAGCTTTCCTTGTGATTTTCTATGAACACGATTGTAATTGAGGTTAAAAACAAGTTTATTTCTTATAGCTAAAGTTAATATCCATGCAAAATCAAATACTTAGTACCTGTTTGGGAGTGTGGTTGCGGTAATTTTTCAAAGTGTTTATTATGTTGAAATATATTAAAATGATATTTTTTTTAAAAAAAAATTATTTTTAAAATCAGTACATCAAATGATATAAAACATATAAAAATATATTTATTTAAAATTATTTTTTTTTTAAATTTTGACCAAAAACTGATGGGAACACAATATAAAATAGGCACATCACGACGACCTCTTAATTGTACGAGTGCTATTATAACAATGTGAAGTGGTTTTATTAACACATGACGACCTCGCACCCGAGATTAATCCAATTAAATACTTAAAATTGTTTTAGAACAAGTAAACAGTAACATTTTGGGGAAAGCATGGATTTTGAAGAGAGTATATCTACAGTATACAGCCCCGAGAAGAATCAAACACAAGCGAAGCTCAATAGCTCATAGCATCCAGTAGGATAAAAACTGTCTGTGGGTCATCTTAAGGGTTTCGCAGAGCTGCCAGTCGTTTCTCTAGCTCGTCAGTGCCAGAGCTGCAAGGGGTGAACAGAATATGAGCAAATATTTTTTTTTAGAAAAAAAAAGACTTTTCGGTTTCCTTTATATTTATTTTTTTGGGGAATTTTTTATCCCATTAGCAAAAACTACAGAGTTAAAGCCCATCATTCCCAAAGATCAAAGGCCCGAATCACACACCTTATTCAGTAAAAGTATGAGGTGCCAACTTGGCTTAGAAGCCATGGGTGAATTGGTTTTATGGATAAATATTTTTCTTATTTGATAGAAAAAATCAGAAACAGAAACATACCTGCTGGCACCCTCTCTGTTCTTCCCTGCAATTTTACCTTTTGGTGCTGCTGACAACTGCCAAATTCAGTTGGGTTTAGCATTATGAAAAGGAAAATAATCAACTTAGATAAACAGTTGTATAATGAATTACTACGAGCACCAACCTGTGAGGAAACATCAACGCCAATTTCATCCAGCACCTAAAAGAAAAATCAAAAAGGAATATGTCATGAGTTCCTGCTTGTTTTTAAGTCCAACATATTCTAAGTGGATTCATAAAGAATGATTTGCTATAAGTAGGGGGGTGTTCACTCTATAGTTTCTGCTCCTCAGCTTTCCAGTTATGTAACAACAAAAAAAGACATTCAAATACTTAATGGCTTACAACAATCCGGGCATAATGAACTTCTGGACTCCTAACTTATTTTGAGATCTCATCTTACATCCATGATGACTAGATCGAGTAATATATCATAGAACCCCAATCCTATTCACTTTACACAGTTTCACAATTAGTATTTGCAATTCTATTGATAAAAGAATGAGAGCAAATGAACTACCTGACTTGTCAGCTCTTCGGTCTCCTCTTCAGCCTCATCACTGTCTATGGCATCATCAATAGCATCTGACATCATTTCAGTCTACAAGGGAAAGTAGAAATGAGCACCACTAAGAGAAAAGAATGGCAAACATGTACCTCCTATCATGGTACATTATTTTGAACTGAAAGCACGGTCTTACAGTCATATCCATTTGTGCTGACTGCTTCTGAAACTCTCTTATAACTTTCATTTGCTTTTCAGGCGCCATTTGCTGCAGTGAAATCATAAGAGTCATGAGTACTGCCCCTAAACAAAGTAAAAAATGCAAAATTTAAGTTCTAATTTGTGTAGCAATGAAATAAAATTTGAATTAAAAAGAACCTGTATACAGTTCTTATCACAGCTTCTTTCAGATTAAAGCTCATGATCAATGTTCAGCCATACATCTTGAATACGTTGATACTAATCTAACACTCAATCAATACAAAGCCCTTGCATGTAATATGGGTCTATGACTAACCTTATTCATAGTTTCCATTGCCTTATTGGCACCTTTCAAACCAACAGCAACTGAAGACTGGGCATGCATTGCCTGGTGAAGCAGATAAACATTCATTGTTCAGAAAACATTGCACATGCACTACAGAGAGTAATCTACCCATTTCGACTCAGTAAGGAAAAAAAGACGTGTTTTTACAGCTTTACCTGTGTATGAGTTGCTATGCCTCTCATTTGAGCTCGACTACCTTGTAAATTAGCTATTTGCTGCCTAAGTCTGATTAGCTGCCTGGCTAGAATTTTAGTAGCTGCCTGCAAAATGCCATGTCCAGATAATAATAATAATTGAAAAACAAATCAGAGAAGAACTGAAAAAGATTGACTAGGTGGCTGTTTGAAGGCAATCACACTAGTCAACAAGCTTCATAACTTTTGAAAATTTTGGTAAAATGACTTGAGCTCATAAATGGACATCTGGCTCCTAAGTAGAAGAACACGACATTCAGTATTCATTATTCAAGAAATATGAATGAACACTGTTATGGAACAGTTACATAACAAAGAAGCTTAAGTACTTATTTGAGAATGTGGTGACGGTTGCTTTTGAAAGTGTTTTTCGTTCAGAAATATATCAAAATGATTTTTATTTTTTTTAAAAAAAATCATTTTTGATACCAACACATGAAAATAATCTAAAAACAACAAAAATATTAATTTAAAATAAAAAAAATTAATTTTTTTCAAAAACATTTTTGAAACGCGTGTCAAACACTCTTTAAGTTTTCATGTTTTCATGCAGCGGGAAGAATCTATATTGAAGCGAAATACCTCATTTCCAGTCTTAGCTGTTCGTTTTATCTCCGCAACAAGCTTCTTTTCCTGAAAAGATGAAAAATATGTTAGATCTAATCTAACAGAAAATCTGTATAAAGAAAATCATCATTCTACAACAAATACTTACTTCTTGCTGCAGTGCTCCGATTTCCTTCTCTAAACCTGGATCAATGTGAAAGCCAGAAAAAACAAAAACATGAGATTCGAAAAGGTTTTCCGCCTTGTAACCTAACAGGATTGTATCGTTTAACTCTCCCCCGATAATTACATCTTGGGACTCAGTGACATGGATAATGTAAAATGACCAGCCATACCCTAAATACCATTTAAGAACCCCGTGCTCTTGGAAGTCCAAAAAGGATCCCAAAATCAAGAGCTTTACAAAATTATCTTCATGTTTTTCAAATTTCCGTGATCATTTATAGGTTAAGACAAGTAGAGGCAAGAACTTGAAGGGTCCATAAGTTTGACGCAATTGCACCACAGAAGCCCTAGTCTGTCTCCAGTACAGCATCCATACGAGGAAACTTCATCATTCTATTTGCTTTATTATTTATTCGATGAGATCTAGTCTTTGCATGATGGCATAGTAAGTTCCCTCCATTTCCTCCACCCTAAACCATCATTATTGAAATTCATTCAACTTCCCAAAGGAGGACCTACCCTGGAGTAGCTTTATGGGTTATCCAAAACAAAAATCCAATGTCATCGCTTCGGCTTTCAAAAACTAACCGAACAGCCCATTTCACTTCATGATCCAATAATAGAAGGTGGTACCGGGTTCTTGAATGTAAACACCCCAGCTAACAGTTCAGCAAATGTAACACACGGCCAATTTGAGCTTCTTTAGTTATCTCATTAAGTTCCATTTCCATACAGACCACCATCACAAACCAAATCAAACGTCCCTTCTTTTCAACTCGAAAAAATCAAAACCAAACCAGAAAAAAAAATACAAGGAAATTCAGTGCTAAATAATAGGATTTCTTAAGAATTTGATCGGCCCTCCCTTGCATTTAATCGGGTTTTGAATTCGAAAGCTGAAGGTAATAGCAGTGCAAATACCTCTAGTAGCATTTTGCATTCCTCTCTTACTGTCTCTAAGAGCCTCTGCGCAACCAAAAAGGAAATTCACAATTTAAACAAACAAGAAAAATCAAAGCAGAGCTGGATCAATACCACCTCTCTCAAAAAAAAAGAGGTCAACTCCAAAAAAAATCAAAGACATAAATCGGATGGCTTGAAGAATCAAAGAAGAACAACAAATTAGAGAGATTGCACAGATATAACAGACAGAGACGATCAAGCAAGCAGTCATGGAATTGATGGAGCGCGCGCGAGCGCAGAGGGGGGGATCGAACCTTTAGGGTTTGGTTTCTTGTTGAAGAGGTTCATTTTTATTATTGTTGACTAAAATAACAGAGGATTTTGATTTCTTAACGACGTTGTTTGTTGAGGAGAGAAGCTGAGAAGCAGATACGGAGAGGTTGTGTTTGGGTTGGAGAGAACCCGCCTCGAATTTTTGCGGCTTTTTTCCCCTTTATTTTATTTCAATGCTACAATACACGTTAGTGATGAGGGGCTGAACTGTAAATATGTGAAAATGTAATTATCTTCTCGAGATTTTTTATTAATTTGACTTTTCTATGGAATTTGATGGTCTCCTGGCAGCTTCTTTTCCTTGTATTGTGTGTATCGGACAGGGTTCTGAAACTTGATCTGTACCGCAAGTTGAGTGTGTTAATTTATATGTTCATGGATTTATGATTTTAATATATATTTTAAGGAAATTAGCCCTACTGAGAAATTAACTGAAAAACATTTTTCTATTATTTATTTTTATAAAAAATCTGAAAATTATTTCTCTCAAAATAAAAGCCAGAAAATATTCCAAGCATCGCACCGGGTCTAAATTAATGATCATAATATGTGACTGGAGATGGCATGGGCATGTGAAGTGTGAACTATGATGACGCGTCTATTTAACAATCTTGCTCACCCTGTAGCCTCCGGAACTGGGAGAGCACGGGCGAAGACGGGGGCTGGTGATCGACTGTCATGTAATGCACTTCGTTATAATATTTTTATTTTTATATAAAATATTAAACATATGCAGTGTTTAAATGCAATCTATGCACATGAATTGAACAGTAACTATCATGGAATCTACCTTCATCATCAAATATTGTATTTGAATTAGTTCTTATGATTTTTAATTGTTATAGAGTCCGCCTCTCAACATCGAGTCTAACAAAAACAATTAAAAATTAGATTTTATGATTTGTTTTGATTTGCTCTATACAGGTTATCTTGATTTAGTAATCAAAGTCATGAATTTAGCATATTAACTCAAGTTATTTTTAACTTAAACTGATCAAAATCAATTTATCATATTGTTATCTTAATATTAAAAATAGATATAATCTTGAATTTTGTTAATCAAACCATGTTTTTATGAATTTTATGAGTTAATTTTGAATTTATCGGGTCAGCCTTGCATTATTTTTCTTATTGTGCTATAAAAAGAATAGCAATATTTAAATACTTTTTTATATTTAAAAAATTTAAACCAACCCTCCTTATAAGCCGTATGAATAATCTAGGTGGTTTTCACTTTAAAATAATCATGCTTGGCTTTCACACACACATCACTCAGGATAGTCGTCGTAGATATGAGAGTAAATCTTTCTCTCTCTTCATTTTCTAGATTTTTTTAAGGTCTGATTTTTTTTGGACGTCTCTTGTTGAGTACTAAATTGCTCTGCAATTATTTTTTTTTATAATCGAGGTGTCCGAGTCAGTTTATGTATAATTTGATTATTTCTCGAGCTCACTTGAATACCCTGTAAATCTAAATGAGTAAGTAAGACACCGTAGAGAAACAAACATATCATACAAGGAAAGATCCAGAGAGATATAAGGGGAGGAGCCATCTAGCCATACTTCTACTGGGACTTGAATCGAAATTCAAAAAAAAGAGGACGTGCCCTACACTGCTGGGACACAAACTTGCAGGTTGCAATGGTGTATTTATAAATATGAACAGGAGCCAAAATGATTTAAAGTGGATATATACACACACTATAAATCAAATGACTTTGATCTGTTTTTGTTTTTAAATATAAGATAAAGTTTTCAAACAATCACTATTATTAAACTCTCCATTATTTTCAGGCGATTCTCTTTCCTTTGTCAAATCCAGAGACTGAAAAACAAAACAAAACAAAACAAAATAAAACTTTTACATTAAATAAAAATATTCAAGAATGTGAGATTAAATATTTTTTTATTTGGTATTTTATTTCCATTATCATAACTTTAATTCAATTCAACTAGGCTACAGAAGGATTTAATTGCAAGAGAGAAAAATAACTCGGTGTTTTCTAAACTAACATTGGTGATTTTTTAAAGTATTTTTAAATCATATAATATTGATATAAACACATTAAAATGATTTTAAAATACTAAAAAATTAATCTAAAAGAAAAAATAAAAATGTTTTTTTTTAAAACACAATATTGAAGGTTTTGAAAAGAAAAAAAAAACAACAGTGGAAAACCACAGTCGACACCTGTAGTATTTTAAAAAACAGTTGATGAAAACTGCAGTATTCCAAAAAACCTGCTATATTTAATATTTTTTTATAAAATCAGTAGATGAATACTTTTTAAAATATGTGTCAAATAAAAAAATCACAGTACTAGTCAACCTATCATGGGAGGACAAAACACAAACAATCGAAACTCTGTTTTTTTTCAACCATCGCGATAGGCTAAACATATTAATAATTGTTTTTTAAATTAAAAGCAAGAAACACTTTAAATCAATTCGTGTCGCTAATCATATTAATAATTGTTTTTTAATTAAAAGCTAAGAAACACTTTAAATCAATTCGTGTCAAACTAATAAAGATAAAGTGGTTGTGGAAGCTTTTTAAAATATTTTTGATGTCAAAATATATCAAGATGATATTTTTTTATTTTTTTAAAAATATTTTTGACATCAACACATCAAAATAATTTTAAAACATCAAAATATATTTATTTAAAAATAAAAATAAAAATAAAAAAATAATTTTTTTTAAAGTGCTTTTGAAAATCCATCCCAATCAATAACATCCCTGTTTTAGATTTTGTTAAACTCAGCCTCATTTGCAATTGTTTTCTGTCGTCTTACACCTATAAAATACATTTTCTAAAAAGTGAAATTTTCTGGCATATAAAAATAAATCTCTTTTTAGATTTGTTAAACTCACCATGACTTATTGTTTAGCCAGGAAAAAAACTTGTTTGAAAACGTCGTTAATGTTACTTTTAAAAGATATGTTTTTTACTTGGAAATATATAAGATATACATTTTTTTCCAACATCAATATATTAAAACAATTTTAAAAAAACACATAAAAAGTTAAATTGAAGCTAAAATAAATTCAGAAATGTTTAAAAGCATGGTCGAACAGACAACACCGAATATGAATTGATTTTCTAATTTGGATTGAAAGAGAATTCATGTGGTAAAACCTTGTTGACTAACTAGATATTTTATAATCTAATCAACTCAGTCAATGACGGTGAAAATTATTTTTATAAAAGGATGGAAGAAAGGTATATTTGGTATTATTTTTGTTTTAGTGGTTCAGATTTTAAAAAAATAGTTTAATATTTTTGGTGCGGTTCAATTTTTTTTTGTAATATTTGGTTAAGACTGTTTTTGAGTTTGAAATGATTTTTAAAAAATAAAAAAATATATTATTTTAATATATTTCTGAATAAATAAAAAACTCATTATTTTAGTTTCTACAAAACTAAAATTTAAAACACAATAAAAAGTTTAATTATGTTTTACCTTTTAAAAAACAAATATTGTTGAATATATATATATATATAATAAATTTTAAAAGATTAAAAAAAATTGTTATAACTTTTAAATATAACATTTAAAAAAACAAATCATATGCTACCCACAAGCTACCACGTGGCCTTTTCGTGGATTTTTAACAGTGCAAAAACATTAAAAAAATTTAAACAATGTGAAAATCCCATTCACTTTCCACTTCCCACCCCAGCAGCCCCCCAGTATAAAAAAAAGCAGGAAAAACACAGTAAATTAAAAAAATCTAATATAAATCAAATAAATTTGTTTTTGAAATAAAAAACAATGCTCTTAATAATTTGTAAAATATCCAGTAACCAAATGACGCAGCCCTTTTCCAGGGTCGGGTCTCGCAAAGCATGTCTACTTGGTAAGGAAGAAAAGCTCTCTGACTTCTGTTCCTGTACGGCACTCTACTGGGCGGTTTCTGTTACTTCGAAACTCTCCCCCTCCTCCCTCGCGCTCACCTCCCCCTTTCAACTTCCCCCCCTCCAGCCCTCCCTCTTTCGTCTCCTCGTAACAAACTACAATTACATCGCTCTTCCCGCCTCTTGAACAATTTCAATCATCCATCTCCAATCGAATCTCACTCTCGATCTTCGATTTCCGAAGCTTGTTTCTGATGAACTAGGGTTTGGTTAAGAAGCGATGGATGTTGACAAAGTAGTAGGAGAAGAAGTTTGTTGTTTGGACGCTGAACTGCTACAGCTACCAGAAGTTTCTTCTTTTGTGCTCAAGGAAAATCCTCAACTTGCCGAGGACTTGTTCTCTCAGTGGATTTCGCTTTCTGACACCTCTCGATTGGTACTACTACTTTTCTTTTTTCTTTTTTCAATAATTAATGTCATTTAATTATATAAATTTGCAAGTCGTAGTGTGAAATCGGTTTGAGATTATTTGATGACGATGCCATGGTTTTTTTTACCCTTTTTAGTGTTATTATGGCGTCACTACACTGTTTTTTTTTTTGTTTTTTATTTTATTTTTTATATTAGCATCCATCTTTTGTCCACCTATAGGCATAAAGAAGCCCACCATGTATCCTCTTTCTCTATCATTAGGTAGAATCCCACTGTGTGCTATCTCTATTATAGATATCCAGGCTTGAAGACGGGACACCTTACGTGGTGGAATTGAGTGGTTACCGATTTCCTTTTTAGGTTATTGCACTAGTATTGTTGTCAAATCCATGTTTGCTATCGTGGGACTTGAATCGTGATGATTCGTATCTGGTTGATTGGATTTTTTTTCTTCATATTACTTGCTTTTAGGCCATTTATGGAATTGTATTGTATGATCTTGGTTACCGATTTCCTTTTTAGATATTTGCACATTTAATGTTATTGAATCAATGTTTGTTATCGCAGCACTTGATTTATGATGATTCATATCTGGTTGATTGGAGTTTTTTTTACTTGCTTTTAGGCTCATTTATGGAATTGTTTTATCTGTTATTGTTTAACTCTTTTAATGCTAGTGCAGGTGAAAAATTTGATTGATGATGCAAAAGCTGGCAATCCCATTAGTGTTCCTGGTAGCTCTACTAATGCGAGTGCTGGCGGGGTCAATTCATTGCCTTCTATGTTTCCTGTTGGCAGTGCACCTCCAATTTCACCAAGAAGTTCATCTGGTTCTCCATCCACGTCTAAGCAGAAAACTAGCCCTTCTCTAGGTTCTCCGTTAAAATTAGTTAGGGAACCTGTTTGGGAAGTTATACCTCAGGTCTCGTTTACTTCTGTCAGGTTTTTTTTTTGAAAGATACTGTCATGATTGAGGTTCACTTGGTAAATTGGAAATTCTTATCTTCCTGTGTGCTCAAGGCTGAAGTACCTGTGCATTCATATGCTTGCAGTTTTATTTTCAAAATGGTCGTCCAGCTGCAAGTGAACTCAAAGAACATTGTCTTTCTAGAATTAATCACCTGTTCAGCAATGGTCTGGATGGACTACTTATTCATGGTTAGAACCAAAACCAGTTCATAACTCACTCTTTCACTCTAAGTACAATGTTTTCTTTTTATCTTACGGGGGAGAGAAGCCCTTCATTTTATTGTTTAAGGCTCTTTGTTTTCTTTCCAACCCTGTTGTGCCCAGACAGAGGGAAAGAGGAGAAGATGCACATTAACTTCAAAGCAGTTAATCCGTATGCTTTTGTAGTGCAGAATTTAAACCTGTTACAAAGATAGTTTGCAAGTTACCATCCTTCTTCTCCCATATGCTTTTCAGAAAGATTGATGTTGACTGCACTGGGATAGTGACCAGGTAGGTGCTTCTGCTCTGTTCCTAAATATTTTATTTTTGACTACAGGAAGTTTAAACTTTTAGGATATTGCCTACAGCCTCTCCTTACAAAACCTTTTAGCTTGTTTACTGTTTTGCATTTCTCAAACATGGTATTTTTTCTTTCCCGTGTCAAAATGCATTTTGTACCCATTTTACCACCAATGGAAGTTTAGCTTCCACTTAATCTTCATAGATGTCATGTTTATTGGTTGCTGTATTTTGGGAGGGATTAATTAGTTGTTTTCTCAAGTACTAACCCACTCCATTATTTCATATTGATTGATGCTTGGTGCATCTACTTTTATGAATTTATGTTTTATCAGGTCCTTACTCATATTGTTTGTTTGTAGGGAGGCATTTGTCAAATACTGGGTGGATAGCAACATGCTAACATTGGATGCAGCAACTCAAATATTCAATATTCTAAAGCAGTCAGACTGCAAATATCTTACTCAGGTTCATTATGTGATAATTTATTTTTCTGTGCATTTGTTGAGCATATTGAATTTAACCTCCCAGTAGCTCCTGTATTCAGACAACAAATTTTCTTGGACTAATTATCATTTTTACTTTGACCATATCAGTCTGATTTCAAATCTATTCTTCGAGAACTTTTGGCAACTCATTCAGGGTTGGAATTCTTACAGAATACTCCTGAATTTCAAGAAAGATATGGTAAGCACTTCATTAAGCAGCGTGTTATTTTAGCTTCTCAGCTAAGCATCACCGGCATTTATTGTGGAGGTGTTGCTTAATTTTTGAAAATGAAGCTTTGCCCTTGATTTCATGATTCCTTCCTGATGCTGCATGCAATTGTTTGCTAAAACATATCATGGGGGGAATGACCATTTCAGAGTTCATCATATCTGTAGTATCTGTTGGCCATATCCTAATCCTGTTGGCTAAATCAAAGGTTTTAGTCAAAACAAAAGACGCAGAAAGCGTTATTAATTATAACCGTTGCTGTTACTGAAAGGGGAAAATTAAAGGATTCTTGTTTTGCCCATGGAAGGAGCTTTTGTTGCATGTTATCATAGTTTGTTTTTATGATTTTCATTCTTAAAGAAAGCTGGACCATTGAGATGTGCTCAGAAATGATTTTGAACTTAGGGGACAATCAAATAATACCTTACAAATAAAAATAATCATGATCCTTGATTCTTATTATATATTGATGAGGGATTTAGTTGGTGATATTTTGGCTGGAATTGATCAAGTTATGGATATTTACTTATTTTTCCTTGATTTGTATGACAGCATTTGGGATCAGCTGAGACATAAATTAGTCAAACACCAAATAAGGGATTATTGAGTCATAAATGCACCTAACTGGCCATTTTATCATATGGACTTCTTTTTTGATGACGTTTATATACTCTCTCATCATCGTAACCCCACCCCCCTCTCAAATTGATGATGTTTTCCATTTCTGCAACTAATATTGACCTTTATGAACTCTTGTTGCAATGTCCCAGCTGAAACTGTCATATACAGAATATTTTACTACATCAATAGATCAGGAAATGGCCGTCTTACACTCCGGGAGCTGAAACGTGGAAATCTTATTGATGCAATGCACCATGCAGATGAAGAAGATGACATTAACAAAGTTATAAGGTTGGGGTGCCAGCAAACTCTTTAAATGGTTTTAAAAAATTATTTATAGGAATAACTAGAAAATGGAATGTGATTTTTTTGCTCAATTTAGTTAAACAGGAAGCCCACAACATCCTTACTAGTGCATGCATTCAAGCATCTGAATTTCATTTTATAGGCATAAAAATAGCTAAATAAACAATTTGATCTAAAACTCAACTTGCCAAGTCACCAAATGACATTCTAATGCTGTATTTCTATTTGAAAGTTAGTCCTTATTATTAGGGTGTTTTGACTCTTCTTCTTGGTTGATAAACGATAATGCGGAAAGACTTGCATATGGGATTTACATGAGCTGTTGCTAATAATTATCTTATGTGAGTTTACTACCATGTGCTGGCCTTCATTTTAGGTACTTCTCTTATGAGCATTTCTATGTAATATACTGCAAGTTTTGGGAGCTGGATACAGACCATGATTTTTTGATCGACAAGGAGAATCTTGTCAGATATGGTAATCATGCCCTTACCTACAGGATTGTTGATAGAATTTTTTCACAGGTTGGTTGGTGTCGTGTTGTTTCCTTCTCTGAAGCTTGATACAAATGAACTTTGCCTTTTTAGAGACATTTCTTCTAAATGAGGTGTAAATGTTGTGTCTGTACTTTAATTTCATCTTAGGTGCCAAGGAAGTTTACAAGCAATGTTGAAGGGAAGATGTGTTATGAAGATTTTGTTTACTTCATGCTCTCAGAAGAGGACAAATCATCTGAGCCCAGCCTTGAATACTGGTATTATTTGCTTGCTTTGCTTAGACTTTTACCTTTCATTTCATCATTGGGAATGATTTGAATGACAAATGGGACGTGAAGTTTTTGTGTACTTGACGTGAAGTTTTTGTGTACAGAACCAAAATGGGTGAATTGCTTGTGAAACTGTTACTGTTCAGAACCAAAATGGGTGAATTGCTTGTGAAAATTGTCTGTTCAGAACCAAATGGATACATAAACGAAAGAAATAAAATTCAGGGACAAGTTTTTTAGCATACAGATATTGTTGGTGTTGCATTTTTTGATGGGCACTATTTATTTTGTGTTGATGAACACTTTTAATTCTTGTTCAAAATGTCAAAAGTCATCATTAAGCTCGGAAGAAATTATAAAAATTAGGATCTAATTAGTCATTTCACTTGATCTGTTTGATGGAGATTGTTAATTTGAGTGATGTCCATGATGGGAGTAACTATCTTCCAGCTAAATTTCTCTTTGCCTTGGGCGTAGCCTTATCATTTTAGCCCAATAGTAATTTTATATAAATAATGAGCCAATGTAGGTGCTTTTAATAGAATGATATGGACAGGACTGGGAGAAAATGATTATCAACTTCTGACAAGTAAACTTTGTTCAGTTAGGTGATGTTTGAATAACATAGCCTACTGTATCCTTCCATAATTCCTGAAGCATCTTGCTTGAGTTGCTTAGTTCCAACTAATTCTTTAAAAATCTAATTTAAAAGTCAAGTGATCCAATCAGTAAAAAAATATGTCGCTCTTTGAACATATTTTCCGATCTAGAATGTAAGATGCTAAACTGCTCTTATATATCTCCCACCCAATTTTCCTGCCAAATTTCACCTCGTGTTTCTTGTACAAAGGGAAGTGGCAGTGTGTTTTGTCTCACCTCCATCCTAATCACTGAATTAGGTGTGAGTAGGATACTGATCCCTCAAAGATGATGGTGGGAAAAAAATACTCTTGTTCCAGGATAATCCTTGACTTTAAACAGTGATGTAAAGAGCTCTCTATCAACAAGATGGGGATTGCTATCCTTTATGGGCTCCTTTTTCGTACTGTGAACAAAGTGGACCAAGCCTATACTAAAGTGTGCATCCCTTCCACTCTCCCAAGTTTGTGTTGAGTTCGAGGCTAAGTTTTAATAGATTAGGTGTTAAGGGTGTAAAAAAGTGGTTAAAAGTATTTAGGATGTTTGATAGGTGTGAAAATCATGTGTAAATGTGTGATCCAATAAATTTTGAAATCAATGTTTAAATTAAATATGATAAAAATATATATAACATATGATTATGTCATAAAGGGAACAAGTGAGTGGATTTGAAAAAAATAAAATATCCCTCAACATTTCCCCCCCACCCCCACCTAGGTTAAAACTTGACCTTCATTTTGAGGTTTAGTGTTAACCCCTTAATTTCCCCCTAATAAAATGTACCAAACAAGGTTAAAAGAGGTTTAACCCCCTTTAACCTAAAACCAAACACAACCTAAATGTGCGAGTGATCTGAAAAGCTTCCTCTATTACCAAGGCCTAACACTCAAGTCCTGATTTTTGATGCTCTGTGTCTGTGGAAGTGATCTATGCTTGTATGCATGTGCTGTCGTTATCTTAGAAAAGGCTGTATCCACTGGCATATGAAAGTCATTCATCTTGCATCTCATCCACTCTCCTTAATGCTCAAGTGGTATTAAAAGCTTCCTCTATTTAAATCTTGTGTTAGGGTCTAACTTGTTTTCTGATGCTCTGTCTGTGGAAGTCATCTATGTTTGTATTGGCTGTTCTCTCTTATCTTGTCAAGTTTTATTTGCAGGTTCAAGTGCTTAGATTTAGACGGAAATGGTGTGTTGACACCCAATGAATTGCAATACTTCTATGAGGAGCAGCTGCACCGTATAGAATGTATGGCCCAGGAACCTGTGCTATTTGAGGATATCTTGTGTCAAATAGTTGACATGATTGCACCAGAGGTAAATACTTGTTTCTTTTGGTTACCTTGAAATCCTTGTCCTTTTGTGTTAGCTGACATTTTCCATTGACACTTTTTTGTTTCAGAGGGAAGATTATATCACACTGCGTGACTTGAAAGGATGCAAACTTTCAGGAAATGTTTTCAATATTCTTTTCAACCTCAATAAGTTTGTAGCTTTTGAAAGTCGTGATCCCTTTCTCATTCGCCAGGTACATTAAGTATTTTACTATGACTCCCGTGCATTTTAGCTTTTATATAATAGTATATTGAGGATCGAATGATGCTGGTTTCATAATCGTATCTTCACAGATCATAACAGCCTAATTTGCAATTTTTGGTGTGGGCAGGAGCATGAGGAGCCAACTTTAACAGAGTGGGATCGCTTTGCACATAGAGAATATATCAGGCTTTCAATGGAAGAAGATGTTGAAGATGTCTCAAATGGAAGTGCAGAGGTTTGGGATGAATCATTTGAGGCTCCTTTTTAGGTTACTGAGGTAAGGTTCATTTAGGTGTCAGGAATGGGGTCGACTTCCCTCAAAAGAAAGATTTAAAAATTTTGTGGTGCCTTTATTTCATTCGAGTTTTATACTTGGCTTGAATGTCTATCATTCTCAAAATTCACAAAACATATGGTAGTTCTAACTTTCAATTGAGAATTTTAATCTTCCTGTAATGTAAAGGGAAAATCATTAAAATGTCAGCATTGAGGGAAAAAAAGAAAAAGGAATTTGCTGCATTTTTTCGTTGGTGGAAATGTTTATGTTAACTGTTAATCTACCTACTGCCATGCATATCTCAGATGTTTATTATCATTTTATTTCTGCCAATTAATGTCTTTCTTTGCTAATTCATTGACGTTGAATGATGTTTACAGAAATTTATATTTTTGGATTTACGAAATGTTCCAACATTCCTTTTTTTAGATTATTCATATGTTCAACTCAATTTTGCTAGTGCAGCTACCCACATTATCATCTGTTGCTTCTTTAGGTACAGAATGAAAAATTGTTACTTCTCCTCAGCAGAACTCGTCAAAATCTATTCTGTTGTTTTGACATGCTCCACCTGGCAACATAGCAGCCTTTGTGCAATAACATCAACATGGCACTCCAGAGTTCTACAGTGATTTACAGGAATGCCAGAGGCCTTATTGGGTGGGAGAGATGACTGCCATGCGATGATTATTCATCACCCAGGCAACAAATGTTCATCATGATTGTGGTTTGGTGGCTCTTTTGCTTCCAGGAAAGCAGCTCCATTTCTGGAGCTTCTCTTTATGGAAAGGCAGCTGGTACGCTTGTCCTATAAAGCTTGTAACAGTATATTTTGATGGTCAGATGCTCTTTTCGGTCCATTCCCACACCTTAACCTCTTCTCTTTTTGGCACTTTTAATATGTTCTTTAATTGGATTTATGGAGAGGGACAAAAAAACCCGTTGAGAGACAGTAGGTCATCTATCAACCATGTTTTAGCAGTTTTTGGGCTGTAAGGTGTGCTGATATAGAATCCCATCCTCCATACGTAGCTCCGAAACAAGGAGCATACATTTTCATTACTGTTTTCATGAAGCAAAAAAATGGTTACTATGGCAGGTAGTTTCTGTAGACTAGCTACCCATGCAGTGGTGTTTATGATTTGGCAACTACTGAATGCTCTGCCTCCTGCTGGCAGTAAGATTTTGATGATTTACGTTTAAAAAATATTTAAAAAAAATGATTTTTTATTTTTAGTTTTAAATCAATTTTTTTAGTGTTTGCAGATGTATTGATGTTACAAATAATTTTTTAAAAAAATGATATTTTTTACACCCGCAATTAACCTTTAATGATCTAGTACGGGACTGTTCTGGTAGAATTCTACGAGTTAGTGCTGTTCAGATTTTTAATAACGCAAGCCTCGCTTATAAGATGATTTCCGTTGACAAGGAGATGGCGAACCTTAACGGAAAATGGTAGAGCATTCTCTGACCTTGCATGCGGCTGGTGGCAACCAGCTGGCCTGCCGTCTCCTTTATCGCATTAACATTCCGTTTGAAAGCACAAGGCTTCCGTGCAAAATATAACATTTACTTGCTAGTATCTAAAAAGCTTTAAATTACAGTGGAATTCTACAAATAATTAAAATTTAAGGTTTTTATAGATTTGTAAACCACATTAAAATGAATATAGCTTGATATAGAATTGACCAATTTAAACTCAAATTCCACTTGGCAACCTTATTTCTTATGACTGGAATAAATTTGTTTATGGAATGACAAATAAAATATTTTCACTACTCTCAAACCATGTGAATTCCACAATTTAAACCCATTCCAAACAAAAATAAATAAAATCAATCAGCAAGTTAAATCAGACCAGTCTATTTATTTAGCTGAAATCAATTCTAGAATAGAATTGGTTTCAACATGTTGCTAGTCCCCGGATAAAGTAGATACCTTCTGCTTGCTAAAATATATGCCTTAAACCCTTCATAAAATTTCAAATTAAGGGCGCAAAAACACTCTGATCTGCCCTCATTTCTTTTATCCAGTCATTTACTCTACACTAAAAATCGCATGAAGGTCTAGCAAAAAATGACTCCCTGACAGGCAGTATCATAGAAACCCACCAAAAGGACCTAATACAACAATTCATAACCAGGAAACGTACTGTAAATGAGGAAAATCTAGAAAAATCATTAATGCTCTTCATTACAAGATCCATAACAATTGCCACTAACCGGGAAATTGATCAAATGCCAGAAAGGAAAACCCAAAATGCTAAAACTGAAGCAAAGTTTGGAACTTGTAAAATAATTAAAAGCTCGGAAGTGAACAAATTTTAGGCTGCCTTTTTGAGTTTTGCAAGCTCCTGCCTGACGATTCCTGCCTTCTGCAGAATGCACATTTATAACATGTGTCAAGCTCGTGAACAAATTTCTAGAAAGGTTCAACAAAACCAATGCAGTAACATTTTAAATTGCCCAAACTTCTTGACACACATTTATACAATATATGATTGAGCATTGCTTCCATACAGCCTCGAATTCAGCACATAAGCAAGGATAAAATGAGTACAAAATATAAAAAGGATTGCAGTTTTAAGTCTAGTACTTTTCAGCTACAATCTTCATGTTGTGTTTGATTTATAAGGTAAGTTATATGCTCTCATTCACAGCTGAAAGTTGCTACTTCTACACCGCTATAAAGATGAGGAAATGATAGTCTAGACCTAGATTTGAATGTAAGGACATCTAACACGGAGGTGTTTGACCAGAAATGACGCGCAATTTATTGACTATTAGAAAGGACAAGATTGGAGAATTGCAAACCTTGATCTTAGCCAACATGAGCTTGAACCTATCAAAATCATTAAGTGATGCCCTTCTCTTCTGCACAGTGAGCCTCCTGCCCCATGAACTATTCTCCCACTTGGTCTTCACATCTGCCATCAAAGAATAACAGTTTAAATTCAGTAAGAGAAAAAAAGCAAATTAAGGGCACGAATAAACAATCGGTAACCCACCAGCCTTCTCCATGGCTTCAATTAGTGCCTTCTTTTTTGGAACCCTGTTGATCTCAATCTTGATATCAGTAAGCGAAAGCCTCTTGAAGTTCATTTGGCTCCTAACCATATCTGGGGAATCGACTAGAGCCTATAAAAGCATAAAAAATCACGAATCTTCAGGCTTTCATCCTTTCATCTACCAACATAACTCAGACTTGGAAAAATGCTAAACAATTATTATTATTTCTTAAAAAAAAAACAATTGTTGTCTCGCTCTATTGGCCCAAGAGAATCAAACCTTTTAAAGAGTTAAAAATACCATCAGAGTAACACAGCCATATGAGCAATTCAATACACGCTAAATCATCGCTTAGAAAGTATTCAAAGCATCCTTAGTTATCACCAACAAAGGTTGACAAAGAAACAACCAGATTTATCTATATACATTGAAGGGAAACGTTGGGACACAGACGAAATGCCCACCCTGTTTTGATCGATGACATCGACAATAACGACGAGCTTGCCGTAATCCTTTCCGTAGTTGACGAGGGCCACTCTCCCAATCTCAACGTACCTCTTGAACGGCTACACATGAAAAGGTAAGAAACACAAAATAGGGGAAGTGTAAGAAAAACGAATCAAGTTATAGAGCAAAGTGTTTTCACGGAAGCAAAACAGAGGATATGGAAGAACCCTCTCACCATTTTTGGCAGATCTGCAAAAACTCGACGAAGAGAGGCGACTGCTGAGGGAGAGGAGAGGGCTGTGAGCAGCAAGGTTATGAAATACTAGTAGACCTGCTGCTAGGGTTTTTCGTTTTGGTTGTGGTGCCCGGGTGGGTTATTGGATGTTTACACGTGGCTTTTTACTATTGGTTATCTCTTCTAAACTTTCATCTATTTTCTGTTGCATCCTTTCGTTTCTTTGAAAAAAAGTTATGATTTTGGTATTTGGTCTAAGCTATAAAATTAACGTGGATTTCATCTCAAAAATTCAATAAAAATTGGTTCTATGAAAAATAGTTAGTAGTTGTTTTTCATGCGTGGTGCGTATCTTTAGTTTGTTATTTTTTAGTTTATTATTTATTATATTTTTTTTATAAAAATTTATATTGTTTAATATTAAGATAATCTAAAAATTAATTAAAATATAAATAAATATATTAGAAGAAGATCACAATAAAATTTTTGCCTCGCAATCCTAATTTTATTTCAGATGATATTTTACTATATGTTATTCCAGGATCGCAGAGGCCTTCACGTATGAATTTATAGTTCGTGATAAAATTACAAGTGGTTTGATGAGAGAATAAAAACAAGTGTCTAATTTGCTTGAATTATTAATTATATTTTATTATTATAATTATTAAAAAACAATATAATACACACACACTTTAAAATAATTTTACAAGTTGAAAGCAATATGAAAAGTCTGGAAACCAAACATTTGAAACTGTTTTTCATTAACCTCAAACTCAGCCACAGTTTTAACCAAACACTTTAAAAATTATTTTGAATCGCAACTAAAGTGCTTTTCATGAAATTGTTTTTTTAAAACCTCAACCACAAAAACAAAAGTAAAAGCAATACCAATACCAAACACACCCTAAAGTCATGATGTTTTCAATTTTAGGTGTTTTCAATTTTCAGCCACTCATTTCATTAATTCTATAGTTGCTTCGATTTAATCGCTTACAACTAATGGAATTAGAAACATTGTGCGAGGATTCAACAGGGAACAATGATTCAACTCGAAAAGAAATCTAGATAATTTGGTCGGTTTCTTATTAAAATAACTCTTTTTAATGGAAAATGTTTAGGTGTAAATAAAATATCTTTGACTCATCAAAATAAAATATCTTATTTATAGTTTAATCATGAAACCTAAGACTTTTTAGAGCTAAAAAAACATAAGTTCAACACTTGGTTTGAGTCTGACAATTCACTAAACTTATATATGCATGAGCTTAATATGTTGTTGAGCTTAGAGATTGTGGTTCTAGTAACTTGTTATACCAATAATGTTTATGTTTAATACTTGACCAAGTCCATAAAGAGACATGACTTATATATGTACGTGGTTGAGCTTAGAGATGGTGGTTCAAGCAACTTGTTATACCAATACATGTTTATGTCTAGCACTTGTTCTAGTCCACATATGGTGAGTGAGACAACTTGCAAAACTTATATATGTTTGAGTTTAACATTTGATTGAACTCATAAATAGGTCATACAACTTGTTAGACTCATAAATATTTGGGCTCAATGTTTGGTTGAGCTTAAAGATGCTAGGTTGTTATTATTATATCTTTGATTACTCATGAAAAAAATCCATGTAAAATTGGAAAATATTGACTTATCACTAGCCTCGTGAATCATTTTATATTATATGCAAAGATTTTAAAAGTCTTTATCAACAACAAATATGAGTTATTTAACTTTTTCTATGTGATTTTCTGTGTCTCTTATAGGATTGTCAGGATCTTCAAGTCCACGTGGTTTGTCTCTATTAGCAAAAGATGTTTGTTGGGAAACAAAATAAAATTTTATTTTCAATATAGTAATTAAGTGGATTTTAATAGTGCTATGATGATTTTACTTTTGATGACATCACAAGATGTCATTGCCCGACCTTTGAATGAACAAATGATGGTTTTTTTTTATTAGGTTCTCATAAATGATGTCGTTAATGATGTTCATATGAATTTGTTGGGCTTGAGGGCAAAGTTGATTTATTTGATAATAGGCCAATCTGCTGGTATAACAATTTGGATTGTTCTCTTTAGCCAAGATGACTTATGGATCCTCCTTGATAATTGTAAAGAGTCTTTTTTATATACATAGGGACTCTTTGATGCTTAGATGAGTATTGTCAGAGAAAAAAATGCAATTGTTTTTCATACAATAGCTCCAAAAAATGATATGTAATATAAATTTTCTAGGATTAAACCCAAAACCCTAATGAATGATATGCATGTCCCTTTTATAACATGGCAACTCCTTTTTTTTAAGGAAAATGTTTAAAGAGGTTTAAGTGTAAACAAAATATCTCTAACTCGTTAGACTAAATTATCTCCAACTCATGGTCTAATCCTGATGCCTAAGATTCTTTCAAGCCGAAAAAAACATGAGCTCAACACTTAGTTGAGTGTGGTAGTCCAGAAGACCCATATATATCTAGGTTCGATGGGTGACCGGGCTCAAAGATGTTGAGTTAAGTAGTTTGCTAGACCCATATATACTTGACCTTTGCATTTGATTGATTTTAAAGATAGTGGGTCTGATAATTTGTTAGATCCATATATGTCTTGATTTAGTGCTTGGTTGAGCCCGATGGTACTGAGTTACTATCTTATATTTGATTACTATTTTAGAAAAGAGAACCCATGTAAAATCATAAGATATTGATCCATCAAATAATAAAAAGAGAGATACATGGTTTTGTGCTTTGCTAGATCTCTATATATCCATGTTGAGAGCATGGTTGAGATCAAAGATACGAGGTTATTATTCTATATTTAGCTACTCTTCTAGGAAAAAAATTCAAATACATTTAGATAATAATATAAAGAGTTTTTTTTTTTAAAAAAATTATATGCTTTTTAGCACAAAAATAGCATGGAAAGCAACTGTTAAACCAATTACATGGTTATAAACCTTAAACTTTTACAATATAGTAGTAATAACAAATGATTGATTTTTTTTTCTAAGGACAAGGAGTATTTTACATGTCAGTCAATATTAAATTTCCTTTATAATTATTTTAAATATTTATATTTGCATCAAGAGAGATTCAATACATTCCCACGATCTCTTTAGTAAATAAAATATTTTTTTAATTATCATGTAAATCATTTAAAATCACATTAACTACAAGGTTAAAATGAATTATGAATTGATGGGTCAAAACTGGGTCAAATGAAAAAAATAATAATAAATACGGCAAACAGTTCCAAATTCCCATAGACCAGGGAATTAGCTTTTGCCTTTTCATTAAACTGTGGTTAAAGAGTTCTTGAACGCCGTGGTTTCCATCGATTTCACATTGACAGGTACTGTGTAACTGAAATAACGGTTTTCTGCCCAGATTCTGGCCTCCACATCTCATATTCACAGGTAGTTTATATTACGGAGCATTAATCGATTCCACTTTTGATGCTTGGGACCATTAATACATGTATATTAACATCAGCCCATCGCATGGTCAATCAATTCTGTTAAGGATTTTTCAATGGTGTATTAGCAAGCCAAAAATCGAACACAGAATCCTTCAGTCCCGCGGTGCCTCTCTTCTTTTGATGCGAGAGATCATGGGGGGTTAAAGCTAAAACATGGTTTTCCAACTAAAATGAAGAACAGACTTGGGTGGTGAAATTTGCTAAATATGATCCCTTTGCTTTGTTGTTGCGAGAAGAAACGAAATTAATATACCCTTTCTTTTTCTCTGTTTTAGATTGTAGCCTGTGTTGACTCCATGTAGTCACTGCCTGTCAAGTTTTTGAATCTTTACACTCTAGATATATACCTTAATTCGATCAAACTAGGCTGATAAGCAACTTGGTATGCAGCTAATAAGAACAGTGGAAGAATGGAGGGAAATGTGTTTGCTGCAGCTTTGGAAAAGATGGAGCATGTCAAGTCTCCCGAGGGAGAAATTCTTACCAGGCCTTTCTTGGATTTGTGCAAAACAGTATTGCCTGTTTTAGGTACATCCTAGTTACTAGTATGCTTTTTTGCCAGAGACTTGTTGATTTTGCTTGCATGTCTGCACAATTTCTTTCTTGTCTGAAACTAAAGGACTTCCAACTTTGTTAGATAAATTGATTCATTGTTATGTAATAGTTCTTTAATGAGTCTCTCTCACCATGAATATTTGCAAAAATAAATAAATTGTTTTCCTCCTGGATGACTGGGAACGTGCGAATTTGCTCAAGAGCTTTGCTGGTGTCACAGTTTCGGTATTTTTTCATGGAGATACATAGAATTGGTCACTTTGGCCGGTAACGATTGGTTCTATGTTTGCAGACAACTTTGGACCAGCCATGGGACCTGTCAAATCTGACATTGGTGGTAATATATCAGTAAGATGATCCTTTTTCTATGAAGCTGCTGTATATGGCTTTTCTGTCAGCATCAATGTCTATGCTGCAGAAGAAACTGGTCAATATCACTTTCTTTATTTTTTATCCTTCTTTTTCTTGTTGCAGAGACTGGAGACTAGGTATCTGTCCAGTCAATCAGAATTCAATTACTTGTACAGAATAGTGCGGTCAGAAATTGAATCTAAAAAGGCTAGATCTTCATCCAGTTGCGCAAATGCTTTACTTTGGCTAACAAGGTCAGCACTAACTTCGTATTTTATTTGGAAAAATCAGTGCTCTCTCTGTCAGAAGTGTGCAATTTCTTATGTTTCATGTTTGGGACAATATATGTTTGACTTCTGTAGGGCCATGGATTTCTTGTCAGAACTGTTCGGCAACTTAATGGTGCATCCGGACTGGAGCATGTCACAAGTTTGCGCTGATTCGTACGGCAAGTCCCTGAAAAAATGGCATGGCTGGCTGGCTAGTTCAAGTTTTAGCGTAAACACTCGGAGCATCGATGTTCTTGATTTTTGATACATGGCTCTATTGGCATGCCGAGTGGCATGCTTTCATCTTCTTTCATTACGACTCAAAATGCATATGCAACTCTAGAACTTCTGGAAAGGAAATTTCTAGTGAAAATGTTCTCTATTTTGTTTTAAATTTTCTTGACACGATAGAATTGCAGCAAATCTTAATGCATTGTAAATTTCAATATTGATTTTCCTTGTTATTGAAATCCAATCAGCTGGAATGCAGGTTGCCTTGAAGTTGGCTCCGGATAGGAAGAAATTTATGAGTATAGTAGGTGTCAAAGGAGATGATGTTTCTGACATGGAAAATTTCTGTGGAAGGTTCTCACCTTTACTGGAAGAGAATCATAAGTTCCTCGTAAGATTTAGCAAATAAAATATTGGTCTTAACGTTTGAAGTTTAACTAGACTTGCATTAAGCATCCTGTGGTCTTCTGTGCTTGCGCTGATATGCCATTTCGAACTTGCTGCAGGCTAGTGTTGGAATGGACAATTTGAAAGCTTGACGAGGCATAGTCAATGGTGGTTGAAGTTCATCAGCACCTTGAATTATT
This sequence comes from Salix exigua, assembly GCA_032356905.1. Classification (NCBI taxonomy): domain Eukaryota; kingdom Viridiplantae; phylum Streptophyta; class Magnoliopsida; order Malpighiales; family Salicaceae; genus Salix; species Salix exigua. The sequence continues at coordinate 2,248,708 of CM063589.1, read as the reverse complement.
GTTTGCTTGGATTTTTTTAATTTCTTTGATTCTTTCCAGTTTTAGTTGATCATTTCCTCAGGAAGTTTAATCACATTTTGTCACGAAATTTGCAATTTTAGTGATAGCAAATTCACCATTTCATTTTATTATCTTCTGTAGCATGAAGCTTGGTTCAGTTCATTATAGATTTCATTTCCTGATGAAAACAGAATTGTAGTCCACAAGACCAGGACTAAAGGGAGATCGATTTTTTGGGATCCTTCCTTTCTTCGAACGGAACGAGCAGGGATATAATCAAACCGATTCCCTAAATTCGTTTATGAATATTCCTCGATATCCCGGCTATTAACAGAAGGTGCAAGGACATGGATCATCATTTTCTTTCAGGATCTCTTGAGAATCCTACAAGATCCCTGTGTATGGGATATGGGGCAGTTGGCCTTTTTTTTCTTTTCCCCTGCATAAACACTCTGCCCCTGCTTCTTAATTGACCTTCTAATTATCTAAACTCTGTTAGCTTATAATGGTCAATCATGCACTTCAGAATTACCAACAATGCTTAATTATATACAGTAGAGACTAGTATATTAAGATTGTATTTCACACTGTGTTTTAAAAGTGTTTTTTTTTAAATTATTTTATTTTATATTCTAAATTAAATGTTTTTAGTGTTTTTAGATTATTTTAATGTGCGGATGTCAAAAATGATTTTTAAAAACTAAAAAAACATCATTTTGATGCATTTTTGAATGAAAAATACTTTAAAAAATAACATAAACTACAATCCCAAAAAGTCATTAAGAAAAGAAAAGGGACCAAAAGAACCTTTCAGCCAAAAAAGGGACCCTATATTTAGATAATTCCTTACAGGGAATACTCAGGCTAACCATTTTCTCATCCGAGTAGTCAGCAGGCTGCAGCAAAGTCAACAAGAGCCATGCATGCCTCGAAAACATATAGCCTTTCATTCATCATAGAATACAGAAGAAAGACTTGTTAAAACCTTCCTAAATTTAGCGTGTTCAGTAATGGTCCCTTCCTCTTCATTCCTATACCGAAAACTTCGATCAATTACTCGTTTTTTGGTTAATGGCCATCGAATTAACACGAGTCATTGACATTTTTCAAAAACAGATATCTAAGCGTTTTTTTTATCACTTTTATTCTAGTTTTCTTTGAATTTCATTTCTTCTTGAAGCTTGAAAATATGCCAAAAATTTCTTGTGGAATCCGATAGTCTAGTTTCTTGAAGCTGTAGTTTGAATTCATTGTTGCCATGAGTTTGGTGACTTATCTCATCAAAGCAAGTTTTATTATCCAAGTAAGTTCTTCTTAATCCCATAGATTTTCATTAATGAATACCCTTTACGCGAATCATTTTATTTATTCTGTATGATAGTTCTTGCCTTACAAGATTTATTTACATGTTCCAACTTGAAAATAAATAAATCTTCTTGCTTTCTGTGTTTCAGATTTGAAGCTTTGATTTGCCACCAGCACCTCTCCTACAAAGGCTAGCTACTCTACAAAGAGTTATTTATCTAGTTAACCAAATGTCAAACAACAAAATGAAGGGCCTTTTAAAAGGTTTAAGATACATTTCTCAAATATTCGGTATGGAAGTTCTCTCTCTCATGGTGCTTGTGCGCCTAACCAGTTCTTGGCAGAATAAACAGAGCTATATGATGAGTTCTTTTCTGGGTGATACTGATAGAAATTTTAACTGTGCTGCAGATAATGACGAGAAAAAGCCTGAAATGCAGATTGGTTACCCGACAGATGTAAAACATGTTGCCCACATAGGATGGGATGGTCCCTCTGTAAATTCACCGAGCTGGGTACATGCTGTTCTCTCAACTTATTTTGAAATCGTGGATAAAAACTGATCGTTAATATCTCAAGCGAAACTGATTGTAAACGACATGGAAAAGTTTATGTTTTTGCAACTTTTATTTGTGTTACAAAAGAAATCACCTGTAATCCTCATTGAGGCGGTGCTTTGATTTATTTGTGTAGATGACGGAGTTTAGATCTCCACCAGAATACTCATCGGCTCCCTTAAGTCTCGATCAAGACTCCAAAGAGGAAGGTTCTGTGAAATGGGCGTCTGAAGGTACAATAGCTTGATTTCTTGCATGGCTCCTTCAACTTATTTTTCCTCGGTTTGAAAACGTGCATCGATTAGTTTAAAAGTTAGCTTTTGTTTGGCGTTCATGGCAATGTAGCATGTTAGCTATCATATTCTGACTTTGTTCCTAACATCTAAATGTTGTGTCCCAGCGTCAACAAAAACGAATCATAAAGCTTACCGAATCGTCATTTTGATTATTGTTGACTGATATTGCTCCGCAGGTTCAAGTCGAAAAGGTTCACGGGCACCAAATTCTCGAGCAGGGGCGCCGGGTTCCCCAGTAGGATCACAAAATTCCCCAACTCGGGACTTTCCTGAATTGCCAAAACCATCTAGACGGCGTTCATCGATCGGTACTTCGGCTGAATCTCCAAGAAAGGAAAAATCAGATAAACCTAAACAATCTAGGCGGTCTTCACGAAATGGCACCAAAGATTTATTGGATGGTTCTAAAACAAGTCGAAATCTTAAGGATCCTAGCGTAGAGAACGAGCAAACCTCAGATTTACCTGAGATACCAAAGAAAAATCGGAGAAAGAAGTCGAAAGATGCTTCCGTTGGGGGGAAAGATTCCTCTGTTGGGGGGTCCACATCAAGATCAAGATCAAGATCTAAAGCCCTAGCTTCGGAGGGAGGTGGGGAATCAGAATTGATATCCAAATCCTATAACAGTGGTGAGCAAGGTCAAACCAGAGATTCAAGTCCTTCACGGGATGGTGAAAAGAGTGGATTCAGTGGAATTTCTTGAGCAAATTGTAATGCTAATGTTCTTACGCCGGGTAGCTGCTAGAATCTTTAGTTGAAACCATACCAATCGAGTTCATTTCCTTTTTGTCTCCGTCGACCCTTATACGATCCCTACGGTAGATATATCACCTGTAAGAATTGAGAGCTGAGACCCGAGTCTTTTTCCTTAACTAGGATAGCTTTTTTTTTTTGTTTTGTTTTTTGTTTCTTGAACAACACGAGCACAAAAATATGATAATTACATAACCAGTTTCTCTTCCGGCCCCCCGCCACCCCACTCTCCATGACTGGTCGTAATTAGTTTTGACTTTTGATAACGGCGAGGTGATCATTAGTTGATAACAGCAACATATCCTGATATCCTGGGGTCAAACAAAATCCTCCTCTATCACGGCAGCGTATATAGCAGGAACCACCGGGTATTCTGCGGTGGAGGAGCGGTGCCGCATTGCAATGCTGCAGGAATTGGAGGGAGGTCAATGCAGTGAGTGCCGCTGTCCCTGTCAATTCCAACGCAGTTTGGATGTCACCCACCATTGTACGAAGGAGATTTGGCTTTCACCCCCTGTAATGGGGGTCTCGGACATACACCAACATCACATAGAATGATATGCCAAACTGCAAGTTCAGAATTTAATTAAATCGAACAGTAATTAGCAGCACATATACTGGAAATCCAGGTTAAATTTGTATAGCTTCTACCGAATTCAAGACAGTCAGAACAGAAATTAGGCCGATCATTTGGCAAATGATCCTCGAATCCCATTTAGGCTCCATGCATGTGCAGTTACATTCTGATCCAAACTTGAAGGGACCCAGAGTTCTCAAAAACTATATACACAAGGTAAAATGCAAACACATTACATGCCAGTTGTCACTAACATGAACCATAATTACACTTTTTGCCCCAATCAAAAAACCTTTGCAATTTATAGTCTAAACCCAGAAACCCTCTCCAAAGTCAGCACATAAACCTTTTTTGTCTGCCAGCACCTATTCCTTCATGGATCAAATTAACAGAATAAAAACAAACAGAAATGTTTTGGTGTGATTTTTATATTGTTATATTAAGTGATTTTAAAAATGTTTTTTTGTTTAAAAATATATTAAAATAATTTGTTTTAACATTAACATGTCAAAATTACTGAAAAATACTAAAAAAAATATTAATTTGATACCTTTTAAAGTCAAATACATTTTTAAAACACACTCAAATGCAAAAACAAAAAATAATTTTTACACAACTTATAAAGCCCAAGATTGCATTTTTATTTTCGCAGTTAAATTATAAACCAAAAACATTTTAAAGTCTTTTTCTATTTATCCATCTTTGTATCCCATTATACCTTGATTGTTTAATAAAAAGTTAATTGTGGTTTTTATTTTGTTTTATTTTTATGTGGAAATTGTGATAGTTTATATGTTACCCTTAATATGTGCATTTTAAATATCTTATCTAGTTTCATATAAAAAAAATCATCAAAAAATCAAACAATTAATATGCATAATCATGAATATCCATCAAAATCACAATAGTCTAATTCAATATATCCAACTTGCTTGGAAAAATAAAAATAAAAATTGTATCTATATTTTTTAAAATATTAAAAATTAAGTTAAATACAGTTTATACACTATATCAAGAACATCACTAACTTTAGTTTCCACAAACTACCCTCAATTTTACCATACCATGGCAGATCATCACCATCAATGCACAGCCTTGAGTTACCTTCAACTTCTGGTGTATTTAGAAATACATTTTAAAAGTATTTTTGATAAAAAAAAAATAATATTTTTTTGATCTCATCAAATTGTTTTAATGTATTACTATTAATTTTTTAAAAAAATAATAAAAAATATTTTAATATATTTTCAAATAAAAATTATTTCAAAAAACAACTTTTATCAAGCTGGACCTTCAACTTTTCAACGGTTTTAGCGGAGTGAAATTAGCTGGGATTTTAATTTTATTCTCCAGATAGATTTCATACCCACATTCCAAGAACCCCAACATCTCAGGCACGGTCATTCAAGCTTGTTGCAATCAAGCCCTAAATGACACAAGTTCTTCGAATGTAGCCCATGGAAGCTGGAATATTCCCAACCACACCAGTGCTAGATATTCTATTCCCGAATTGTCCCCAAGTCCCCCCCCCCCACCCCCCAAAATCCCGTATCTACCCTCCTAACAATTTTCCACTCAAGCGCACTTACTTCAATCTGGGCACTTCACCTAAAAACAAAGGCACTCCAAGATTACGGGAGCTATCAGAACTCAGGTCCAAAAGCTCCAAACTGTGGTATTTTACCAGAAAACCCATCGTGACTCAAGTCAAGCTTCAAAAGCGGAGTCAAATTACCCACATTCACAGGGACAAAACCGTCAAAGTAATTTCGACTCAAATCATGAAATCTCAAAATTTTCAACTTGGCTATATTAAAAAAGGAACCCCTCCCGACAGTAATCTCATCCAGGTCAACAAAGGAACCCAGCCCACCTGGGATATTGCCATTAATACATTTTCCCGGACAAAATTAACCTCCCTAAATTAGTAAAATTATCAATGATGCCATCAAGAGACAAGAGACCCAACTAAAGCTGGGTTCTCGATAAACACAAGCTCTTCGAGGTTAGCACCCAAGCTGGAAGAAGAGACATCAGACAGCGAAACTGGCATCTCAGTGAAACACTTGTAAGAGAACAGCTAGCGTAGGTTCTTAAAAGAAGTAAAAAATAAGAGGGTTAATAGTGGCATTTGGAGAGCAAGGTTGGTTGGGTGTGTACTCGGATACAAACCCGAAACTGAGTTCAGAAATGAAAGCCGTTTCGAGAGGAGGGGCTGAAACTGAACTGTTTAGGGCGGGAGGTGGTTTTCCTCGGCGAAGTATTCGCAAACGGTGCCGTGTGGGGCGGAGCGACAGGGGTCGTCAGGGAATAAAGTCTGCCAGGGGATGGCTGAGTTGATGGAGTAGAGGACCTGAAAGAGAATCCTGCTAGACCGCGCGAGTCGAGGAGAGGTTGGTGGTGTGGGATAACGAGAGAGGGCGGGAGAGTTGTGAAGAAGAGGAGACTTAACATGGAAAACGTAGAGGATTTATCCATTTGAAGTTGTGTAAAGGATGAAATGGTGGGTAGGGTTTTGAATGGGGAGGAGAGGAGGGCGGGTCATGTGGAAAAGATATAGCAGTATCAGTTCTAGCTTTACAGAGTTGAGTAGCTAAAAAAGGCCTTTTGTTCGGGATTATTTTGACGTGTTGTTGTTTTATTTTATTTATTTATAAATGTAATAAAATTATATATATTTTTATTCTTTAAAATTTAGTTTTGATATATCCATATTAAAATAATCAAAAAATACTAAAAAATATTAAGTAATTGAAAAACTATTCAAATTATCAACTTACTAATTTGAATATATATCTTGAGGGTATCATTGAAAAAACAGTTGTTTGGGTTAATCAAGATTCGTTGATGGATTTATTTGAAGTTCCCAAGAGATTAGATTTCGGATTCCAAGTCGTAGACAAACACGGTTTGTTGCTCGAGTACGTAGTTCCAACACGAATTAACCAGCTCTCCTTCGCGTATATATAGACTCCTAAGCCGCAGTCGATTCATACAAAAGAAAATCGCTGGATTCAAAAGGCTTTTTATCAAGTAATTAATTGGCAAAAGTAAGATTTTCTATATAAATTGCAGGTACGCATAAAGATGCCGAGGCAAGAGATGGGCTGCGTGAGTTTAGAGGTAGATTTAGGTGATTATGCAAAGCTGAAAGCGAGAGATTTGGGTGATGACGCAAAGAGAAAGAAACGGAAAGTTTGGTTTATTCTGTCTTTCGTGGCGTACCTTTCTTTCACCACAGCAGTGTGTGCTAAAGTTGGATGGGATTCTACGAACGAGATATTGAAATTACGAATCCAGAAACTGCCATTATCATCTGCAATCTTTGTTTACCGCCCTCTGGTTGTCCCGGTGTTGCTGTACCTCCTTTTCTGTACGGTCACGCTGAACCTTTTTATAAAAATTCTCCAAATTGCTTTCGGAGAAGAAGATTTGGATGATCCTGCCAGGCTGAACGCGAGAGGTTTGGGTGATTGTGCAAATCGGAAATATGGGTTTGTTCTGTGTTGCTGGGTGATTGTTTCTCTGATCACAGCATTGATCGGGTGGGATTTCACCGGAGAGATTGCGAACATCCATAAATTGCCATTCTTATTCGCGGTCATTCGCTTCCTCCCTTATCTTATATCTGTTCTGACGTACCTCTTTATCTCCACCGTCTTGTTTGGCTTCATTGCGAGAAGATGCCCTCCAAGAATACGTCGGAGATCTGGCATGGAAACGGCCTCGACTCTAGAGCCAAGTCCATCCATGCTCGTCGGAATGCTTCGTTGACGCATGCTGGATATTAATGATTTTTATCTTTTTACCTAAATTTTATTCGTAGTTTATGTTTTAATTTCTAGATTTTTTCCTTCTATTGCTTCATATTCCTTTGCACTCTGCAGTTCAAAGTGTATCTCGATTTATATAAAAACAATAGTATTCCTTTTGTGTTTGATAATGCTTCTGCTCGGTAAACTGGAATATTGTACATCTTTATGTGTTTAATTATATGTTAGGGTTGTGTGTGCAAGACAATAAATAAATATATAAATAAATTGATAATACCAAAGGAAGAGATGTATCCCTTTTGTTTGATGATGATCCAGTTTTTTTTTTTTAATGGAGGAGTGACACAAAATTTGTATTTTGAAATTCTTTAATGAATTATTTTATATTTCTACTTCCCCTATGACTTCCTTTGGCTTTTCTTTTTTCAAGTTTCCATTAGTGCATGCTTTGGTAACTCAAAGCCGATCGGTCTCGGTTTAAATTATTTCAAATTGTGAGCTCTTTATATTATATACCCTTTGTTTAGATTGCATGCGAAATGAAATTTAAAATAAACTACCTCCGTAATTTTATTTTAAATTAGGATCGGACGCTCCTGTGTTATTGAGTAAAAAGAGCAGATAAATTACATTAAATTACACCATAACTAATTAAAAAAGCTTACTATTTTATTGTCCTATATATATATATATATTAAATTGATTCTTTAGATATTTTTAATGGTTTTAACATGTTAATATAAAAAATAAACATATATATATTTTATTACATTTATAGTTATAAAAAAATATTTTACATCTAAAGAGTGGCATTGTCTTGTCAAGTTAATTAAAAACAATAGCAGATACGGTGAAATGAAATCCAAAGACTGATAGAGAAACTATAAGAAAATAATCTCCGAGCAATGTTCCAAAATCTCAAATAAATAATGGGAAAAGTTGTACAAGGTCCAACGGAGAGTAGTGCTATAAGTAGGAATTCATCCATTCATCATAATTATGGATAAGGGAGCTAAGTTGATAATTTCCTTAGAAATTCTGAGGATATTATTGAAAAGAAATAAGCTGTTTGGATACTCATCCGATCAAGATTCGTTGATGGATTTATATGAAGTTCCCCAAGAGAACAGGTTTCGGATTCCAGGTCAAAGATAAACACGGTTTATCGCTAGCTCCAGTATAGCTTAATTATGGATTCCAAGTCCAACTCCTTTGCGGATATATAAACTCCTACGCCACAGTCGATCGAATCATATATAAGAAAATCGCTGGATTGCTCTTGTTCAAGAGGCTTTTTTATCAGATAATCGGTACAAGTAAGACTTTCACCTCTAATCTTCTATATTGTCCTGTGCGTTCAATCTTTAATAATATAAAAAATATTGTACCTTACGTTTGTAAATCACAGAAATATTCAACTTAAAAACTAGCCATAAATTCATTGTTTATAGTGAAAATGGGTTCTCAAATTATACTCGTTTGAATTGCCCATTCGTTTGCCCCTAGACCAGGTAACCTAGTTTACAGAGCTTATAGCTTGCAGGTATGCACCGAGACGCCGAAGCAGGGATGTGCACCATGAGTTTGAAGGGAGAGTACTTCGATGATCATGGAAAGCTGAACACGAGTGATTTTGTTGCTGAAACAAAGAGGAAAAAATGGTTTATTCTATTTCACGTGGTTATCTTTTCTTTGATCACGATAATGTGGGCTGAAGCTGAATGGAATTCTATGAGAAAGATTTTGAAATTACGTGTCCATACATTGCCATTGTTATCTGCAATCTTTCAGTGCCTCCCTTTTGTTCTAATGGCATTGATTTACCTCCTTTATTCTGTAGCCTGGTTCGACAGTCATAAAAAACTCCTCCGAGTAACATCCCTCACCGAATTTCTGGACGATTATGCAAATCTGAGAGCCGCGAGAGATTTGGATGACTATACAAAGAGGAAAAATAAGTTTATTCTGTCTCGCTGGGTGATCATTTCTTTGTTCACAGCATGGTTTGGATGGCAATTCACGAAAGAGTTTTCAATTCTCCCAGAATTATCCTTTTTATCTGCTTTTTTAAAAAAATGTTTTGCTTAAAAAAAATAGTATTTTAAAATATTTTCATGTACTAATATTAAAAATAATATTTTAAAAATAAAAAAAATATTATTTTAATTTATTTCTAAACAAAAAAATACTTTTAAAAATAATATAATCTTTAATTTTCTCGAAAACAGAACTGAAAAGAATCGGGGGCACGAGTTTGTGCTTTCTAGCCCGGACACTTGTGTGGCCTTGCATGGAAAGCCTGGGCATATTCGGGCCTAGCTTCTCGGCCCATCTCTGTTATTATTTTATATTTGTTTTTTGCAAGTGCTACTCATTTTATATTTGATTAAAAATAACTTCTAGATGCCTGAAATATATTTATATAGCGACTTTTAAAAAATTAACCTCAAATTATAATCCAGATCTCAAAAAAAATTCCGGGTGTTTAAAGTGTTTTAGAGATTCTCAATTGAGTTTTTCACCAAGTTCTTTCACTTAAAAAAAAAAAAAGTTAATGGGGAAAGTTTCAAAAAGTCGAACGAAAGAGATGGAATTAAAATAAAATAAAATTGTACAACGCCCGACCGCGCCAAGAATCTTGATATAGTATGAAGCATTGATGTTAATTTCATATTTAAAAAATTAAGATAAAACCATATTGTTTTTATATATGTTTTAATTTTGATCTGTTCTAAAAATTTCAACCGGAATGCATTGGTTTCATTTTGGGCGTGCCATTCCGGATTTAAAATTTATTTAAAAAAAATATATTTTTGACATCTATACATCAAAATAACTTGAAAACACCAAAAAAATTTAAATAAAAAATTCAAATTTTAGTTATGCTTGTTAAATTAATATTTTATTATATATATATATATATATATATATATGAATAGCACGACACTGAAACGAGACGCCAGAACATGAAACGGAACGTTCCGTACCACTCAAAAAACTGGAACAGTATTGACAACTATGGTTTGAAGGGTTTATTTTGTGAGTTTAGTTAATTTTTTTAAAGTGTTTTTATTACAAATATATGAAAATAATATTTTTTTAATTTTTAAAAATTATTTCTGATATTAACATTTAACATCTGAAAATGATTTATAAATATCAAAGAAAATTAATTTGAAATGAACAATAATTTTTTTTTTCAAAAGTGTTTTTAAAACACAGTGTCAATATTCTCTTCACGTCAAACAAAAACATGGGATCTTGATGTATTGCTTGTTAGGGAGTATAATTGCGGCTGTTTTTTAAAATATTTTTTGTTCAAAAATATATTAAAATAATATTTTTATTTTTACAAATTATTTTTAATGATTTAAATATATCAAAAAAAAACTAGTTACAGATAAAAAAATCATTTTTTTAAAACAGTATGGCAAACAGGTACATCTATTAAATTATGGATTCCATGTTCACAACAAACTAGTTCTCTTTTGTGCCATAGTCGAATTATAGAAAAGAAAATCGCTGGATGCCAGAGCGGGGTCAAAAGGCTATTTATCCATTATCCTTCTAGAATTGATAAATAATTAAAATCACAATCGAATAATAAGAAGAAGAAAAATGAAGATTAAAGTTAATATAAAAATCAAATTTGAAGGTATGAAATTGGAAAATGAAATATATAGCAATCAAAAAATTAAGAATTAAATTTAATATAATCAACCAATATCATAATATTTTTATTTTTTGTATAAATTATTGAAAGTATTTTATTCTTAAAATAAACATAGAATACTTTTATAAAAAAACAAACCTTTTTTTTAAATATTCTTTATTATTGTTGTTTCTTATAAACAAACAAACATGCACATAGAAATTTAGAAAGTTGCATAATACGTGCCATGATCTGTTCGCTTTAGGTTGTCAAAGTTAAAAGCAAAGTTATCCAAGCGCTCTCTGGGCCTCAACAGGCCCAATCTTAACATCCGTAAACGTCACGCGTCATGGAATAGCGTGGGGATCACAATAACTCAGATACATCCTCTTCCTTCTCAGACGACACTAAAACGGATTGCAGCGAGCGAGTCAATCCTAAAATTTCCGATACCCATCTTCTCACGCCTTGACTCCCACAAAATTAAATAGCAAACACCTGGCTCCACCACCCACCACCACCAGAACCGCCGCATCCAACACTACTGACACTAAACCCTAACCCCTAACCCCCAATTTGACTGATCACTGATGGGCGAACAGACCCAAATCCAACCTCAACCACAACCATCCCAATCAGAATCCCAGCCTCTGCCCCAAATCGAAAACCAGGTTTACCATCGGCCACTCAATGACCCCACCACCACTGTAATAACCACTACCAACACGGAATCAACCACCGTCCCACCACCAATCACATCTCCTCCCGCTAAAATCCCTTCCCGTCCTCGTAAAATCCGTAAACTCTCACCCGATGCTGCTGTTGTCACCACCGTTAACGACCCTAATTCAACCCAAACCTCCATCACAACCACAACTGAACCGCCCAGAACCACTGCCTCCAAAACCTCAAGAACTAAAACCTCCCAACATCGAGCACTCGTTGCTCTCGCTCCGCGGATTATGGCACGATCTCTAACATGTGAAGGTGAACTTGAAAACGCAATTCGCCATCTCCGTAACGCTGATCCACTCCTTGCTTCCTTGATTGACATTTACCCGCCCCCTACCTTTGATACCTTCCCCACTCCTTTCCTCGCTCTCTCTCGCAGCATTCTTTACCAGCAACTTGCTTTTAAAGCAGGGACTTCAATTTACACGCGCTTTATTTCGCTTTGCGGCGGTGAGGCTGGTGTTTTACCGGAAACTGTTCTTGCTTTGACTCCACAACAGTTGAGGCAAATTGGGGTTTCTGGGCGTAAAGCGAGTTACCTTCATGATCTAGCTAGGAAGTATCAAAATGGGATTTTATCGGATTCTGCGATTGTAAATATGGATGATAAATCGCTTTTTACTATGCTTACTATGGTAAATGGGATTGGTTCTTGGTCAGTTCATATGTTTATGATTTTTTCGCTGCATAGACCGGATGTGTTGCCAATTAATGATCTTCAAGTGAGGAAAGGGGTGCAATTGCTTTATAACTTGCCGGAGTTGCCACGCCCATCACAGATGGATCAACTGTGTGAAAAATGGAGGCCGTATAGGTCGGTTGCGTCATGGTATCTTTGGAGATTTCATGAGGTAAAAGGGTCACCTTCGAGTGCCGTGGCATTGGCTACAAGTGGTAATTTGACAGAACACCAGCAGGAGGGACAGCAGCACCAGCAGGAGCCTCAGCTTATTGACCCAATAAACAGCATTCTCAATCTTGGGTATTTATTATCCTTTCCACTTTTGGTTTTGTTGAATGGAAAATTTTATTCTTTTGACTTTGATGTTTTGTGTCACTTTTAGTTGTTCCTTTGTTTCTCTTATTTCTTCATGCATTTTTTAATTTTATTTGGGTTGACGTGGTTCTATGGGCTTGCGCTTCAGAACTTGCAATGTGGTTTGCTGTTCAGGGATCGCTTGCTTTTAATATTGTTCTTGCCAGATTCTTACGTCCTTGGAACTGCAAGATGTTGATGTACATAGAGTTGTAGTTAAAGTTTTAGATTTTTAATTGCTGAAAGGGACTGCTATGGGGGTAGTTCTTGAAAGTGTCTGATGCGAGGCATGGGGATGTAGTGGGTGTCTTAGGGTTGTGATTTTGAACTTGGATAATTTGTTCCCAGACTTCTTTCAAAAGCTTTGCTTTACAAGTTTAGTTGGGCTTGAAACTTTATGTAAAAGGGGAATGTTAAATTATCCTTGCTGTATCAGGCCAGGGGGAGGTGGGGTTTCATTAGAATTGAATGGGCTTATAGGTTAATATCCTCAGTTTTAAGTCGTGAAAAGTATTAGTATAAAATTGACATAGTTTTAAATCATGAAAAAGATTAGATTAAGGTTGACAGCTTTAGAGCACATAGCTTTTACCTAATGAATTAGGCATTTAACTCTCAACATAAAATCTAGTGGTCATATTTTGAGTTTTTTGCTAGAATAGAACCTTTTTTATTCAAGCTATCTTTCATTATATTATTAAAGATGATGTTGTTCAATGAAGACTTAACATCTTTTCTCATTATTTTGTCTCCTTGAGAATCTTCCATTTATGAACTTTTTTGCTCCACTTTCAGTGTCCATTGCATTGAAAATAATGTTGGAACTATTGCATTTCAAGTGATGGGATTTGTATCAGGCAGGAATATATGGTGTAGAGTCACTTGTTACCGAGCTTAATCAATAAGCAGCAATACATGTTGGACTTTGCGGGTAAACTTTGTGTAGCCAGAAATGGCTGTGTAAAGTTACATAAATAAGTATCTAGGACTGAAACATGGTATAGATTAGAAACTGAAGGTAGAATTTAATTGGTTGGACATCAGATAGAGAAGAAAAGGGGATGATTGGTGGAAATGATAAATAGAAAGATTCAATCACAAATCAAAAATTTATAAGACAATGTAATTGTATTAAGCCAAACCTGTCTGAGGGAAAAGACAAACTCCTAATAACTGGCATCTGTCAGGCATGGACAATCAGTATGATGCTTAATTTTCTTGGCTTTAGCTATTATGAGATTGCCTTAATCTACAAAGCTTGTAAGTTTTGTTCAGTTTGACCTTGAATTTAGAAGTTATGCCCTCCACCCCACCAACAAACTAGAAGGGAAGAAAAAACAGCTGTTATTACTTCAACTCGTTTTTTTAGCCCATCAAATCTGCACTTAATAAATAATAGTTCTGCTCTGATCTCTCCAATCTTCTCTCTATTTGGAATTCTTCTTGTATCTTCGATTATTCACTTTCCATGCCTTGGAAAATGACTACTGTCATAGTTATTGTAAAATCTGAGGTTTTAGCTTGTTGTTTTACATTCTAGAAGCTATATCCAACAATCAATGGCATGAATGTCATACATTTGATAAAGCTTGGGAATATCATTACTTGCTCAAATCACGTCAAGGGTGTGTCTGCTTCCCAGTTTATTCATGACAGGTTTGATTTTATTTTCAGAGCTCTTGCCAAACCTAGTGGTATTTTTAAATTTGGAACCTGAGAAGAAGGGTTAAGACTTCCATTTTCTTATAAATAGATCTATCTGAGGTGTAGCAGAAATGTTTAAGCACGCAGTGATGGCATATGTTTACTTGCAGTGTAGGTTGTGTAGAATACTCTGTGTTTAAACATTCCTTTTTTTGGGATCTTGTCGGTGAATATACTGCTGTTCCCAATTGCATTCCTCTGTGTTATTTTCTTAACTTGCAAAAAAGGTTCGATTTACCCAGGTTTGAGTTCATTGTCACCATGGTTGTGCTGCTTTTCATGGTTTATAGTTTCCTCCTGCTGAAAGTTTAATTTCATATATTTGTATTAACTACAGGAGGTATTTCTGGTTTATCGATTAAATGGAATAGGACAATTGATCTTACTGCACCCTAAATTCCCTAACCACCTGTGATGAGATGGTTGAAGGACTACTCTTGAATCAACTAATGGGAAGGACACTTGATTTCACAGGGACCCAGGTGCCCTGGAATACAAATCACGGTTGGCAGGGTCGGAGTGATGCACAAAATTTGGGGTTCTTGTAGCTTCTTAGAATTCAACTAATCATCTGACCATTTAATTTATCTGACAGGTTTTCTTAATGCTTATAAAGGATATTTTTTATAGGTAGACAGAACAGAATACCACGTTATAATGTAGAAGGATTTAAATTGCTGTACTTTGGAGTGCATATTCATGTTTCATATTTGCTCTTTTAACATCTATTTATTTCTTTGTTCCATCATGATTTAGGGCCTGTGCTTGGGGACAATGACTGGAACATTAGGATGAGAAGTTATCCCTCTATCCAGCAATCATTTGAGGTTCCAGAGCTGTGCAAAAAAGCTGGACACTGCTCACGAAAAGCCTGGATATCCTAGACATCAAGAGATACTGGTACTTGCCTCTTGCTTTGAAAATTAAATAAGACTAGATGTGGTCAAGCTCTGTTGTCTTTGTAAAAGATTGGATTTTGTTATCAGGACTTTCTTATAGGACATAATAGAGTTAGAAGAGCTCTCCATGTTTTTGCCTCTGGACTATGGTTTTGCTATTTGTATCCTGGCAATACAATTAGAACCTTTATCAGCAGAGGCGATTGCTCTTATCGATAGATGATCGCCATCTGACGATGTCAATAGAAATCGTGGACGAGGTTTCGTATGTTGAGGGCATCAGTTGTCATATGTGAATTACCTAAATTTTCCACATGAGTTAGCAGAGCGTTTCTTAGAAGTTGCAACAGAACGCTACCCCTTTCTCTTGCCGAATTGTTGCCACGGTTCATGGACAAGTGAAGTCGCTCCTTTGCCCGAAGTTTCCAAATCCTACTCTCGGCGTCTATACCATCTGGAGCCAAGGTTTGATGTTTGGTTTAATTGTGTTTCTGGAAAAAAATAATATTTTTTGTTGCTCTAAATTATCATTTTTATGATTTTAAATTGTTTTAACATGCAGATGTAAAAAATAAAAATAAAAATAAAAATAAAAATAGTTTTAAACTAAAAACATTTTAAAAAGACATTTAACATTTACAACACTTTGAAAGTGTGAAAATGGGTCAAGGTTGAATATTGTTTAGAGATTTGGGATTTTTATTATAAAGTCGAAAGGACTGATGGATATGGAATTGAGGGAGAGCTGTTCTCCCTGTGCTGCGGAAGCATAAACATTGCAGCCAGCAACAAAGCCATTTTATAATTTGCCCATTGAAGCTGGCTTTCACAGCCAACCTGGCAACCCCATTATTTTAGCTTGTCCACAGAAAAACTGTCACTATAAATAAATAATCAGTGACCATTACTCCATGAAAAGATAATAGATTTAACAAAAACAAGGTGAATCAAAAAATTATATATTTTTTAATTTTGTGAAATTGTATGTGGTTTTTTTTCAGGAGTTGTTTTTTTGTTTCTTCAATGCTTTCATGTCGTGATGGCATATACAAACATTTAAACTTACAAGATTTGTTTGTAAGAATTGTTGAAATTACTTTTTAAAATGCTTTTTATATAAAATTACATTAAAATAAATTATTATTTTTAAAATTAGCACATCAAAATAATTTATAAACATAAAACAATAAATTGAAGTAAAAAATAAAATTGAATTTTTTTTAATGTTTATAAAAAATGAGAAGAGGGCGGCTAATTGATTCTGGAATTTGAAACGCGTCACTGCTTAGGAGGATTATAACAAGTGAGGCACCAGAGGGATTATAGATTGGCCATCTTGATTCTTATCAAATTTCACCTTTTGTTATTATAAAATGCCATCACCATCTTGGTAGAGTTCTGTCCCAGACAAAGCCCCAAGCTGCCATATCTAACATCACCTGGTGCATTAGCAGTGAGCTGTCCCAGGCTGTGGCTCGAGCTGATTTCAGAGTTCAAAGCTACATGCAGTCCAGTTCCATCATTCTCATTACCACTTGTTATCGAGAATGTTGTGGTTGATAAAAGAACCGAGCCTATAAGTTTACGGGGTTTGAAAAACGTAATCATCATCAACGAGCCTGTTTACAAAGAATTGGTTGATGAACTCGTCGAATTGCTGGGCTAAACCCATCATGAATTTCTCCATTCTATGCCCAAGCAGAAAGCTTCACCTTTGTTTCAACAGCATCGAGAGGCAATTGTTGAAATATATCTAGTTTCTTACACATTCCATCGCGCAACAAGCTCTTTCCATGGGGAGGTTTGCTCTGAAAAGTTGTCAGAGGAGGCTGCCTTCAAGAATTTTAGATGTCAAGTACAATAGTTCCTGTTGCAGAGACCCGACGAAATGAGAAGGATGTTAAGGTATTTAAAACAAATCTGTGAATATGTCAAGAAAGCTCTGTCCTGAAGGAAGAAAACGTCGACATTGGCTTTACAGAAAACAACCTCAGGGAAGCTTCAAAGATGGGCTGCCAAAGATAGGCTAATTAGAGGCAAAATGAGTGTGATAATGGAGATGCAAATCGGAGATGAAAATGCTAGACTCTTGTCATCGCCCGCCATAGTTACAGGTGAAGCAAATATAGAGAGAGGACAGGGAAGAAGCAGAGTGGTAGCAGAAGGGAGTGATCGAGAAATCTCTCTGGCGTTTTCAAGCACAAGAAGTCGTCCGTCAATGCTTTCTCTTCTTCTGTAAGGGAAATAAATTGGGATAGATGGTTCGAGTTTTTAAGGACGTGTTTGCTAATATTATGTTTATTGAAGACTTGTGTAATTATTAATATTAAAATCTATGAAATTAATCTAAATATAAATAAATTGACTTAAATATTCATTTTAATAAAAATGTGCTACCAATAATTAATTTGAGAGCTAGTTGACTGGTGTTAAAATCCAACTCGGTCTTCAACTCACCATGGGTAGTTGTGGATTTATCATTTTTTAAAAAAGAAAACAAAAAAGCATAGATCACAGGACTTAAAATATAACAATCATCCAAGAAAAAAAAATGGAGGAGGGGTAAAATTGGCACAGGCTTTTAAAAATAGTTTTGTCTGGACTAAAAAAGCCCACGGCTCTAGGTCTATTATGGACTTTGCTTTCTAATTGCTTGCTTTGAGCGTGCTCATTTAACCAGGCTGACAAGTAACTTGTTTTAAGAATACGTTTAGAAAAATAAAAAAATACTAATTAATTCTCAATTTTCTTGAAATCCACGATGTGATTGAGTAAACATTCTCTATAAATATTTTTCAGAAGCATATAATATGTTAAGAAATATAATTTAATCTATTTTTAAAGTTATTTTCAACGTATTTTTCATCTGAAAAGCATCACATTTATATTTTTAAAGTGTTATTCGATGATTTTTATATCATAATATTAAAATAATAATATCTTGATATATTTTTAATTAAAACATATCATCCATTACATTACTAAACACATAACTTAGTATGTTTTTGTTCATATGTGAACTAAAAAGGTATGAACACCTTTTTCTGAAGTAACTGATTCAAAGTTTAAGGATATTACTATCTTAAGAGATTTATTAACCATCTTTGACACACTAAATCAATCTAGAGTATGTATTCTTCAGATTATTAGACAAAAAAAAAAACTAGTTTTGATTGATCTCCGGTGATTTATCCTAAAATAAATAAAAAAATCCATGAGAATCCACAGTTGGTTGACATTAGGACAATTCCAACAGGACTCCAACAGGAATGTCATTTACATAGCCAAAAATTATAAAATTAATTTTTTTTATCATGTTTGCTTAAGTTTTTACACTCCAACTGTAGTGTTATTTATAGAGACAAAAAATAGCTCTCCGTGCATGAGCTGCTATTTGTAGCAGCTCATTGTGGAGAGCCAAAATTTTCCTTAGGGTGTATAAAAAGAAAATAATATATATAATTTTCTTATTATTGCATGTGTATTAGAAAATAATGTAACTATATCAAAAATATTTATTTTTATTTTTATTTAAAAATATCTCAATAAGAGAGTAAAAAATTATATACAAAATTAATAATTATATTGTTGGTTTTTTTAAAAGCAATTATTAATTATATAACCTACTCTTATTAATTACATGATTAATTGCATAATTACACTACATATAAAATAATTATATTATATTTTTTAAAAAAAACATAGATTTTTAAAATGATTTATATCATTGGAACACACGTCAACAAAAAAAAATATATATTCACACATTATCAAAAGAACTATTTTAAAATTTTAACTTTTCAAAATAGCTGTTGCCATCTGAAATTGCTCGGTGGATTAGATTCTTCTCCTGAGGTTATCTTGTCGATGACTTTAAAATTCTCATGGACCTACTGTAGGATCGAAGCTGTTCCATTTAAAATACCATTTGGCGACGAAATCAGACAGCAGAGATAGTCTTTCGACAGCAAATACTATTTCCAAGCATAATCTGGCTTTTGGGGCCATGGAGTTTATCTCACAAGTTGAAAGATAGCCCCTTCTTTTTATTTTTGAAGAGTGGAGGTACGAAATAGAATTTGTGCTTAAATATGAGAATTTTAGGAAAAAATAAAATAAAAGTGTGAATTATAAATTAGTCCTTATAGTTGTACAAAATGAAAAATAAACTGAATAGTTTCTATAGTTCGAAAAACCTCACCGTCATTAAATCTATTTGTAGCTTGATTCTTGCCCCCCTTTTCATATTTCGTTTTTCAATTATCTATTTAGATTTTATTATTATTTATGACAAATAGAAAACATAAAAGAAGAAATAGATACTATGGAATTATTGAAAAAATATATTTTTTTATGAAAATAATTAAAATGATTAGATCAATTAATTATTTTTAAACTAGAGGGATCATTGAATTATTTTTACAAAATTAGAAGAAAGAACTAATTTATATTCACTTTTGTTTTCTAGATTACACTTTTGATCAAAAACTTCATTTTTATTACCTTTTAATTTGAATTTAAAGAGAAAAAAGAGATGAGAAGTTATTATTGGCATCGTTTCTAGCCATAAAAATAATAAATTTTGACGTCATCAAGCGGTAACTTTCAAGGACCATAATAAAACAAACAATTATTGAATTCTTAATTTATAAAAATAAGGACAAATTTAAAGTAAACCACCAAACTGAAGTAAAAAAAAACATGCTAAGCACATAATAAACACGAAAACGAGTTAGCATGAGGAGTTAATCCCAACAAACACACACACACACACAAAAAAAACCTGTTTCTTTCCATAAAAAACAGTACATTTTCTAGAAAACTATTCAACTTACACATCTTCCCGTAGGAAAGGAACTACACCTTCGTTGGGTTAGAGAGAGAATAAATGACAGCCAAAGCTTGGAGTTTTTTTTCTTAAAATAAAAATTATTATTATACCACTTTCAACCAAGAATTTATCATCCCATTTGCTGAAACCTAAACTACTAGAGTACATTTTCTATACTAGGTACGAGAGAAGTTCAACATCAAATCCATGTTTTGTTTGAATGCTTTTTTAAACATGAAATAAACTGATGGGCAAATTATTCAGGTTGTGGTGAACCACAGCTAGTGGAAGGAGTAGCATGATCGCAACACTGAATGAGCTGCCGTAAGTGTGGTGGACAGAAATATATTGAGTGTGATGCTCTGGCCTGCCACTCCCAAGATTTTGAATATCGCAGCAAGCAAGATGCCAAATTAAGCTGCCAGGCTAAAATGTCAAAGAGATATGGAGATTAAAGTTCTGAAAATGAAATACAAATTTCTCTTTTATGTTCCCGAAAGTTTCGTGCCAGACGGGGTGTGCAGGCAGCTTCAAAATTGCAATAGATTTTAACAGGACTAGACCTAAAACGAATATGTGCCTCGCATCTGAAAAAAGAAAGGAGGGAAAAAGAGATTCCAAGTTGGATCATAATAAAAACAAAAATAAATGTTTAAAGGTCCTGGCTTCTGACTCTTGCTTTTGAAATTCTATTGGTGGAAGCTGTACTGCAGCACGAAATGAAAACATGAACAGGTCGAGAGAGAGAGAGAGATGTAGCAAGCGAGGAGGCAAGTACCGAAGCAAAAGATGTTGAGCAAGCAAAGCCATCGATTGCATCGCAGAAAGGTTAGACATTGCTTGGGGCAAGCGTGGTGTTGCAGAGAGGTCTGCAGATCAAAAACAGAATGGCCACATTAGCCTTTGGCCATGCTTGAGGGTTGAGATTGAGAGAATCATACTGCACTATACTACACGACAACACCATTACTGTGGACCATTCCCATGCAGATTTTTTCACTTTTTACCCCCCCCCCAGCTCTTTCCTTCTTCATTTGCATCAATTCTTATCATACTTTAAGCATGTAAACAAGATTCGATGATCTTAACAAAATTGGGAAAAAAAAACATATGCTCGATCGAGCTGGGATGTTTTTGAAAAATTTATGTATCCCCATGGCTTCTCTTTGAATTCTCGAAACAAACAAATTAACCCATCACATTATCACCTTAGCTGATCTGAAACAAACAGTTAAGAAAACGAGTTAAAAGGCTGAGTGTTAACGTGTAGCTAGGGTTTAAGACTAATTAGGGTTTAAGGCTAATGAAGCACGATAGGAAGGGGAAAAAAGGTATAGCTAGGTCGCATCAAGTGAGAGGAGGACACCATATGCATCTGTTTGGTTATCTAGGGAGTCAAGTTGGGTTAAAGATAAGAAATGGAAAGGAAAGCAATAATGAAGGGGTTAAGTGGGACCCGATGTGGCAGGGCGTGGGAGAGGGTTGAACATGACGTTGTCGGTTGTTTTGTACAGAGAAAGGGCTCTTAATCTCATCACCATCTCCTCACAAAGTTTATCTACCCTCCTCTGGCTTCGCCACAAGCAACCAAGCTGTCTCTTGTTGGATAAGTAGTTGGCCTGTTGGAACCCCAGAAGCACAGTCCTTAACCCCCATAATCTGGAACTTAAAACACACAAACCCCTCTCTTTTTTATCTCTCTATTGCTAAATCTTGTGTTTCTGCATATCTTGAAAACATTAGCTGGCTAGAGAGAGATGTTAAGGAGTTGATGAGAAAGCCGGTAGTGCTGGCGATGCTAACCGTGGCCTCTCGCTCTTGAAAACTGTGAGTTAGGTCCCATTTAAACTTCTATTTCCTGTTTGTTTTTAAGATTTTTTCTCTCTTGATTTTACTGCCTACCTCTCTTCCTTCTTATCTCATTCCAAGCTTGCCTCTCCGCAAAGCTGAGGAAATCTTGACAGCTTCCTGAATTTAGCTTAGGGCATTCAGCACGTATTTAAGCTGCTGCAGTTTTATTTTTTTTTTGAAATGTTTATTATTTTCTGTTAGGCATTCAATCTTGGAGAGCATCTTCGAGATTTAAAATTCAATTGTTATTAAAAAATTCTGAAAGCTTAAGATTTTATTTTCAAAAAAAAGAGATTTGGTACTGCCTTTAAGAAACGTGGGGTGCATAGCCATGGAAATAAGAGGTCCAGAAAATGATATAAGAACGCCAGTCCCTTCAAGTCATCAATCATCAGGATTGGAAAGAAGAAAAGATGGCAACCACAATGGCAGCAGTGTCCTTACTTACACTCAAACCCTAGATCACCCACGCCAACCCTCAAGATCTCCAAACCCAGATCGACTTGCAATCATATCAAGCGGATCCAAGTCCAAAACAGCCAGCACAAGGTACCTCGAATGTCTCAGAAACCACGCAGCCAGTGTAGGCGGCAATGTTTTTGATGGTTGCGGTGAGTTCATGCCAGGAGGCGAGGAAGGAAGTTTAGAAGCACTAAGATGTGCTGCTTGTGAGTGCCACCGCAACTTTCACCGCAGAGAACTCGATGGAGAGATTCAATTCAGTCCTGGTTCAAGAAGTACTACTATGGTTCATAGTCTTCAGTTGGTTCCACCATTGCCTTCTCCAACTGTACTGCATCACCACCACCACCATCAAAGATATTCTATGGGGTTGCACACAAGTCCAAACACTGCAAACATGGTCCAACCCATGAGTGTGGTTTTTGGTGGTACCAGTGGAGGAACTGAGTCTTCAAGTGAGGAGCTTAATCCTTTTCAGTCTAATGCAGAGGGAGTCCCCCCTCCTCCATCTTATGTTATGTCAAAGAAAAGACATAGGACAAAATTTACTCCAGAACAGAAAGATAAGATGATGGAGTTTGCTGAGAAAGTTGGGTGGAGGATTAACAAACAAGAAGAGGAGGAGGTGGAGAAATTCTGCGCCGAAGTTGGTGTGAGGAGGCAGGTTTTCAAGGTTTGGATGCATAATAACAAGAATTTGAAGAAGCTGCAACCGCAACAAGTGCCACTTGATGAGAACCCATAACGTTTTCTTTGAAGAAAATCATTAACTGCTTCAGGTGGTGAGATGTCCATGATGGATATAAATGTGAAAAACTTGGTCGGTAGCTAGCCAGTTGAGTCGGAAGAGAGATCGATGAAAAGGGAGGAGGAGGAGGCGGAGGTGGCCTCGCAAGATTATTGAATATGGGAAGGTCTTTTCTTTGTCTCTGATAAAAGATTTGTAAAATTCTCATGTTATCCTAGGTTCTGCAATCTTCCTTTTTCTCGATACCATTGTTGTTCGAAAAGCTTGCATTGTTTTCCCCATTAGATTTTGTATGTTCGGATTATTTGTCACATGTCTTTCGTTTCGAGAGCTCCTCGCTTATTTTCTTCAAGAAAATTATTCGACAAGGAAAATGAAGCAAATATCATAACTTTTCCTGCATAGTGCTCGATTGTATTCAAAGTTCTTAACACAATCATACGACGAACATGAGCATGAATATAACGGCAACCAATCTGGGCCATGTTAGGCTTGATGTCTTGTCTATCTACAATAAATATCCCTAAACTGGTCTGTGTTTGAACCCAGAAAACAGGACGGCTGGGCCACGGATAATTAATTGGATTAAAACATATCTCACCCCCCCTATTTAATCGTGATAATTCCTCCACGAATCAACATGAACACTAAAAGATTGCTGTTCCATCCATATTTCATAAGCTGTGCAAGAGAAATGGAAGTAAATTTTTGTTTTGGCATCAGTTTTGTTGCTTTCAAATCGTTTTTTGAAACATATTTGAAATGATACAAACACTTCGTTTCTTGACTTCGGCGTGAAAGCCTTGAAAGTTCCAAAAAGTGCCAAAAAACACTCCGTGTGAGGTGTAATAAAGTGCATCACCTGGACTGGAGACTTTACCCGCCGAAGTCGCATTCTACATGCTGTAGTGGCATGTGCGATACAGGATAAATTGAGCAAATACCTCCTGGAATGTGATTAAATAGTAAAATAGCTAAAGATTGTTCTTCTTAGTATTATTATTATTATTGACAAAACAGCATAGTTTATAGATATCAGTCCAAGAACCTGACATTTCAATAAGCTGATTCGCAAGCTTTTTGGCTGCTAGCTAGGTCATTCCCGTGTTTTAAATTTGGAATAGTTTATAAAAAAAAAAAAACAATTAGATTAGACAAAGGTTGAAACACTTGTGTCATCCTTCTAGCTTTCTTATCTTAAACGAACCCGACCTCTTATGATGTTCTACGCAAATATCACTTATATTCTGATGCCTGTACACATTATATTATATTGGAGTCCATGTAATGAGACCATAATAACCTCATAAAAAGCAAGTAAAAAATATATTAAAACTAAATTTTCAATCAATCAAATATTGAAGAATGAAAAAAAAATAATTAAAAAAGATCAGTCTAGATTAGCATATCAAACTTGGTTATGAGATCGAGATTAATCAATAGTAGAAAGAAATTAGAAAACTATATTATTAATAAATTTAATGCTGAAAAGTGAAATTAAAACAAATATCAACTCATCCAAGATTAACTTATCAAACCTTTAACTCGGGTCATAAGACTTGCACAACCTCATTAAAAAAACTAAAATATTTTTTATGTTTAATTCTCAATCAAATTACTAAGTATAAAATTAAAGATTTTATTAAAAAAAAAACGATTCAAAACTTGTGAATTAGTCAATAAAATTGAGATGACTATATAGAAAGTAGATCAAAATAACTAATGAAGTTTAATCTTTAATAAATTCAATATTAAAAAATACATATAAAAAAACTATTGTTCCAATAAACAATAATTTGTGAGAAACGTAATAATGATTTCTCCTCCTGAATTCACATATATTTTGTTGTTTCACATGAAGATATTCTCGAATTAATGATTCGATTGGTGGATTATACGATGGGGTTTACCACTATTTTATTAATTTGTAATTGGGACTGAAAAAAATAATTCATGCTACAATTGATGGGACATTCATCCTGATAATTTTTCATTCTCCCCTCGTTCTGTTGGATTCAAATTTGAAACAATAGTAAAGTGACCCGTACAATGCGCAGTGCATAAAACAAACCTGATGGACCTTTCAATTAATGAAATAAAGATCCCACCATGTCTGAGCTATTTATTATTTTATTGGTTTGTATTACGTATAGATGAGATGAAAGTTTTTCAAGATGTTTTTTATATATAAAAAAAAAGTAAGTTTGAACAAAATAATTTTTTTTTTGCCATACCTAAGTTGCATGTATATTAATTTTACCTTTAAATAGACAAAAAAAATTATTTTTTAAAATATTATGAAATAGAAAAAAAATTGTTCCTTGAAAAATGAATTGTGTGTACATGAAAATCGTTTTTTCAAAAAAATATATTTTAAACTTAATATTGTAATCAAGTTTAAGCCCATTAATGATCCTTAAAGCCCTTCTAAACCCAATAGAACCTTCTCTTCTTCGGTCTCAAAAACCATCTCTCCTTAAATTCTATGGCTCAGCTCAATCTCCACCCTTCATCTCCGATATCTGATCCCAAGACCCACTCTAATTCCCAGGGGGTTTTGCTGGACTGCGTTTGATGGTGTGATCCTATTAGCGTCGAAGCTAATTTCATTTGGGTTAATTACACCCATAGTCCCTCTCTGATGGGAGTTTAATTAATTAGATTCTTATACTATTAACTTTTCTAATGGCACCCCTCTATCATACATTTTGCTTACATCGAGAAGCCTCGATCCATGACAGCATTCACATTGATTTGTTGTCACATGATACGCGCTCATCAAAGATTTTCTTTTTAAAAATAAAAAAACGACTAGAAACTTGAAATGATATATATTTTTTTAGTTTAATGGCTACAAAATAAGAAAATTATTTCAAAATTATTGATTTTGTTTTTGTAATTTATTTAATGGCTACAAAATGAGAAGATCTTTTCAAAATCAAGGAACACTAAGAGAGAGAAAAGGGGGTCAATGTGCTATATTTTTTAAAAAAAATAAAATAAAAAAAAATCATTTTTTTAAAATACTCTTGAAATGCATTGTCAAAAACTAATATTCTACAAATTTTATATCTAATCATGATACAATTTTAATTTGCCAATTGTTTCAAATTTCATCCTTTGTTAAAAAATATTCACGGATTCAAGCACAAGAATTTGATCAGGATGAATTCGTCTATGGACAAGAACATTTGATCGATCATTTTAGGGGAACCGCAAGTAATTTAAACTCGTTTGGTTTGATTTTATATTTAATTTATTTAATGTTTAAACATCCTCATATCGTCTCAGTGAGTTCAGCTGATGCATTTACGAAAAAAAAAACCTATTTTCAGTCTTTTAATAAGACAAATATGATGACGTTAGTGCCTTGTAACCATTGTTTATTGGGAAGGAGCAAATAAATAATGAGAACACACGATTATTTATATATAATTTACAGTGGAAAACACCATTAGAATAGATACATCCTACATGCAAGCTTAAGAAGTGTGAATCGCACATGGCTTGTTCATGTTGCGTTCATAATTACTACAGCAACTAATTAACGTTAGACAGAACCAAACCAGCAGCTAGATTCACCTCTTTTTTTAATACTTTTCTGGCATGCATGCTGTGTATGCAGGTCTGGACTCGTTGGTGCTTCACTTCATTGCAGATTTAAGTTCCTCGTAAGCCTGGCAAAAAAGAAACCAAACAGCATTAGCGATGTCTAATTATATTAAATTCTATATTTAGAGCGCTTAATTTTAATTAATTAACAGCTTCATGCAGGCTCTCAGCATTCACATTATCCTTGAAATTAGAATTTGTATAGTAACTCGGGGGTCTTGTTATATTTATTTTTTATAATAGATTAGTCGATTTTGACCACATTGGGCAGTGAATGAATTTTTTCGATCTGGCCAGATACAAGTACCTGTGTCGTCAGCAGGGTGTGGGGATTAACGAGTTGGGTCACAGAGGAATGTGAAATTTTATTAAAGAAATTTTTGTTTTCTTGTGGAGCAAAATAATTTATTATAAGAATTAGAAGCACCGGCTCTTTTTTTTTAATGATTAACGCGCAGTTCCAAATCATAGGACCATGTGCGGGTGATCTGAAACGAGATGGATTAGATTTCCTGTGGCCCTTATTTTCACTTAGGAAATTGAACAGATAATGGATAGATACTTAGATAGTAGGCTATATATATATAATTAAATGTAAAAAGGACAGTATATCGAGGGTACAAGGGCGGTGTTTACCCTAAAGCT
Source organism: Salix exigua (assembly GCA_032356905.1). NCBI lineage: Eukaryota > Viridiplantae > Streptophyta > Magnoliopsida > Malpighiales > Salicaceae > Salix > Salix exigua. The sequence goes on along the minus strand of CM063589.1, from coordinate 2,221,275 downwards.
ACTGGAAAATGGAAAGGCAAGTAAATAATGGAAAGATAATACATGATGCCTGGCCAGCACACGAGCCCTCAAAATCAGCAGTTAATGCTGAAACAAGAAAGTTGTGACGTTGGTAGCTGCATTATTCACAATCCAGTGAAGTTTTGCTGGAGTGATTTGAAATTAGAAAATATATATATTATTTTATATTTCTATATCTGGGGGCAGCTGGCCACATACGTGCACGGTAGAGAGAAAAGGTGGGCAATAGAGAGTCCATAGCGCCCATACATACAATAATAATATTAAATTATTAATCAGAAACGTTAAATTTGAATAGAATTTGCAAATTTAATGACGATAATGGGCGGGGCAGGAATGTGATGCCTCGATGGAGATATTTTAGGATTTAGAGCTTAGTTTGTGCCTGCACATGCCCCTTCAATTTCGAAGGACAGTGAATGCCAAACTCGTCTCTTGAACATGTATGTGTAGGGTGCGTGATATTGTGGCAGTGAGCAAGAAGTGAGCTGAGAATCGGACGAGAATAAAAGAGTATTGCATGCAAGAATATTGAAGATAAATCGAGAAGATTATTTTTCATGAGTTTTTCATCCAGTAAATAATGAGTATATAAAAAGTGTTAATTGCCGTAAACGTTCATTACCTTGGCTCTTCAGCAAGTCCTCTCTACCATTGTTACCAGAGGGCTTGTAATTTGGAAGCGGGGCTTGGCCGGATTCTATGTACACGAGATCTTCCACGAGACGATCATAGTGCCTCTTGACTTCTTCAGCAGACTTGCCACCCACAGCCTTGGCCACATTTTGCCAGCGATCCGGGGTGTCTTTATCATGCACAGCCAGGGCCTTCTCGAACAGCTTATTCTGTTTGGCTGTCCAGGAGGAGCCGGGGCCATGAGAAGAAGTGAAATAAGACATTTCCGTTGCTCGGAAAGGTGAGGCGATGAGCGAGCAGAGGATCGGAGGTGGCTAGCTTTTTCTAAATGGAGGCAGGCAGGGACAAGGTGGACGATGGCTCTGAAGGCACGCGGGCTTAGTGGTGAGTCTCGAGTCTCTCTTAAAGTGAAAAGAACACGCTAAAAGGAAAGAAACTTTGAGAGAAAAAGAAAGGGAAGATCACCACTGCCTCGGTCAAAGGAAAAGACTGAGGTCAAGAGATGGTTTGGACAAGAGATTTCCATGCTTGCTCCTTATAAGCAGGAGAAAATGGTGGGGCAGAGCAAGTTGGCGAATATATTTCTTCACCCTCGCGGGGGCGTAAGAAGATGTGATTCTCTTACTAGCTAGAGCAAAGGTAGGAAGAGAAATGAATGGGGAATCAGTGTCAAGTTTATCAGGTCTTTTCTTTGTCTTTTATAATATCATCAGCAAGTGGGTTTCGTCGAGAATTTTTACCAGCTAGTGGGGATTAGATCCCACTCCCAATCTGTGTTTTTTTAGTCGATGAGTAATGTAAATTTTATTTGAAAAATTAAGACATTAGATTTAAAATTTAAAATTAAGATGGTTTTTAAATAAATATTAAAGATTTCATTAATAACTTAATGACTCCAAGTTCAAATCTAATTACTTTTATTTTTTATAATTAAAATTTGATTGATAGCATGAGATAATACATGAATATAAAAGTTTAAAGAGCTTTTATTTTAAAAAATATATTAGAGAATCATATCTTATAATTTTAATTAATAATTCAAACTTTTAAATTAGATTCGTTTAGAATACAAGCACTCGACCAACATACCTAGTAAGAAGATGTTCTGCCCACCATTTTAGTGGCTGAGATTTTCTTGCCTCGCTTGTTAATCCTAGCAACTTGTCACAACTATACCCTGTTTTAGTAATTGTTTATCGACCACTCTTTTCTTCTATTAATTCTGACGATGCAAATATTTCTTGCAGTATTAGAAATACCAAAAAGATAAAGAAGAGAAGTGGAATAAAGTAATATTGATTTCATTATTATATTTTTTATACGAGAAAAACTCCATCTTTTAGAAAATATATTTTGTGTAAAACTTTGATTATTCTAAGTTATTACAACTTATAAAAAATACACACCCTAACTTGAACTCATGATCTACTATACAGATCACGAGTCCTTTATTATTATGTCATGTCTCTTAAAGACTGTTAATTATACCTATCACTACTAGTAAAAAACAAATTTATAATAAACTATTATTTTAATTTTAAAAAACATGTGTTTTTAATAGAAAGATATGGTTCATCATATTAACAAACACACTTTAAGAAGCTTGGCTAAACATAATCTGATCATGAATTATCGTAGAAAATGAATCTAATTGAACATAAATATGTCATATTTGTTTCGTAAAATTAATTTTGAAATCCGAATAGAAAACCTCAAGACCGAATAAGCCTTCTCTTCATCTTCCGAGATAGTCTCTTAAGATTTGCAGTTAGAATGATAAATGAGTGAATTAATGTTTTCATTTTACAAGGGGCAGCTGGTGGTAACGTTAATGACAAGAACATCTCCTATAAGCATAACGTGATAACAGAGATTATAATTTATAGGTTTTAAATTTTAGTTAGAGTGTGTTTTTTATAAAAACCTAAAATAATTGAGATTTTATTTATTTATTTAACTCATAAAATATGTAAAGTTTTTCATATAAAAAAAATAAAGTTAATTACGAGAACGATTATGATGATGAGTGACATGTTCACTAAGCAGATTGAAATTAATCCTAAGTGTTTCGTCTTATGTGAGCTTGCACGCTCTTCCAAGACGAGATTAAGGAGGATGGATTGGAATTGCAGCCTGCGAGACAAACGGCGCCGTGGGGACTGTTTAGGTTTTTGTACATTGGATTTTGCTTCTGGTCGGGAAGTTTTTCTTAGAATTTGGTACGTCACTGATGTTGGAACTTGGAAAAGATATGTTATCACCTTCTACTTCTGCCTTCTAGCAACATTCCAAAGGTTTCTTGACAGGTGGTTTGATTGGACAAGTAGATATTATAAAATAATATAAATTATATTTTAAAATTTTATGTAGTAATTTCTTAATAAAATATTAAAATTTTGTCAATTCAATTACTGTGATTTTAAATTTATTATTTTATTTTATTTTATTGAAAATCAAGTATAAAATAAAATAAATATTGCTTAAAATTTTAGACGAGATTATTATTTTACAGTAGATGTGTTATTTATTTATGTCGATGAATTTCTAGGCGTTGCAATGATAGTTTTTTTTTTGATAACCGGGATGCCCGAGTCAGTTTACATGTACCTCGATTATTTTATGGATCCACTGAACATCCTATAAATTCAATGAACAAATAAAACACCACAGTAATGACAATCATAACAAACAAGAAGAGAACTAGGATGGCACATGAAAGGAACACCTTCTCAAAACCTACTAGGACGCTCAAACTTGGATATGAGAGGGGCGCCCTCCTCGATCACTGGACAAACCCTGTTCTTTCTTGACAGGTTTTTTAGCACGAGAGGCAGTTCCTTCTTGCTACAGTGAAAGCGCGAGTAGACTTTTGGAAATTAGTTTGGAGAGGATTCCGAAAACTCATTTTTTATGTTGGAAAATAATTTATCAATATTCTTTTTTCAAGTTTATTTAAAGAATACAAATTAAATCTAATAGATAAAAAATTGAATGTCTAAAATATTGAAAAAAAGTTTATTTTTATAAATTATTTTAAATAAAATAAATAACAATTAAATAAAAAAAACTGAATATGACAAACTAAAATATTAAAAGATATTGAAATTGAACGAAAGATCAATTCATAAATTATTTCAAATAAAATAAATAGCAATAAAAAATAAGAATCAAAGTTGGTATAGAAATCAAATTGAAACAAATTCAAGAGGATAAAATAAAAAGAAAAATAAAAGAAAAATACTTCTATGAAAAGCAAGCAACTTTTTTTATTATTTTTTTTCATTAACAATTTTTTTAATAATAAACAAACACATAAAAAATAGAATTTATTTTAAAAAAACACAATAAAAAAATATGAATTAGTGTGTGTTTATTTCGTGGACCGTGTTAAGAGTATATAGTTAGTCATTAAGTATTTATTTTCTTACATTATTATTTTGGAATCGAGTTAAATCAACAAAATTTATATATATAAATATAAGGATGCAACTGGGAATTGATTTCTCAACTGGATTTTCATGTCTCAAAATTGCGTGGAAAATAAATAATGACATCGTAAAAGATTCCTTGTGAAAAGATATATTCTAAATATAATTAAATTATTAGCATTTCTTGAAGCCAGTAATTTAAAAAACACTTTCATCCTTTTAACTTTAAATATAAATATGAATTAATCTAGACCAGCGTCTGTTACACCTCATGATTTATACAAAAAAATATTAGCATTCCTCGTAGATTGGCCAAACAAACCAGAGTGGCTAAAATTGGAAGCTTTTTTGAAAGCTAAAGTTTAGGCAGTGGTAAATACTTTTTACTGTTACCAGGCAGCCAAATACTTTGAGTAGAGTTTTTTTTTAAAAAAAAATTAATTTTGACATAAACGTATAAAAATATAAATAAAAGAATTTAAATTTAAAAATTTTCAAATTTGTCGGGCAAGACAAACGTGTTTGCCACGAGCTGGTGTCTGTAACTGTGGTCCCGTGTTAATGGTTGTTAACCATAAGGAAGTGCTGTCCGAAATTTCGAGGCCATTTTATGGGCCTAATAACGACAAGAACCGAAATATCTTGTTTTTAAAAATTAATTGATACTATATTTTAAAAATATATTATTTTTTTAATAATAATATCAAAAATTATTTTAAAAAATATCATTTTAATATATTTTTGAATTAAAATATTTTAAAAACAACCTCATTTCCAAACAATTACTTATACACTTGTATTAGTATGATGTGTTAACGTCTGGTTGTCAATCCATCGGCCCTATTGAGCTTTTTTTTGCTGGTGGATTCGGAAAATGACTTCCGACATTAGTGATATCTTTGTTGTTCTAAAATATTTTTATATTTAAAAATATATTTAAATAATAAATTTTTAAAAACACTCTAGGAATACAAAATCAAGCATACTCTTCGTTACGCGAGTTGATAATACGTGGATTGTTTTGCATTTTGTTAAAGCTATTAAAAACCAGGTCCTCAATGTATTCAACAATCCTCAATAGAAACTTTTTTCTCGGCAAACGTGCCTAAGCTTTATTCTCAGCTGGGTGCCCAGCACTAGGCATGTTTTTAAACTTTTTATTATAGGTCGGGGATATAATTGAGGAAAAAAGTTATAAATTAGGACTAATTTGATTTTACCCCTTTAAAATCGAAGGCGATTTGTTTTGCCGGTGATTAATCCATTCCTGAGCTCCTCCATCGCTTTGAGTGTGTTAATTTATTAACGTTTGAAATCGGGTCCTTAACGTGGATGGCAATGAGCTGCATGGTGCTTTCATGCATTAAATATCTTCCCTGCAAATTGCATTCAATGGTGTCCTCTGTGCGACGTCGTGAGCTTAGTTAAATCTTTCATAATATAAATAATTATATTCAAATAATGATAATTTAAACAAATTCATAAAATCAAAATAACTTATGCTTGATAATCCAACATCAATGGATATACACATAACAAACACTCAAAAACTATAATACCAAAAAAGAAAATCCTAGTCAATATTGACTAACTTAATTAACCCAATAACCTGAAATATAAAATTGAAATTATAAAAAATAGAATCTTAAGATAATAATCTAGTAAAAAAGACCAAAGTTGAATTAAAAAACATAAAAAACAATCTAATTCGGGTTAATTTAATAAAAAAACATGTAATTGTTTGCTTTTAATGAGATGTTGTTGGTGCACCTAAAAAACCAACCACACATCTATTATAAAAAAGCATGCCAATAGCTCATTTATATTACGATAGTAATTATTTTTTTAAAAAAAATTATTTGGAATTATATAAAAATAATATATATATATATATATTATTTTTTGAATTTTATTTTTAACATCAACATATCAAAACAATTTAAAATATAAAATAATATATATATATATAAATAATTAAAAAAACTTTATTAAAAACAAAAATTAAAGAGGTTATAATAAAGCGGAGTGGCCAATTGAATGTGTAAATGAACCTATTTATGTGTTTATTTAAAATTGTAACTAAAATATTTTTTTGTTTAGAAATGTATTAAAAAAATATTTTTCATGTTTGAAAATTATTTTTGATATTAACATATAAGATAATTTAAAAACATCTAAATTTTTTTAAATAAAAAATATTTTTTTTTTCAAATATTCTTAAAACACCTTTTAGAATCCTTATCATGCTCTACCAGGTCCAACTCAACGAAAGTTACATGAATGGGTTCCTTCTCTTCCCCCCCGGTGTAGTCCATTTCCCTCTGTTTCGTACTTCTTTCCATTGATTGGAGCTTCCAGGTTAATGATCATTCTTTAAAATATATTTTTATTTAAGAATATATAAAAACAATACAATTTATTTTTAACATACGTGTATATATTTATTGTGGTAGCGAGCGGGCTCTCAAAGTCTTAATTAGGGTACACGCATCCGAGAGAGTAAAAGCAGGAGGGCCACAATTGAGGGAATCTTTGAAAAACGGGGAAATATTTTCCGAGAGAAAGATCTTTTTTATCATTGAATCTCCCTCAATAAAGCAGTGAAAAGATGTCTCACTGACGGAATGTTCGGAAAGATAAGGAAGTGGGTGCTCGAGGTTCAAGTAACAGCCAATGAATGGCTCGATCCTCTCTGCTCGGGGATGATATAATATTCTGTTTTTTCTTGGCATGCTGGACATAAATATAAATCAAAGCTGATGACCCAGCTCTGATTTTATCCCGAGATAGCAGATATGCTGCTGTACTTTATCCGAATGAGGGAAGAACAAATCAAATTAGCCCAATGTTAGAAAACGGGAGCGAGCATATATTTACTGTTTGAAAGCTAATGTTGAAATTCCTGTCACTGAAAAGATCGTAATTCTCGTATAATCATATAAAATTATACACTCACACCCCACCTAGTTCTCAGGAGGTTGGTCGAGCCCGGGCCCTACCAAAAAAATCAGGGATGTAATCGGTGAAATTTAATTTTAGCTCTTTTGGAAGAAACAAAAACTTATGTCTTGATGTTGAAATGATTATTCCATGTCATATCAAAATTTTAATCAAGATTAATTAATAATATAAGGTATCGTGTGTGCTCGTTTAAATTTTAAGTTCAAAACCTTTTTTTTTAGATAACATATATATATATATATATAAATCATATTTTTGAAATATAACTTAACCACGCTATGGTTTTTCCGAAAAGTAATTTCAATATTTCCAATGTGAACCAAACTCGCATGCTATTATTCCATGTATCAAATGAATAAAAATAAAAATAGAGCAACTCGGTGTGTGTGGATTCGAATATATTAGTTTGTGGGCCCATTCATTGTTCTAGCTTGATTTTTATTTTCTGGACCTGACCAGGTGAGAGCGGGCTTCAGTTCAGGGTTTTTGCCTCGAACTGAGAAAACGAAATGATTTAATAGGGTTTCGACCTCCTCCTTCAGATTTGCTTAGGATTGGATGGGGTTTAAAATTGTATTTTGCTTTAATCTTTATTAATCCATATCCTCTGTGAATGTGTGACTGTTTGATAGTATGGTTGTGATATCTTTTTAAAATATTTTTTACGCTGAAATATATCAAAATGATATTTTTATTATTATTTTAAAATCATTTTTGACATAAACATATCAAAATGATCTAAAAATATCAAAACATATTTATTTAAAATAAAAAATAAAATAAAAATTCATTTTTTTTTCAAAAATGCTTTTGAAAAGCCCTCTTAAACACCCTCTCTATATTTTTATATAAGTTATGCTTTATATATATATATATATTAATTATTTTTTCAAACCACAATAACATAACGAAAATAAATATCAACTAACACATAATGAATAGTTCTTTTAAAATTTGAAAAGATTGTGTTTTTCAGGTAGTTAGAGCCTCTAATGATTATTTTTTAAAATAATTTTTATTTAGAAATAGGCAAGTAGTTGTCAACATATCAAGATTCAATGGAAGAGTAGATATTCTCTACCATTAGAGCCTCAATCCATCCCTCAAGCAGCAGCCGTGAATGCGTGCTTCTTTATCATGTTGGTAACTCAAAGCCCATTTTGTTTTTTAGAAGATATATGCACTCTATTGGAGAAGCAAAGTTATCGAATCGAGTTTTAGTCCGAAACCCAACAGTAATGATTCCGAGGAGGAGGGGGATGAAACCATGAAGGAGTTCTTGTCGCAGTTTGTGTGGATAATGCCAGATGGGGCGGGGGGTTGGAAAAGGGTGATCTTGAACATATGCTTAGTCCTGTGGTGGCTACAGCGTCGTAGGATTTTAGTGGGGATTTGTGGAAAACAGGGTGGGAAGTGAGCAATGCCATGTTGGAGGATATGGAAAAGGAAAGGAAGTAGAAAATGAAGGGTTTTCCGCCATGTAAGTGCAGGGAATGCGTAAGTTTTCTGATGAGACTGGAACCCGAGTGATGGGCTTTTGAGAAGATGGAAGAGCGTGACTCTTGCAAGAGATTGAACCGCGTCAGGGAAGAAGAGAGCTGCCGAGAGAAAGCAGCAGAAGAGGGCGAGAATTCCGTGACCATGGGTGAGCAGAAACATAAGGTCGTGACCTTTTCCTATGAGACACGGGACGATGAAGTACAAGATTCATGGGCTTATCTTTCTGATCCTGAGTGGGATGAAGTTGCTGATAGAATGAGCGTGATTGGCCAGAGGAATCCAAGCCAATATCTGGGAAATGCATACTGGTTACCGAGAAAATTCTACCACTAAAAGAGGAGGATCCTTCTCTACTGATAGTCAATGGGTAGAGCTTCGGCGTCCAAGCAGTATTGATTGGTCAAACTTTGCTGGACAAGCTGAAAGAGGAGAAAACTCATTTATACCTTAAGGTACAGTGCTCATTAAACTTTTTTCTGCCATTTACGACATTGAGTATGGTTAACAAGATTAGCTGCCGATTTATCTATTCCACGTTTAATATGTCGGAGATTTCAAATGTCAAGAATAATGCCATTGCATAAATTACCCAATACTTTATCTTGATTGGTATTGCAGGTAGGTTAAATTTTGTTGAACGAAAATGGTATATTTACCAGATATTTTGACCACCATTGTTTTGGTTCATATGTACAGCATGGCAGGAAATCTTGACCGTGCTAGAGAAACATTGGAAAGCTATGGTTTCTAACCAGACACAAACATCTATAATTCCATGGTCATGGCATATGTAAATGCTGGTAAACCTGAGTTGGGTGAATCATTGATGAGGGAGATGGAGGCAAAAGATATCAAGCCTACAAAAGGGATCTATATGGCTTTGCTTCGGTCATTTTCGCAAGATAGATATATTGGTGGAGTTGGACGAATTGCTACCACAACGCAGCTTGCTGGATTCCAGCCGAGCTTGGAATCTTGTAAATTGCTTGTTGAGGCATATGGGCATGCTGGTGATCCTGATCAGGCAAGGAACATCTTTGACTATATGATAAAGCTTGTACACAAGCCTGATGATTGCAGCTTATGAGAAAAAAGGGTCTAAACCTTTTGTTACAGCTCGAGAAGGATGGCTTTGAGCTTGGAGTTGCAACCTGCACTGTCCTTGTCGATTGATTGGGAAATTACAGCTAGTTGATGAGGTTGAGCACCTTTTGGATATGATTTCAGTGCATGGTGAGGCTCCTCCTCTCAAGATTTAATTTAGCCTCTGTGATATGAAAGCAAGGGCAGGGTTCGAGAAGAAGACTCTTCAAGCTCCGGGGGTTCTGGAAGCTAAGAAGGAACAACTGGAGCATGAACTTGAGAGGTTTGTTTGTTGGGGGGCTTGTCGCTAGTGGGCCGGTTTGCGCAGGAGGCTCGAGGGTATATGGGTTGATGAGGCCCAGGGCTGACAGTGTGATTCAATCGATGTAAAGCAGGGTTACTCAGAAATCATATACCTCTCTCTGTGATGATTCCTGCGATAAGTTCTTGTTCTCCTAAGACTGCCAGTGACCCAATATTATTCTGTGCCATCTACAAAATTAGATCTTGGGAGTGATGTTTGTGTGCTATACAGGGAAACTTAACGCTTCAGGAGAATTGCATCAGCTTTATTTCATTATAAACCTACATTCTTCACAGCATCATAAACGGTGTCAGTGGTGCGGCACCAGAGTCAAGAGCCCACCTCTTCTCCCTTTATCATCAGTACATCTGCCACTGTTAAATTCTCCAATGCTTTCTCTTCCACCGGAGGAGTGGAGGTCACACATCCAAAATGTGATAATATTTTTCTCCTCTCAATTGTGTCTCTTACATGCGGATGCCTTAGAATTGCCACTCTGAGGGTTTCTCGGCAAGATCTTACTCCCTGAAATTGCATTTCAGCACTGTTTGCTGAAAAATGAACGTTCGAAGTATTTTCTACTGCAAGAATGCGGGTGACAGGATTTGTGGTTGCCTAAATGGAGGTTTGGAATAAAATACTCCAGAGTGAGAATTATCTTTCCTATGAGGAAGATTAGAGAGCTCGGAAACAATTACGCGATCTATTAAGTGAGGTTATGAGATGGATTCAACCCATAATTATCATTTTTCTAGGAAAACACACAAGAATGTCTACCTTGCAAATTTCTTTTCTTGATTGATAGTATCTCGACGGTGATTTTTGGATAAGCTGCACCATATCCTCCTGGATTGCGAAGATAACGTGTGTAAATCGAGTTGTTTATAGACATAAAATTAGGACTATAAATATCGAAATCTCGCTAGGATCATGGTTATTAGAAATATCAGAAGTTTCCAGCCAGCAGAGGCTAGACAAGAGCCAAGCTGTTTGGGCTTGACTCAGCCTGCACATTGGCTGGGCTGAGAGACCAGCCTAAACCTTAATAATAATAAGAAGAAGAAGAGAGGAGAAATCTAACGCATGCACAAAATTCACGCAGTGATTTTTGTGTATCAATATATTTATCATAAAGTCAAGGAATCTCTGTTTCTTTTACCCTAAATTAAAACTGAAATTGATCATCGGCAATCTATATTCCGAGATAACACATGTTTCATGTGGATGGAGTTGTAGCTATGCCCTACAAACCAGATTTGGCAAAGTATATTCTTGGAATTCCTCTAGGGGAAAAGTAACAGCCACCCTAGTTTCCCAGCACAGGAGACAAGCTTAAACTAGAACGAGAGAGAATTACAAAACCCGAGGATGACAAATTGAGATGCCAGACCTGTGAGAGAAGGAAGATCTATCTAAAGAATCCCGGATTTCTCCCAATGTAAAGGCTGGCTTTTAGATTGTAAACGAGGCAAGAGACAAAAGGAGAGTGAATTTGAAGACGGGAACAGAAAGGTCTCGAGAACTTTCCAAGGTATCAAAAAAAAAACTTATTAATATTAATGCCGCAGTTCTCAACAAGAATTAAGCATCGACGCTGCCAACCTACATCAATATCCTTCGTTATACTTTCCATTTTCTTTGATCAAATCATCTATGGCAGACCAGAGGCCTTTCCGTTTTCGGCTCCCTTGGTTTTCAGCACCTGTTGCTCCTGCTCCACGTCCTACAGCTGAACCCCGACCTCCCCGTCCTGCCGTTGAAATTCAAGCCCCAGCGCGGCCAACCACCACCATCCCCATTCAACGGCCACCTTTTCGACCTGCTGGGATAGCCCCAGCACTGACTCCTGCCACTCAGACTACAGCACGGGAACAAACTGAACCACAGCCAATGCCACCACGTCGTGCAGCCACTGAGTCCCAAGTCAATTCCCAACCAGTATCACCATCTCGAGAAACTGGGGCTGCCTCTGTGCCACCATCACCATCTCTTGAAACTCCACAATCAATAGCTGCATCTGTGCTCCCTTCACCCTCTCGTACGAGAACTCAACCCCAAGCAGGCTCTCAAACCCAGTCACCATCTCGTGAAACTCCACAATCAATAGCTGCATCTTTGCGCCCTTCACCCTCTCGTACGAGAACTCAACCCCAAGCAGGCTCTCAAACCCAGTCACCATCTCGTGCAGCTCCACGATCAAGAGCTGCATCTATGGTTCCTTCTCCTTCTCGCACAACTTCCCAGCCCCAATCAGCAGCAGCAGTGACGGTCCCCCAAACTGAATCCTCATCTGGTTTGGCCACTCAAGTTCCAGGTAGAAAATCTCCACAACTCTCTTCTCCATCTAAGACAGCTACCCAAATGCAGCCAGCAGTTTCTCAGTCCCCATCAAAGAAATTACAACGAGCAACACGAGAGATCTCCCAGCCTCCTCCCAAGCCTACTCAATCCGACACTCAGCAGGATGAAACAAAACCAACACCTGCAGCAGAACCTGTACTAGAATCAGATGCTGTGACAGCAGCAACACCAACGCTAACTCCTGTGCCAGCACTTGAGACGCCAGCAACATTGCAAAAATCAGATCCCAGGACCGTAGGTGCTGATCATCCCACGACTCTTTCAGAACCAGTGAAAAGAGCGAAGGAAGATATTTTTGAAAGAAAGAAGACAGCGACCAGTAGCCCTAATGGGGAAACTATCAAAACAGCAAGAACCCGGTATGCCTTTGGTGAATCTCATAAAAGAAAATCCATGTCTAATGGAGAAAAAGCTCCCTTGCACAAAGAAATCGGGGAAGATATTTCCAAACTTGTTCATAAGCTGGGAATGGAGCACATGAAGCATCCCATGGGAGAAAAGTCTGTCAGCATTGTTACTCTAGCAGGTGAAAACAGAGGAGCTACCATGAGTTTGGGATTTGAATCAACAAGAAAGGATGGGTCAATCCACATTCATCGTGGTTATAAGATCAATCCAGATGAGAGTAGCGAAGCTACTACTGATGGAGAAGGAAGCTCCAAGGGTAGAAGCTCCAAAGATCTGCTGACACAGGAAGATCCGGCAAGGAAGGCATATATTAACAGTAACACACAAAGTGTCAACAACTCGATGTTGTTTGAAACTTCAGTTAGCGAAAGAAACCCTGGTGTACAGCTTAATCTCTCTTGCAACGATGAAGAACCCAGCAAAAACAGCAGTAAACCAGTGCATTTGGAGACTCGCAAGGCTGACTTTCAAGTCACCCCTGCCAAGATGCTTAGTTATGAACCGACAGTAAAAAGACGATGCCTAAGGGGGCTTTTCATGGAATCAAGCGACTCCGACCTTGATAATCCAGAAAAGCCTCGAAGACATGGTTGCCGCTATAATTGTGGGAAGACATAGGGGTTCTCCAACCTGGTAAACGATGACTTCGATACGATTATCTGCCAACAAATACATGTAATATGTACATAACAACAAAGATATTTTACAAAGGTAATGATAAGGATGCATGATCATCCAGAAAGTAATGTATATACTGTTCATCTATGTAACAAATGTTCGTTCGTAATTCTCTTAAAAATCAAGTTTCAGTATACAAACTTTCCAATATACAAAGAAATTTTTTTATAAGTTAATAGAAGACGTGAAATAAGACTCCATTAAGTGAATAAGTTACATACTTGAGGTGCATAACCACCTGTCTGCAGATAAATGTTGCAAATTACATAGAGACCATCCAGGCCGCTGGCTGTTTGCATAAAAATTAATGCTGATGATAAAGTGCAAATCCTAGATGCTTCCTTTAAAGAGAATATATACAACAAAATTTCCAGGGAAGGATAATGTGAATATGGCCCAAGATGGCAAAAGAAAATGATCATTCACAAGCTGGTTTAGTGTCAAAGCTACTCAAGCAAATTGCAAAAGCTTGGAAGGCAGAGAGGGGGTATCGATAGTCCATGGTGAAGATATCTTTCCCAATCTTTCCAAACTGCAGAATGACTTTTTCCTGCTCTTCTACTGGAACATTTTGGTAAGGCTCCGCAGCTGCCACCAGCTGGAAATTCTTCACAGAGGCCACTGTAACACGCCCTTTAAAATTCAGACACCAGCACTGCAACTGCTCATGCCATCTAGGAGCTTTATTTTTCAAAACCAGAGGATCCCTTTTGCTGCAAAGTGATTCAGATGACTCAGCAAGGCCAGTCGAGCTGAAATCAATTGGTGGCTGCTTTAGTTTTGAAGCAGCCAATGGAGAAGATTGCTCATCGCTAGGATTATTGAATTCCAATGGAGTAGGTGCTATTCCCCCTTCTTGAATAGCAGAAATAGGGATCGAGTGAATGGTGCAATGCATTCTCCTTGGACCTCTGGTACGAAGGACATTAAGCTCGAAAGAGACGGTGGCCACATTATAATTTTTAGCAGCAACCCCTGGAGACACTTGGATGGAACGAACTTTACGCTGCGGCTTACAATTGGATTTCATTGCAGTACATGGAGTCTGACTGTCGTAAATGGTGAATTTGGTTCCCAGGAAATTAGACCTGTTCAGAATTTCCCAATCAATTTCACAAAAGAAGAATGAGGTGGTGCGAAGACAAGAAAACCAAAAGGATAAACCATACCTCACTTTTCCGACATAGGTATTGCTGGTTTGACAGAAATCACTTCCAACAAATGATATCCGAAAATCTGTGCTTGTAGCCTTCCTAATTTTCTTTGCTGCTAATAACACTTTGCTCATATCACCTGACAAGGCTGTGATTCGATAGGTGAAATCAAATTAGCAGTCAAACACATTGATTAGCTTACTAAGATTAAAAAAAACACCACCATACTAGAAAAATTCAAATAATAAATAAACCCACGGCAGACTGTATAGTGGATCAAATAACTCAAAATACAGATCCAATGCAATAACAATCTTTCCATCTCAATTTTTTTTTATAAAAAAAAAACCATTAAATTAACACAGAAAAGAAATGAATATTTACCAGGACTGAGACCCAGATACAAATGATAAGCGGAAGTGGCCCTTTCCCTTTTAATAAAGCATTGAATTGGAGAATCTCTCGGCCCCGGCTGATCAAAAAACAAAAAAGAGCCCCCAAAATAACATTAGCAGCTAGCAATACACAGAAATACAAAACAGCAAAATAAGAAAAGGTTTCTCTTTTTTCAGGTCACCTGCTTTAGTGAGATAGGAAAAGTAATGCAACCACACTGTTCTGGAGTCTTAACAGCTGCTTTAGTGATTTCTCTCCAAGACTTACAGACAGAAGCACAAGCAACAACATCTCTTCTTCCAGGCCATGAAGTTTCAGTAACTTCAATTCTCTGAATCACATCATGTAGCAATTCAGGTGGCAGATTAGCCCACCGACTCTGTTCTTCAATCAACTCGCTTAAGAACTCGGACCCGCCTCCTAATTCCGGCGCAATATAAGCTCTCCCTCTTCGATTTGTTCTGTTCCTCTGTAACTTTCCCATCGAAAATGTGGTAGAAATATCATCCCTAATCTCCTTTAACTTTCCCTTGAATGACATCTTGACCGCGCCCGAGATCTGATTAGCGATTTCGGTTTGGAATTAAAAGAAAGAGGGACAGGCAAATTCATGCATGTGATAAGAGACAGCAAGACAAAGTCATAGGAAATTGACGAAATTCTGAGGAATTGGGGATCGAGACGAGGAATCTAAGGGAAGTCTGCCGATGTCTTGGGTTGAGCAAAAGCTGTGTCTTTATTTTCTTTTGTAATAAAACTTGTATATGTGGAGGAGTGACACGACGGCGGTTGTGAAATTAGCCACCAGGACCTGATGCGGAGGAGCTTTTTTCTGAGCAGATATGGACTGGCACAGCCACACGCTCACTCTGCATTTATTTTTTTCGGATCTCAAATTCTAATATTTCGGTCCTTTCTTTCCCTCTTATTATTAAATCGGTTTTTTTTTACTGCTTTTTTATTTCCTTTTTCTTTTTTGAGGTTTTGTCGGTTAATTTTATCGTGGACTGTTAATGTGCGATTTGCTTGGACGGAATACTAGATTCGTCCTGACGTGTTAGGTTTGTATTGGGTATTTTGGCTTCATTGAAACGGCGCTATTACACGAGGTAGTGATCAAGTGGTCCGATGATGATTTGTTTTTTTCCTAATCACTATTCTTTTTTATTTTCAAAAAGTAATAACCTTTTAACCCTGAATTTGATTATCTTTCATCTTATATACCCATTAATGTATGTATGTATGTCTTTCATCTTATATACCCATTAATGTATGTATGTATGTATAATATACCCATTAATGTATGTATGTATGTATTTTTAGAATTCAAAAACATAAAATATCCATGCACGAAAAATAACCCTGGTTTAGCTTCTATATTTTTTTTTTAAGAAACGGGGCAGTATTATTAAGCATCACTTGAAAGCACAATACAAAGAAAATCAGGAGCGTGACTCCAGGAAACATAGCTCGTAAAATGAAGGACACTTCGATTGACGTGAACAACGCCCTAGCCACCAATCAGTCTACGTTGTTCCCGTAGTACCAGTTTAGAAATATCAAGGCGAACTACTCTGGTAGAGGCATCAACAATAATATTGCTGAAACCAGGTGTATAAAGCTTCCCTCTATGAGCTAGCTAACACGCAAAGAGTCACTGATACTGTGTTTTAATAAAATTTAATTTAAAAAATTATTTTCATGTATTGATAATTTTTAAAAAATAAATAAATCTCATTTTAATATGTTATTGAATAAAAAACATTTTAAATCACAGCCGCAGCGACACCAAATATAGGATGGATCAGTGTCCTTCCTAAGCACAAAACCATCTCCCGTGCTTGCAAATATTATTTGAGATAGCATCATCTACATTGCACCTGAGAAACCCTACGGGTGGCTTTTCTCGGTTATGCCAAAAATGCTGACGTGGAAGGTGTATTGATTTGGTACGAGCAACAGTCCAGATGCTAAGAAAACCTAGGCTACTGTTGTCCGCTGACCAAAGTTATTAATATTCAGTGGTTCCGCCTTTTTTAATAGAAAGTAATTTTTCGGTTTCTAAATATTTATTCATGATGTTTTAGGATTATACTGTTTTTATAAAATTAATTATATATATATATATAAAATTAAAAAAATCATCAATTAATTAAAATAAAGAGAATTTTAAGATTGAAACGATTCTGAGATGTTATGACCGGAATTTAGCTGAGGTAATAAATTTGTAATTACAACACATTAATTTGTTGTAAAACTTTATTTTAGTCAAATTTTCAAATCAAATATTTTTTAATAAAAATAATAAAAAAATATATAAATGTAGAGTGATGCGATGGTTCACTAATATAAATTATTTTTTTATAAAATTATATAGAATGTGAGATGTGTGTTCATGTAATTTTTTTTATGACTGAGATATCCGAACCAGCTTACGCGTAGCTTTACTATTCTCCGGTTCACTTGAACACCCTGCAAGTTTAAATGAACAGATAAAGTACTGCAGGAATAACAAGTATACCACACAAGAAAGAACTCAGAGAAATATGAGAGAAGAGCACTCAAACCTTACTAACACTGTGACTCGAACCGAAATTAAAAAAAAAAAGATATCACGACCTTTACACCGCTGGCACAACGTTGCAGGTTTTTCCTGTAATTTTTGTGTATGTCCTCTAAATTTGTTAGTATAGATACTATTAAAAAAAGAAAAAGGATTTAACCAGTATGATTTTACCACGAATTCAAAAGCTGTCAGTATCTAGTGGTAATTTCTAGCATGCATAAATGTTCATAATTGCATTTTTTGGGCATGCTTAGGACAAAAGTCTTGCCAATCATGGCTCGTGTCTTCCTTTTCATTTTCTTTAGGACAAATATATGACTTAGGTTGGACCGTCACTTCATGCCTATTTAACAAAATAATGTTAGCGTAGTGTATAGTCCAGAAATTAAACTAGAAATAAACATTTCCTCTCGAAGGATCCATGCACTTTCACCCAAGCCACCAGCACCAGAGTTGCAGGCCAGCTGGACCCTGTAGACGAAGATCACGATCGAGAGCTGGATCTATGTTTTTTTTTCTTTCTTTCTTTCTAGCAACAATATGTGCATTTCCCTCTATTATTCCTTTTTTATCCCTTCAAATTAATAGATACTCCATCCAGTAGGTATGGATCTTGACACGTGGAAAACCATCTGGGATCGAGCTAAAATTGTCAGAAAAAATAATTGTTTTCCCTGTGTTCTTTACCCCATAGAGTAAAAACTGCAGTCTATCGACGATGATGATGATGGACCTTTTGCACATATCAATGATATTGATATATATAAGTATTAATATTTTAAAAAATATTCGATTAGGTGAATTTCTTAATTCATTTTTAAAAAAAAAATGCACTGCATTATTAAGATTACAGTACATGATAAACAAATTAAAGAAATAACTAAAATATAAGGGTGATGTTCAACAATATCTCAAAAAACTATTTTATTCAATAAGAAACATCATCTTCTAAAAAATATATTTTGTGAGCATAAATAAACGAGTAAAATTTTTAATATTTTATATTTTTATACCCTAACTCAAATCTAAAATTTATCGTAAATCACAAGTTTTTTATTACCACGTCATGTTTTTTACAAATAATATCTCAAAATTCATTTATACTATAGATTATAATAACAAAATGATGATTTTGCTTTTCTCACCAGAAACATTTAGTGTAACTTTTTGGATAATTGTTATAGAGATTGTTTTATTACTTGGAAGTAAAATAAAATAATTAAATTATTATTGAAATATAAAAAACAACCGATGTTAAAGGGTTTTTTTATATTTCTTGTAAAAAACATGTTATGATCACGTAGGCTGAAAAACAATATTTTAATAAATATAAAATATTATTTTAAAATAAAAGGTGACTAGCGCTTGCAACGCACGCCCTGACATGTATAGAGCTTCCATGTCATCTAAATAATGTATGAAGGGTCGTTCAGTTGCTAGATGCTGACTTATGAGATGATGTTAGAGTCATATCTACGTCACCTCCATTCTTGAATAGCATGCATGGCTAACATCCTTCTCGTGACATCAATGATTTTGTTTTCATTGATTTCTACACCTAACTTTCTATTTCTTTCTAGTAGTTCATCAATCTGTTTTGTTTTTAGATTTGATCTGTGTTTTTTTACTATTTATTTTATTTAAAATCAATAATAAAATTAGAATTTATTTATAAGTTCATCCTTATTTAATTTTTTATTTGTTAAATTTATTTTTGTTTTTGTATTTTTATACTTGTTTTATTTGAGATGACATTTTATTTTTATAATGATTTTATCCTACTTTATTTTTCTTTTTCCCCTATCAAATTCGATATTTATTTTTTTCATTGTTATTTCTTTCTTGTTTTGATTAATTTTAAAAATTGATATATATATATACGTGTGTGTGTAAACCATCTTTTAATATTAAATTGATTCGAGGTTGAGCTATTTGATTCAATTTGTGACTATGATTTAAAAGGTAGTTTATAGGATTAACCCAGGTTTGAGAGTTTTGTCTGAATTTGCTTGTTTTTCTTCTATTTTTAAGCTCATAATTTTCTAGTTTTATCATGTAATATTTATTTATTTATTTGAAGATTGAGTTTTATTATATATAATTTTATTTTGCTATTTTAAAAAATAATTCAGGCTATCACATATTTTTTAATATGTTATTTCTTTGCGTCTTGGGTGTGATACTGATAATTTATTTTCTATAGCTAGCTATTTTCAAACTTTTTTATTTATTTTACTCATTATTAATTAATTTATTTTAATTATATTATTAATAAATTAACTAAACTTATTGAACATATTCAATTGAATGATTCATGATTCTCGTGTCAGATCATTATATTGTTTTTTAGAATGCAAATATTATCTAAATATATATTTTTTATATTAAAAAACTGATCCATCGTGCAGTATAAATAGAGTAAGCAATCTACTTGCGATTCCACTAGCATTTCGTTGAAATTTAAAAATAATTATATCAAAAACAATTTAAAAAAATATTATTTTAATATATTTCAAAAACTTTGAAAATGACAATTAGTCAGTAGCTTATAAAACCGTAGGCGCGGTTATCCATCCTTGTTCACGTGAACTTTAGATCCTGACCCATGTGAAGTGGGACCCACAATTCTTGACAGACGAGCCTAGTCAGAAATGTTGCCAGCAAAAGTCACTCGTACACGTGCAAACTACTCCAGTGTAATGATTTTCCGTAGTCAATCAGGCCCCATGACAGAGAAAAGTCACCGTGGATGCATGGTGGGATAATGAGAATAGTGAAGAAAAGCACTGAGAGATGGTTGGATGGATATCTTAAATTTACACGTACACAAATCTAATCTGGCCCTGTCATTCTTTGTCGAGTCATGATTACAGCGAGGAAAATATTTTTAATTTCCGAAAAGTGATTTCTCTCTGTGCAGAATAATTTGTTGCTAATTAATTAAGAAATTGTATGCTATTGTTTTGATGATATTACAAGCTATTAAATTAATCTCGACCATAACTTGTTCAATGTTTGGATTATGAGCTAAAATAATAATAATTTAATCAATCAGAACAATTTTGAAAAAATCAAACTAATTTTTAACTTGATTAATTAATCAAATCAACTTAACGATTGATTATATTCTGTAATTCAATTAAAAAAATATTAAAAAATTCTTGAATTATTGAAAAAAACGCGATAATTTCCTTAAATCATTATGTATTGTGTGAACAATCGGCTGGTGGATAGTAATTAAGATCGACCATGCTTGACGCATATCTTAGACTTAGACAAGCTTAATTATTATTACCCTAGTCAATATCTGGACACAAGCAATACAATTTTGGTATAATTAATGATTTTGTTGCCTAGAATTAGGTTGCAGAAAAACGAACCATCGCTTGTCGTCTGGCTAGGGAATCAAAATCATAGCCACCTAAAAAATTAGAGGTTCCACTCACCAGATTGGTGCATCTTAAAGAAGACCTCCAGTGCTCATCAAGTATTTGATGCTCATAGAATCATATAAAATTAGTTCTAAAAAAATATGTATTCTCTTAATCAAAGAGATGCTTGCCTTAGAAGTTATCACAGGGTCAATCGTATTTGAAATTGTGTTTTCAAAATATTTTTGAATTTTTTTAAAATTATTTTTAAAATACACTGATATAAAAAATAATTTCATTTCTTAAAAAAAATATATTTTATATATTTTTAAATAAAAAAATAATTTTAAAAACAACTTAAATCACACTGGTAAATATAGACGCTAAATCTAAAAATAATGTCTGGAGATGTAAAAATGGCAATATAAGCTGCTCAATGAGGACATTAATTGTACAAGAAGGTGATGAAGTGTACACGTTTGATTTACTTATGTAACTACTCTGCTAGTTACATAATTGAGTGTGTTTGTTGTGTTACAATATATTATTTAATATATACTTCTAATGTTATATGAAAAATCATTTCAATATATATTTCCAACTAAATATACATTTAATTAGCTAAAAAGCTACTCTATTGCATGGACACCGCCACTTTTAGAATAAGCTGAGGCAGAAATAGCCAAAAGGTAAAGGTACCCTTTAAACGACAGGACGTTAGATTCTTAATAGAATTGAAACGTGGAGCCCTTGTTGCATTCATTGAACTGAACTTTATGGCAATAGATGGTTGCCTCTAGCTTGTTATAATTGGAGATTTGCCAACTGGTAATGCATGCCATCAAGGATAGACGAAGCTGGCGCCACAGCTAGCATGAATGTGATAAGCATATTCGACGGGATAAGATTTCCGGGTAGCCATGCTAGAGCTATATAAAACTTCAAATCTTCCGAGTGATTGATTGACGAACCAATTTGATGCCATTTTGCTACAAGTTAGAAGCAGTATTAAATGTGACTTCTGCAAAAACTGAGTCCCTACTCGCTCGATGCATTGCATGAACATATGGTTTGTGTTTTTCTGAGTTTGAGTTTTCAATGGCGTCAACGATGAAGATATTCTGCAGCTCTTGCAAATTCAAATGACGAATTATATTGCAGTGACAGGACTGTTACAAGTTGTGGTTTTTTTTGTCTCCCAGTATATCATAGGCTCTTTGTACCCAGACTAATCTCTTCGCGTAGCCGTGGGTGGTGCTCCTCATGTGACTTACTGCAGATATAGAAAGGGGTCGAACCCCCAACCTCACGGTCCGAGGTGTCTCTTGTCATCTCGAACAGTACCTCATGGGTTACAAGTTGTAGTTAAAGAACAATTCCAAATACCCAACACTTTTTTTAAACGCCAACGAATCATAATTTTTAATTTCATTGATGTAACGTTCTGGGATTTTACTGTGTTAATTGTTCTAAACGTCATGTTTCTTATAAAAATTACAATACAACACCATCCAAGTGCAGGAACATGCTCGGATTCGGTTCACGAGCTATTGCTGATCAGGATTTTTATTTATTTTTCTTACAGTTTTCAGGCTTTTTTCTTTTTAAATTATAGTTATCGATTTAATTTTGAATTTACTAAATATATTTTTTTTTTGGTATTTCAGTAGCTTTGTAGATTATTTTCCAGTATGAATAACTTACTTTTCGAAATATATCTTAATTCTAGCATTTTAAAGTGTTTGCACGCCATGGAGTACAAGTCAACAAGTAAAATCTGAAAGAAAAACATGGAGCCATGATCATAGCACCGACCCATTCGCTCCAATCCCTTTTCATGATTGATGGCACAGAGGGACAACCTTCAACTTGTGGTCAACATGATGCGCGGAATTCAGGTGCTGTCGAGTGATGGTGAAAATAGCAATGATCACACCCATGCATACCAAAAATCTACCAAGAAAGTAAACGAGCTGTTCTATCATCTATGGTCGAGAAATAATAAGAAAGAAAATCGGCCTTTTATTGTTTTGTCTTCCGAACTTTGTATGTGTCTTTGCTCCGATGCTCAAAAGCAGTGCTCCTTTTACTTTTTCTTCCATATTCATCCTAATATAAATTATATTATTCCTCCTCAGTTATAAATATAAATTTTAAATTTTCAAGTGAAATAATTTCATAACATGATATCAAAACCTTCTTGACTCAGCGGTTACAAGTTCAAATCTCATCATTACTATTCTATTTGATAAAAAAACAAGCATAATATGATAGGACCTGTTCAAGTTTCAAGGCTAAATAACTTTCACTTGAAGAATTATGTTAGAAAATAATATAAATCATACTATAGAACCTCACCTATAAATTCAAGTTTTTAGATAAAATAGTTCATTAACACATCCTACAATGTCTTGCTAACTAGCCTCCACGTACTTAATCAAATGACCTGAGAATTTACTGGTTCAAATCCAAAGAAAAATAAAATTTGCGACAATTTGAAAAGTTAAGTGCTGTGGTGGCTCGAGTTTCCAATTTCAGTGGATGAATTGGAGAGATCGTGAATACGCAGCAGTCTGCCATGGAATCCCTAACCTTTAATTTATTCCACAGAAAACAGAATTCCTCCCAGTGGGTGCTTTACAAAGTCATTTCAAAGGGTCTTTCATCGTTAATCAACGGCCTCAGAGGCTCCGATCGAGTCTTGATTTTTAAACTCCATCTTCAGGTTATAATTCTCCGACACACCGGGTCAAAGTTTCAGCTAAGAAAAAATAAGAATTATAATTCTCCGACACAATCTCTCTTCAGGTTATGTTTGGTCAGCAAGAATAATAGATCTTAAATGAGAATGACTATTGTGTTTGAAATAATACTAAAAAAATAGAATGAAATTTAAATATTTAATGTTTTTTTAATAATTATAAACAGTAATTTAAAACTTATTGTATCAACAGTGGTAGTATAAAATATTAAAAATAATTATAATAATAATGGTAAAAGAAAATTAAAATCACATAACCAGTATTTTAACTCAAAAGGCTTTCTGGAAAGTGGAAGCTCAGCCCAATTACATTGCTTGAAAGTGACATAGATAAAAGTGTGCCATGTCCAGCACAGTCCAATTTATTTAATCATGTGGGCATTATGGCCCATGAATCATCATATCTGATTCTCTTCCTGTGGCCCGAAAGTCAAAATGAAAACGACAGGAGATATTTTTGGCGCCGTTAATCCAATGGTGTGACCAGTAGTATAAACAAAAGCGAGGGGTAAAAGTGAAAGAAAATATCTGGCATAAAACCCTGCCTGTAGTTTGCATATACGATCGAATCTGTGGGCAGTGGTTTGGTTTTAAGGATTAATGGACAAAAGTTGGTGAAGCTTATCGCAATCATAGACCCACGTCAGCATAAAGTCAACAGGCTCATTGGCCCATAATCGGCCGTGAATCTAATCTAAAATTTGTCATCCTACTAAAATGATTTGAAGATATTTAAAAAAATATTATTTTTTGTTATTTTAAATTTTAAAAAATAATTTAAAAATAATGCTAAACGGACACTAAGAATATATTTGTTTTTTATGATTTAAATAGAAAAATTAACAAATAGAATAGGGGTTCACGAGTAATCTTTTGAGTGTTTGAATAATTTGTTGACAGAAAAATATATATTAAGATCTTACAATTGAAGAGAGAATAGGTAAGAGAGTGAGAGTTTGAAGGTGAAGAGACTGAAAGGTAACTACAACGAAGAGAAAGGTAAGCTGTAGAGGATAACAAAAGATGAATGAGAGAGCATACAAGGGAAGTAAATGAGAGAGTTGTGAAAAATCAACGGTCTCACGATGTCGGTGCACACTATGCTACTGCGGTCATTGTTCAGCAAAAACAAGCGTGATCACCTGAAAAATAAAAGTCACCGAAAATAAAAACAATTTAAATTTATAACATAAGATAAAAAAATCGTTAAAATTATAAATAAAATCAGCTCGAAATCTAAACTGATCAAATCAAAATAAAAGTTTTTTGTTTAAATAGTCTTGAATAAAAATAATAGAGTTTAATCGTTATATGAAGCAACACGTTAACTCATGAGCCGGGTTCTTATCGGTTCAAATCACGAATCAAATTAGATAGCGATGCATGCCCATGCACGAGTATTGGCGAACAAGCAAAGGATAAGAACAGAAGAAGGATAAGAACAGAAGAAGGCACGCGCATCAGCAAAATTGATAGGATATAAAAGGCCATCTTTCTCACACAACCGGTAAGGCACACATTCTAGCAAAGTTCTTCGATTCAATCAACTGAAATATTCTGAGCAAATGGGATCTTTAATGCCTGGCTGGGACTCACCTATCTCTGATCCTGAATCAGGTAAATAATATTGGCTGCCATGGCTGTCGAGTTCGTGCTCTTTCGTTTTTTCTCTCTTTTTTGGTCACTTGATTTGGCTTGATTATGTGACCCGAGGTTCCTTATTCAGTGAAATACAAAAGGAATAGCTCACTCACTCGAGGAGAGATTGATGATTACTGGAAATCAAATAAGAAAACGGAGGAGGATAATCTAAAAGCTAGCAACCAGGTCTAATTTCTATAAAAAGCTCACTTAGCTATATTCTTTTTTCGTGTTTTTGCATGAAAACTCTGTATCTCCACTTAAATTGGTACCCTGATCATGATCATGACATGTTTCTCACAGGATAGCATCAACGAAGACGATGGAGTTAAGTTTCAGAGATCAACCTGCACGCCCGATTCGGAGGAGCTCATGGACATGGAAGATGAACCAAGTTTGGAGCAGCTCATCAAGAAAAATGGCTGGTAATTAACTAAACCCAGAATTATCAAAGTCTTGTATGGTTTAATCTAGCATGTAATCTTTAATCAAGCCAATGTTAATATTGCAGGTGGGCAAGTAGCAAATGGGCATTTCTAAATGAACCACCAGCACCGGAACGCGCGTTCAACAATTACACGCCGCAGTTCAACACCGCCAGTCTTGCCTCCTCACAATCCACCATTGGAGCCAGCGCCGTGTGAAGGCCTCGTTGCTTCCTTTATAATTAAGCTGAGCTACCGCTCCTGTCCCCCCGTTTTTTTTTGCCATTGATCATCTGTATAAATTATTAAGAGTGTAGATTGTAGAATGGCTGGCCATCAAAAAAATTGACTTGTGCCACTTGGTTCTCTTGTAAATACATCAGCCTTTTTGTCTTTATTGATGAGAATAATCTGTCCTCGTGGACTCGTTTTATGGTCAACTTATATCAGTTCAGGGGGGATTGGGCCTGGATCATTTTTAGTTCGCAAAAGATATGGAGCCCAGTATCCCTGGAGCCCCCGATCGTGGGCTAGTTATTAAGGCCTTGTTCTCTTCCCGTTTTTTCAAAGCAAGCCCTCTTATTGCTGGGCTTTCATGTGCACTATCACCGAAAAAGAGATCAATAAATTTACCTGGTGTTTATTTAAAGTGCGGTTGAATTATTTTTTAAAGTAATTTCTATTTAGAAACCCATTAAAGTGATTTTGTTTTATTTTTTATATTAGTACATACAATAATTTAAAAGTAATTTAAAATTAATATGTATTTTTTTAAAAATACCATAAATCTATCATGAGCGCAGTCATAATGTTGACAACCGATCTCATTTATGACATTATCTAAAGCTCATATGTTGATGAATTGATCATTTACTTATATTGATTATTGATGTTAACTTGTTGATAAAGAGAAGGATAAACATGAGACTTTTTAACTTGACTGAAGCTAACCACTTAAAGCCTTACGAACATGAACCCATGGGGATCAATGGCTACGGAGGCAAGAGCCCCTTTTACTCCAACGGCAACATGTTTCAATGATGTGTTCAAGCACATGACTGAATCATGTTTTCTTTAACTTCACACGACAATTATGATGTCGCAATTCATATGGACATCCTTAATTATTCCTAAGCAATATATTGTGATATTATTTTGTATTTGAAAATACACTGAAATTATATATTTTTTTTAACATCAAAATTACTTAAGAACATAAAAAAAACTTAAATCGAGACAAATATATATATATATATATATATATATATATATATATATAAATTGTTATATAACCTTGCCATTATAGTTAAAAAAACACACCATATTACCATTTTGAAAATGATTTTAGTCATAGGATTTGATTTTTTTTCTGTATATCTTCAATTTTAACTATTGCCCTTTACACTTAGATTTTAATACCGGATTTTAAATAATCCCTGAATTTTTCTGCAATAAAAACAAATCCAAGTCTAGCTTATAACTCTCAATTTTGGTCCCTAAATATTTTAAATTTTACAAAAAAATACTAATTTTTTTCTTCCTCTTATATATATATAATCATTTTATTTTATCTTATATTAAATGGCTACATAATAACGTACAATATTTTGTTTATATAGTGATAAGCCCTGGCATGATTTAATAGATTAATTCAAAACAATATTATTTTATTTTTAAAAAATAAATTGACTATACATTCTATCCCACCCACAATTTTATTTCTAGAACAAGTTTACTTTCAAGATCGGATTTTTATAACCATAATATTACATGTAAAATCCAACCTTTGTATAATTACAATTGTTTTTAAAAATATTTTTTGTTCAAAAATAAATTAAAATTATATATATATTTATTCTAAAAAATATTTTTAACATCAATATATAAAAATGATCTAAGAATTGTTTTATTTTAAAATTTAAAATATTATTTTTTTTATATTTTTTAAAATATAGCGATAATCATACTTCCTTCATTGGCAACTGTTCCTCGACAAGTGACAGGTGTTATTGTAGCTGTGAAGAATTATTCAAATGGCCCACCACTTCTGAAAATCCTGTGCTCAATCTATCAGGAAGAAGAAGACGTTGAAGAAGATTTTACACCAACCATTGTACAAAATTCATGGTCCCTTCCCACCAAACGGCTATGCTCACCAAAACTCTCGAACCACAACAATTAATTTGTATTTTGGTGGTTGTATTATTTTTTCAAAGTATTTTTTAATGCTAAACTATATTAAAATAATGTTATTGTTTTTTTAAAAAAATATTTTTAACCTAACAATTAAAATAACCTAAAAATCCAAAATATATTTATTAAAAATAATAAAATAAAAATAAAATTTCAGCGGCACGGGGATTTAAGTATGGGGACTTCACCAAATTTCTGGAGCGATAACAGCTAATTTGTGTTACAAGTTTTAGGATCTCTTTTATATGTTGCTTTTTAAAATATTTTTTATTTTTTAAAAAATGAATCCTAATATTAGTATATTAAAATATTATTAAAAAATAATTTAAATAAAGAAAATAAAACTCTTTAAATTTTCTCAAAAATATTTTTAAAACGACACTTATAAGCTACCAAATCACTAATCAATGCCCCCACCAAAAATAAAAATCGACTGCCCAACGAATCGTTCCCCGCCGGACTAAGGTGTCTAATTAGATTCATTAGAAATAAGTAGATAATTTGAAATGACCATTAACCCATTATCTCAGTAAATTACACACTTCAGTTGTGTCCATAAATTGTGCACGCACTGCTTCGTTTCTCCACCACAACGCCTTGTTAAACTTTCTTGGTTTCTTTCAGCAAGAAAATTAGCCTCTCTACAATGGCTGGTAAAAGCAGGATCTTGATCATCGGAGGCACTGGCTACATAGGAAAATTCATCGTGGAGGCAAGCGCTAAGGCCGGTCACCCCACTTTCGCTTTGGTTCGAGAGAGTGCAGTCTCCGATCCTGTTAAAGGAAAACTTGTCGAGAATTTCAAGAACTTAGGCGTCACTTTGATCCATGTAGCCGCGAAAACCTCTTCTTCCCTGTTCTGAAGATTTTGTTTCCTTGTCTTTGCGAGAAACATAATGTATTGATGGTGTTATATCGTGGGATTTTGCAGGGAGATGTCGACGGTCATGATAATTTGGTGAAGGCAATCAAGCAGGTGGATGTGGTGATATCAGCGATTGGGAGCATGCAAATAGCAGATCAAACCAAGATTATTGCTGCCATTAAAGAAGCTGGCAATGTTAAGGTTGGTCCATGATCATAAATATTTTCTCTGTTTCTGATCAAATATATTCCGTCAAATCTAACATTAAAGATTGCGATATTGAAATTTTCGCGTTACTGGTAAATCAATTGAGCTGACTCTGTTCTTCCATGCTTGTTTATAAAGAAAAGAAGGGCAAACCTCAAGAGTGAATTAGACAATGGAGGTTAATTGTCCCGAACAATCTTTTGTAACAATTATATGCCCGAACAATTTAGATTTTTCAATGGGGTGCTCCGTTATGATTCCTTAACATTAAAAGTAAATTTCCATACAAATAAAGTCATTTCTTATGAATTCACGATCAAATATGTAGAAAAACTAACAAAACTCTGAATGGGGACAAAATGGATATAAAAATTTGCATGGGGGTAAAACTGAGAGTGTATATGTAGTTGGGGGATATTGTTTGAGGTTTGCCCAAGATCGTGCTTAATCTCACCGTTATAATTAATATTAAATGGAACCTGGAAAAGGAGATTTGTTGCAGAATATGGAAATTCCCAATGGGAAATCTTATTCTTAATGAATCAGCAAAGAAGTACATGATGAGCTTGGAAAATTATATAAAATTATTTGAAGAGTCCGTCTGACATTGAAGGACAGCAGAGAAATAATAAACAAAGTGTTATGGTGGCCCGCTGCAGTCTAACAGTATCAACCTGTCTATAACATGATGGTGATTATTTTATTATCGTGCTGTTTTTCTCAATTTATCTAGGAGAATCATTGAGGAGGCATGGAATTTTGATAATAATATTTGAATATTTTTTGTCTTTTGTTCAGAGATTCTTCCCTTCAGAATTCGGAATGGATGTGGATCATGTCAATGCTGTCGAGCCTGCAAAAACTGCATTTGCAATGAAGGCTCAAATTCGACGTGCCGTAGAGGCTGCGGGGATTCCCTACACTTATGTGCCTTCCAACTTCTTTGCTGCATATTATCTCCCCACATTGGCACAGTTTGGACTCAGTGCTCCTCCGAGAGACAAAATCACCATCCTCGGAGATGGCAATGCCAAGGGTAATAAGCGCTATGATGTCATTAACTCTCTCTATGAAATATGAGTTGGGAAATGAATTGGTCTAACAGTTTTGACATTTATTTTGCTCAACAGTGGTTTTCAATAAGGAAGATGACATTGCGACCTTCACCATCAAAGCTGTGGATGATGAAAGAACCGTGAACAAGACTGTCCTAATCAAGCCTCCTAAAAACACTTGCTCATTCAACGAGCTTGTCGCTCTTTGGGAGAAAAAGATTGGCAAAACCCTCGAAAAGACCTTTGTTCCTGAAGAGAAACTTCTGAAAGACATCCAAGGTCAGTGAAACCCTTATCCATAAACCAGAATGTCAATGCCAGCAGTAGCACTATTTCTTTCTATCAGATTCTCGATGTGCACTGATCATAGGAGCAAATGCAAATTCCTAGACGAGGTGAAGAAATCATGTTGTTGGTATATTTAATCTGATTTTTCTTTCATTCTTTCAGAGTCTCCGATTCCGATCAATATTGTTTTGGCAATCAACCACTCAGCCCTCGTTAATGGTGACATGACCAACTTTGAGATCGATCCATCATGGGGGCTTGAGGCCTCTGAGCTATATCCAGATGTCAAATATACCACTGTGGACGAGTACCTCGATCAGTTTGTCTGAGGCCCTGGGAATCCCCTGCTCTTCAGTTATTAATGAAATAAACAGCCGAATAGTTGGAGGTTTGGATGTTTCTTGTAGAAGAGTGTATGCCCCCGAGTCAACGAGGCCTCTATCCTTACAAATCTTGTTGACATGGTTTGTATCTATTGCTGGAAGAGATGTTCTGGGTCAGAATAATTGAAAAGAATCTGATGAATATGTTTAATGTTTTTTCTGCATTTGTTTTTCTAGCTTATGGCATTTTCCCCGGCGAATCAAGCCTTTTTTTTTTTTTTTATCTTATTCCAAAATTAAATCAGGAAGCTGATAGCAAAGCAAAGTCAACAAATGAATAAAAAATGACACAGATAAAGGGAAACAGTATTTTGGTGTTATGCCGTGATCGGTCGAATAGCAGCCTTCGGAATACTGAATTCCCATTTCAGTTTAGCAGGATAAACTGTACAGGAATAGCTCTGCTGAGCGTAAAAAAACATTCTGGACATCCAGTTTCAGAAAGACCTTCCAAATCGAGCCAACGCCAGCAAAAACAAGCATGCAAGGTCACATGCTTGACTCTAAAAACCAGATTCAATGGAACCAAGCGAGCTGCTGGGTTGCAATTTCTTTGGCTTAATTTTTATGATCTCACTGGCGACAATGAAGTCAGTTGGAATTTTACTCATCAGGTTGACATAGAAAACTATTTATGATTTAACTTTAACTAGCAAGCAGTGCACTAGCATCCCAAAATAACATGACGTGAAAACAAAAGACCTGAGATATATACAGCAAGTCTTGATTTTATTTGCTCACTTGATCTCATAAAATACGCTTTCTTAGTGGGGTTTGACATTAAATACAAAAAAAAAAAAAACATAAAAATAAACAGGTAGCAAGAAAACTTGTCAAAAAAGGTAAGAAAAAGGGTTGATCCCCATCGCAATCCAATGGGTCAGCTTATTATCAAATCACTACTTGAGCGACTTTATCTCATTGCGGTCATTACAGTTGAAAATAAAATGAATGCAGCCTAGTGCCGAGTGATGAGGGGACAGGCAGAACCAGGCCGTGTAGAGTAACGCTCGAAAGGGCTCTAACCACCAGGTTGGGTGTTTCTGACCATTTGACTGTTTGATGTGGCTTCGTTTCTTCTTCTATGCTCAACTCACCATCCAACAGCAGTTCCAAACAATTCTGACACCCACCTAACAAATTAAGGAAGGATCCTCAACATCGTGGGATTAGCTTGTCATGTGCTGTTGAAGGGGCATGAAATGTCAGAATATTGCTCGACGAGTCATCCACAAATGGCTCTCTAGCATTTGGCATTTGACAACTTCTTGAAAATTTAAAAATTAAAGAACAGCTGTTCTTATCTTCTAGGTTGGAAACAAATTTTCAAGAGACAGCTATTCTTCTGTTCTGAAGAAAGCTAACGCCTATGGATGGCCGAATGAAGAAAATTTTAGGATCAAAATTATTTCCATTCGTTTTCCTAGCCTTTTACAAGAACTTGATTTACAGCACAAGAATGTTTCTGATGCAATTATTTCCATAACACAGGTATATAAATCTACAAGTTCTGTCTTAACTTTTACACTATTTTCTTATGACAATCGAACAAGATTAGAGCCTTCAAAAATTTTGTTTAAGCAACCAAAGAATCTGAAATCAAACCTGCATGGCCATGAGAGAAAGTTTGATGATGATCACCAGCCTCATCTCCTCTTAAGAAACCTTGTAAAATAACCTCTCTAATTCCATAGACTGGTTCTGGTTCTGGGTCTGGGTCCGGTACCGGAGCTGGTGTCGGTGCCTGCAATATTGATGCCAGAGCTATTTCTTCTATTCTTGGTTGTTTTTCAAAGTACCGCATCATTCTCCTAGGCTTCAGCACCCCACCACCATTTATCTCAACTGCAATATTTTAAGAAAAAACATGCAACTTACTATTATTAGTTCTACAGATTCAAGAAACGAGGCTCAACATCTCACCTAACATAAAAATGTTCAGAAAATCCTTACCATTTAAATCCAAGTAAGGAGCTGAAGATTCTGATAAGAGAACAAGTGTAGGGGTGACAATAGCGAGGAGAGCCCAGAAGAAGAAAATCACTAGAAAAATTCTCCCAGACATTTGTAGGGGAGAAGTCGTACAGTTCGATTCTATTTGAGAGTTTTATTGCAGATATAGAGGGAGAGTTTCAATGCCTGTAACTAGCTGGCCATGTTTGAGAAACGTTGTCAATATAAAATTCAGGAAAGTTATGCTCCAACTTGTTATACATTTGTCTTTCAATTTTAAAGTCAAGTAGCATCAAAAAACATATTAGAGACGTTTGCTATTCAGTTGTTGAGGATTTGATATATGAGTTAGTGCATGATTTGACATTTACATCTGGCGTCATTGCCATGGCCCTAGCCAATACATACGTGCAAGCCTTCTTTTGTGGTATCATCATGTAGTTCACCCCCACTCCTAGCCGTCTAGCAATGGAGCAGCCAGGTGATATCTGAGAATATGATTTTGACTTTTGATATTCAATTATTCAAACTGGCCATGTCTCGAGCATCGTTTTTCTTATATCGGGCTCTGTCTCCTTGTTGATTCATGGGTCTAATACGATAGGTTAATTTCTCCCTTGTGATTCGGTGTTGCTCACACTCGTTTTCGAAGCAGCACGAGATCAGAATTGGTGGTCCGGGGAGGAAACTGCAGGCAAACTTCTGGTTGTCCCCTAGAGAGAGACCGCAAGAAATCTGACATCTAACAGGATGAATCCATGGATTTAGATCAGCAGATGAACCACAAGAGACAAATTGGTGGGCCATTTTGGTTTCGCATTGGGTTTACATGGATTCGAGTCTGAACAGGCCTTAACCCAGTTTGATCCTTTTTGTGCTTTCGGGTTAGGCTCATATCTAGATTTTTTTGGGATTGATAAAACCTTAACGTAAAATCAGTTTAGATCATTTTCGAACAAATGCTGATTATATAACTATTAATCATGTATTAAATCAAGATTATCCTTCTTCAAATACAATTGATGCATTGAATCCAAATACAACTCCCTAGTCCATTAGCTTTCGCCCCACCGTAGGTTGGATCAATTTTTTTATACGTAAAATAACTTATTAAAAGTGCAAAGAATTTTTTAATCGTGTTATTAAACTTGGCTAGATTGTCAAAGTAAAAAAGAAAAAAAAAACACCACTTAATTTGATTTTCCCTCATCATATAAAACTATTTGGAACAAAAAATATAGTGTTGTGGTGCTGAAGTCGTAACAACCAAAACTCTCTCTCTATGCTAGAATCTAGCGATCCCATTTCTCTAAACTCACCAAATATTTTTGACAAATGATAAAAATAAGTTTGACATCAAAATTATAACTAGAGAAACCGATCACCTAATAGTTAAATAAAATGACTCAAATGTACTTTTTAAATAAAATTGAAAAGTATTAGTTATTTTACCCGTGTTTTTCATTTCAATCTTTTGTCTTTCAATTGAATCCTCTCTTTAAGAAAATTACAACTAAAGTTAATTTAAAATTTAAACTAGTATAAGCTCAATTGTGATAAGGAAAAAAGAGTAGAATCAAACTGAATTTTGTAAAGAAAAACACTTCAATTCATATATGTGATGTGGTAAATGGTGATTTTAGAATAGCTTTGTTTACAATTCACAGAAGTCACTGCACTAGACAGCAAAGAACATGGTACAATTTAAACGATTTCTGCCACTTCAAAATTCATATATATATATATAGAACACACAACATCCAAGAAAACGAAATGGTCAGTGGATGGAACGGAAGGTGCGAAATTGTAATCTGAAAATTTTACAATTTCTGTTGAAGTTGGAAACGAATTTTGATTCATACATATAAACTGTAGGCAGTGAGATGAATACAGAATCTAACCAGGCCTTGCTATTGGTTCAGAATCATGGGGTGGCTCACCATCAACCACAGTTCATTAGACGGAAAAAATATAGAATAATACTAGAGGAATTGTAAAGTGTAAAGGAATGTCTCCAGCTAACGCAGAAAATCTGTGATTCTAAATTCATGCTAGTGACTGCTACAACTACACTATCGAGTTTTGCATATGGTATTTGACAACGACAGGAAAACCTTCAAAAAAATAAAAACAAGACACCTGGAAGCCTTCGGGATATGTCATAGCTTAATCCCTCGCTAAGCCACTGCTGCTTGCATCAGACTTTTTCTTGCCATACCTCTGCAAAGAAAAAAGAAAAAAAGAGTTACTGCATTTTAACTGGA
Organism: Salix exigua; assembly: GCA_032356905.1. Lineage (NCBI taxonomy): Eukaryota > Viridiplantae > Streptophyta > Magnoliopsida > Malpighiales > Salicaceae > Salix > Salix exigua. The sequence goes on along the minus strand of CM063589.1, from coordinate 2,186,374 downwards.
AACGGAAAAGGAAACATCCAATGTGCATTGGAACTCCATTTCCCAAAAAAAAAGGAAAAGAAAACCAGCCATCAATCACCACGACAGAGAGAATATGGAAGATGTTGGCAGAAGGGAGGAGAGGGATGTGGTTACCTGCTTTCCTAGGCTGAATGGAATATATCTGTACTTCATCATGTGCATGATTTGGCGCTTCATTGTGAGGACAAACAGAACAATCCAATAGAAAAGTAATATGGGCCAGAAAACAGGGACATCAAATATAGAAAAGAAGGTCATTACGAAGGCCACGCAAAAAGCCTTGGTGATGGCATACCTGAAACCAGAACCAAAATAACAACTCATTTTGGGGTCTGAAATTCGTAGAAAATAAGATACGATCGACTGCAATGTGTGAGATGGATTCTGTTCATTCAGTAACATAATAGAATGGGGCTCTGTCAGAATGAATGATGTGGGTCAGACTGACACATGTGTATCTTCTTACTGACTTGCAAGATTTAGGGCCACAAGCCACTAAAGCTTACCAACAATATTATCTTCTCACCAACAGTATTCCCCATCAACTTGCACGTTCAACTGGTCCCATGCCATTAGGATTTTTTACAAACCTTTTCAAAGCCTCTTAGCAATAGTCTCTAGTTCCTCAGTCAGTGTGATGTTGAAAAGTCAAAAGGGACAGCTTGTTGCAAGACCTCCCCCCCCAAAAAAGTGTCCTAATATCAGCTCTTACGGTATAAATACCAGAAGTATGTAAAAAAACTGAAGCTAGAGCTAATTTAAGCTAACAACAACTAGCAAACAAAGATGGCAATACAAAAACATTATCTCAAACAAATTATGGTAATGTGTGCTTTGTTGGCAACAAACTGCTTTCAATCCACCAGAGGTTGTATGGATTGTCCACATCCATGCCATGTGTTAATACCCTTTTGAATTTATTATCTGATACAGAATAAATATTTCAAGTGTAGAAATCATGCGGTATTAATGGCACCAACGCCATTAAACATTAATAATATCACTCTGAAATTATAACTGGCATGTATAAGGTCAACAAAATGCAAAGTGATAAATCTCTATGTAACACTGAGTATTCTCCATAAAATTTCCAACCACACCAGCAGATGAAAACAGCACTTCATACTTGACTTTTAGATTTTTACTTTTTAATCAAAATAGTATTTCTGATATCCTATGCTTCAAGATTAAAATGGACAGAGCAATCATAACCAAAACCGGCGCAGGACTAAATATTGACACCTGCTTGTAAGGATAATAAAGCCTGACAGATAAATATTAATGAAAACTAATACACGCACGAACACCAAAAGCATGCCGGAGTACAAAGAACATGCTAGAAAATCAATTCCAAAACCTACTCAGGCATTATACCTAAGCACGAGCTAATATACCAAGACAAACGGAATGATCTACTAAAGTACAAAAGAAAACCTTGATTACCAGAACTTAAACTCAGGAAGGCGGCGAATAAAGGGCTTGAACTCATCTGATCCTTTAGTTGGCAAAGAAGCCCCATCCAAAACTTCAAGTTCAGGGTCAACCTTGGGTGACAGAAACCCAATCAACAAATTCAAGATGTAAATTCCAAGACCGTAAGACACAATGTAAAACCCTTGAGCATAATAAACACGCAACACATAAATTGCTGCAATCGCAAGTGTTCCAAGCCACCTCTGCATCGGATGAGGAGTGGATCGGTCCAGATAGTACTGAAATGCCCGAGAGAAGTCATTTCTCCTTTTCGCAAACGGTGCCACCACATTGGCAGCATCACCATCATTTCCTTCCATCAATTACTATGTTCTAATTTCTCCTGCAGATCCAAAACATAATCAATAATCTTCTACAAAACTTGAATTAATTAGGGATCAAGCTAGCGAATGAATAATCTTGCATGGATCATTTCAGTTATTTTCTTCAAATCAGCACAACTTTAATAACAGAAAAATAAGAATCGTTAAATTTATTTTTTATTATTTAATTACATGCGTAAATGACAATTTATAAATTAGGCAAAAAAAATTATTAATTGAGACTCGATGAAATAATATAGAATTAGCTCAAGCATTTTCTCTTGTTTTTTCATTTCTCTGAAATCAAAAGGAAACTAAATATATAAAAACATGAATCGTTAAAAACCTATTTCTATTTTTGCTTTAATTGATTGAGTAAATATAATAATAGCGTACATAAAGAGAAATCATGAAAGCTAACCTCGAGAGAGTTAGAATTTTGAAAGCGGTGAGGATCCAGTTAGGGATTGAAAGCGGTGAGATGGTGATCTATCGGTGATGAAGCGATCGCTGATTTTGTCACCTTCTCTTACTCTGGATTTGTTTTTAAAAAATAGCTTAAAATGCATGTAGCATCTGAACGATGGACTCTTCGCGTGCCAGTAGGCGCGCGCATAATCAACCATCAGAACGCGCCTTTCTTATGTCGTTTTATTATCCGGTTTTGAACAGTATTTCTGCACTGTTTACCTAGACGTAGATTACTGTGGACGCTAACAATTAAAATAAAGAATAATATATTTATCATTTCTATACTAGAAGTGCACAAAGAACTCGTTGGACGAGTGGTTAGAACCGAGCGGGGCGCGGGAGTTCGAACCTCCCTAACTATGAAATTTAGGAATAATGAAATATTTTTATTATTATTATTATTTGTGTCCGAAATTTGACGAAAGAAGTATCTCGGCCGAGTGGTTACGGAGGCGCTTTCCAAGCGTAATTGAGGGAGTTCGAATCTCAGTGATCTCTTGCAACGTAATTTTGAAATAATATTATTATTATTATTTGTTTCCGAAAATTGACCAAAGAAGGAGGCGCTTTCCAAGCGTAATTGAGGGAGTTCGAATCTCAGTGATGATTTTGTTTATAATTAAAATTACTGTTACAGTTTTTTTCAAGGCTTTTTTTATAACAAGTCAGCTTATGTGAATCATGATAAATCTCTGAACTTAATTTTTTTTTTCAATTTTTATTGTTCATTATTGTTTGACAATGTGCTTTCCCTTTTTTTTCCGGGATTTTTTTTTATGATAATCGTGGTGTCCGAACCAGTTTATGCGCACCACAATTTTTTTTATAACCAAGGTAGCTTACACCTGCCACAAATAATCCTTGGACCCATTTTTTTACATTTTTTCTATTTTTCTTCCCACTAATAATTATTTTTTTATAACTAAAGTGTCCGAACCAGCTTACCTGCACCATGACCATTATTTTATAGATAACCAAAGGAGATCACAATTTCAAACAGTAATTAACAGTGTTTTGAAATGTGGTTTTTGTTATTCATTACTATTTGAAAAGGGTAATTTGAACTTTGGTTCTGGTGGGATATGGCAGTAATGTTTGAGAATGCATTTTGTTTTAAAATCTAATGATAGTTTTTTTTTCATTTATTTTGTTTTTTAGGTGCTTTTTTGTTAATATTTTTAGGTGTTAAAATTTCTAATTATTATAGATAAAGCATTCAAAATAATGATAACAATTATCTGTAAGCTTATTTTTTCTTATAAATATGTTAAACTAATTATTATTATTTTCAATTTATGTTGAATTTAAGTTGAATTATAAAATGAATCAATATTAATAAAATGAATTCAATAATTCAAACATCTCAATCTTCTTGCTTTTTTTTAATGATAATGATAATTTTATGCTGATTAATTCTTTGAAATCTACTAAATAGATAAATTTATATCTATTTAAAATTCATATATTTTATAGAAAACTTGCATTTAATAGGAATTTTGCACGAATTTATTATTTTGTCTAAATTTATATCATAATAAAAAAAACTTACATAATTATTTTTTTAAAAAAATGATAACACTTGCAATGGGTTGTAGGGTATGGGCTAATATATATTTTTTGAATGTAGATTTGTTTCAAAAAATTCAATGGCAATATGAATAAAATCAACTCCTTTGATTTCTTCTCCACTGCTCTCTTTGACAGGTTGCCTGCCATATGATATCTATCATGTAACACGTGGTATATCTATGACAACTTCTGGATTTATTATATAGGTGTTTTTTTTTTCATTTAGGACCTTATACTTTTAATCTTGGATTTTATTTTAATTTTTTTTTATATATGTATTTCTAATATAGTTTCTATTTGTGTCCATGTTTATATATACATCCTCTTAGTTTTTTTTTAAATTACAATATTTTTACTTATAATATTTCAAATCTGATATTACTGGGAGAAAAAGGCAACTCATAAAAAATAGGTAGACAAATTCAAAGCAGATCAAAATCGAGATTTTGACACGGATCGAAAGGGCTCGAAAAATCGGATCGTAAGATCGGATCGTAAAATCGTAGAAAGATCGTAAAATGTCCAGTACAAAAATTATTATTTTTAATTATATTTAAATTCAATAATGAATTTAAATATAATCAAATATTATCATTTATTATTATTATTATTTTTCTACGATTTTTCTACGATTTTGAATGATTTTTCTACTGAGTTTGACCTGTTTCGATTTTTCTCTCCGGTCAAACCAGGTTTGTTGAGCCAACTCGCAATATCGTACGAGTTTGCAAGTTGACTCGCGAGTTCGACTCGCCTTGGACAAATTTTACCTAGGTTATCTACAATTAAAAATCATTTCTAACATATTTTATCTATTATAATTTTACTAATTGAATATTAAAATAACTACTTACAAGATGCAAAAAATTAAGATTATTTCTTAAAAAAAATTATAATATTTTTATTTATAATATTTCAAATCTAATATTACTAGGGAAAAAAGGCAACTCATAAAAAAATAGATGGATAAATTTACCTAGGTTATCTACCATTAAAAAATATACAAACCACTTCCCATTTATATTTTTTGAATGTAGATTTGTTTCAAAAATTCAATGGCAACATGAAGAAAATCGACTCCTTTGATTTCTTCTTCATCGCTCTCTTTGAGAAACTCGCCTACCATATGATATCTATCATGTAACACGTGGTATATCTATGACAACTTCTAGATTTATTATAAAGGTGTTTTTCATTTAGGACCTTATACTTTCAATCCTGGATTGTATTTTAATTCTTTATATATATATATATATATATGTATGTATGTATGTATGTATGTATGTATGTATGTATGTATAATATAGTTTCTATTTGTGTCCATGTTTATATATACATCCTCTTAGTTTTTTTAATTACAATATTTTTACTTATAATATTTCAGATCTAATATTACTGGGGAAAAGGCAACTCATAAAAAATAGGTAGACAAATTCAAGGCAGTCAAAATCGAGATTTTGACACGGATCGAAAGGGCTCCAAAAATCGGATCGTAAGATCGGATCGTAAAATCAGTAGAAAGATCGTAAAATGTCAAGTACAAAATTATTATTTTTAATTATATTTAAATTCATTTTTGAATTTAAATATAATTAAATATTATCATTTTTATTATTATTATTTTTCTACGATTTTTCTACACTTTTGCACGATTTTTCTACGAGTTTGACCGGTTTCGATTTTTCTTTCCGGTCCAACCAGGTTTTCGGAGCCAACTCGCAAAATCGTACGATTTTGCGAGTTGGCTCACGATTTTGACTGCCTTGGACAAATTTTACCTAGGTTATCTACAATTAAAAATCATTTCTAACATATTTTATCTATTATAATTTTACTAATTGAATATTAAAATAACTACTTACAACGATGCAAAAAATTAAGATTATTTCTTAAAAAATTATAATATTTTGATTTATAATATTTCAGATCTAATATTATTGGGGAAAAAGGCAACTCATAAAAAATAGATGGATAAATTTACCTAGGTTATCTACAATTAAAAATATACAAACCACTTCCCATTTATATTTTTTGAATGTAGATTTGTTTCAAAAATTCAATGGCAACATGAAGAAAATCGACTCCTTTGATTTCTTCTTCATCTGCTCTCTTTGAGAAACGCCTACCATATGATATCTATCATGTAACACGTGGTATATCTATGACAACTTCTAGATTTATTATAAAGGTGTTTTTTCATTTAGGACCTTATACTTTCAATCTCGATTGTATTTTAATTCTTATATATATATATATATATATATATATATATATATATGTATGTATGTATGTATGTATGTATGTATGTATGTATGTATGTATGTATGTATGTAAGTAAAATATAGTTTCTATTTGTGTCCATGTTTATATATACATCCTCTTAGTTTTTTTTTAAATTACAATATTTTTACTTATAATATTTCAAATCTGATATTACTGGGAGAAAAAGGCAACTCATAAAAAATAGGTAGACAAATTCAAGGCGATCAAAATCGAGATTTTGACACGGATCGAAAGAGCTCAGAAAAATCGGATCGTAAAATCGTAGAAAGATCGTAAAATGTCCGTACAAAAATTATTATTTTTAATTATATTTAAATTCATTATTGAATTTAAATATAATTAAATATTATCATTTATTATTATTATTATTTTTCTACGATTTTTCTACTGATTTTGAACGATTTTTCTACTGAGTTTGACCGGTTTTGATTTTTCTTTCCGGTCCAACCAGGTTGGAGCCAACTCGCAAAATCGCATCGATTTTGTGAGTTGGCTCGCGATTTTGACTCGCCTTGGACAAATTTTGCCTAAGTTATTTACAATTAAAAATTATTTCTAACATATTTTATCTATTATAATTTTACTAATTGAATATTAAAATAACTAAATCGGCATGCAAAAAAATTAAGATTATTTCTTAAAAAAAATTATAATATTTTTATTTATAATATTTCAAATCTAATATTACTAGGGAAAAAAGGCAACTCATAAAAAAATAGATGGATAAATTTACCTAGGTTATCTACCATTAAAAAATATACAAACCACTTCCCATTTCAATCACACTCTTCCTTTTAAGCAGGAAAATAACTCATTTTTCTAACATGTTTTATCTATTATAATTTTACTAATTTAATATTAAAATAAATAATTATATCAAGTAAAAAAATCAATTACTTTTTTACATAAAAAAACCTAGTGCAACGCGCGGGAAAATAAACTCGTTAGGAACTATATATTGACCGAGCCAGGGTCTCCTTGGGACTGAGCGTGGCCAGCCCAGTGACTGCTTGGACGGGCGATTTCGGCTCGGGTTAAGGCCTGGTCCCGATCCCAGTCTTCCTTTCTTTTTGTCAGGGTCGGTTCAATTTTCAATCTCGCGAGAAGAAAAATGGTAAAATCGTCTTTTATATATATATTTTAATAAAGTTTCAAAATTATAATATTTCATGTCCCATACTTTCTGAGATATTCTCGATTATGTTAGTCTGACTTACAGGCATCCTTCTATATATAGTTCAAACCTAATTTCATTTTCTGCTGGACCATTGAGCAACCATGCATGTGACCAGGTCTACCTTTGATATTTTAACTTTCTAGCAGGGTGGTTATTTTCAATTCAAATCAATTTGTTTAATATTTATAATTTTTTCAGTTTGTTCGTTTTTTTTTCTTTTCCCTGCTCGTTGTCGATGAAATAGATAAAAAAAAAAAATGACAGAAGTTTCCGTTAAGCAGTTGGGCCTTGCTTGAGCCTTGATGGCTGGCTATGGTATCAATTAATTATGTAATTTTAATATTATTTAATATTTATTATAAATAGACTCATATTAAATTTTAAATTGAGTTTAAAAATATGGGTTTGGAATGGTATGAAATTGTGATCCCTGATATTGAGCATCGAGTGTCAGGGACCATTTTGTGATTTAATTATGGATGAAAACCCTAGTTTACCCTCCAAAGTCTCGGCTACATCCCCCTCTACCCTCAGTATCATTTTTCTTAAAGACCCCGCAGGGCGCAGACCACACTGAGCTACATTTCTCTTTCCTATCACAGTGAAACCAACGAACAATAACCACTTGATCAAACGAGTAGGAGATGGGGACCCTGGGCAGAGCCATATACACCGTTGGATTCTGGATTCGCGAGACCGGCCAAGCTCTTGATCGTCTCGGAGGCCGACTTCAAGGCAACTACTACATCCAAGAACAACGTAAGCAGGCTTAGCATTTCTATAAACCCTAGATCCTAATTAAATTTCTTTATAGTTTCATCTTATCTAATTAGATCATATAATTAATTACCGTGGCTCGCATTTTAATACGAATTTATTTGCGTGTTTTCTGTTTTCGAATTAGCGTAGATAATTATATAATTTGCGGAGTTAGTTTGTTAATTTGGTGTTTTTGGAGAAATGCTTTATTTATTCGCGTAATCATTGTGAATGTGAGTATTTCATAGGTTTGATCATGAGATTTTAGATAATAATATCTTTTTGTCGTCCTTAGAGCATGATTTTTAGACTGGGTTGGCCTATTAGCGATGAGGATAGTTTAGTTTCTCGAAATGTAGCCGTATGATTTGAGTTTGTGTTTGTTATTGTTAAGGATGCCACTCTTATGAGATGCGGGAGCAATTCGTTACAACTAATAGGGTTTTGAAAGTTTTCCTTATAAACTGAATTTGGTCTCGGATACTTGGCTCCCTTCTGCTCTGTTATCACCGAAAAAACACTAGTTTCTCAATTACTGTGATTTTCCATCCACTTTCTTACTTCTTCTCTTATTGCTGGGGTGAAATAACTCCTCATGCGTGCTTATGATTTTATGTTGCATGTGCTCAAACTATCATGGAAACTTTTATTTTATAGTATACCTAAGGAATAATGAATATGGGTTTGCTATGAATTGAATCATTTTGTTAAATTCTATAATGGATATGGAGTGCTTTGGAAGATAGCTCAGTGATGCACACGGGACACTCCCATGAACTCCATCCTGCTAGAGAAGTGACAAGAATACACCACACATGCAAGACTGGTTTCGGAATTTTAATTCTCTTGCTAGTTATCATCTGCCCACTAACTACATGTTTCAAAGTCCAATCTCTTCTTTTCATCTGCTTTTGAATCTAGTCTTTTGTTCCTTATTCGTGCATCAACGAAATCATTAGGTGTATTTGGGCATGATACTAATGCTTTTATCAGGCTTGTTTAGTTTAGCTTCTTTTTTTTTTCTTTTATCTCCTTGCAATATGCTTCTCATTATTAACATCAAGGAATATAATTTGCTGGTCTAGCTTGTAGTTAGCTATGGCAGATGGTTGTCAAATCAAGATTTGAATCATGAATTGGAAAGCCTGTTTTTGGGATCAGAACCGTGAGATTCAGAAACAATTGAAAACAGCATTATGAAAGATAAATAATATACTACATATCAAATGAAAAGTGATTGTTTATAAACAAAGTGTGCATCAATTCATTTAATTAATCAGTTTTTAGTCTCTAAATGACCCCACAGTCTACTGTTCATTGTTTTGTATGTGAGTCAAGTCTAAGATTCTATCTACCACATTAATTATTTCCTGTGTTTTAGTGTCCAGGCATCGAACTCTAATGAGCATATTTGACAAGGCTCCTGTGGTTGATAAGGATGCATTTGTGGCTCCCGGTGCCTCTGTAATTGGGGATGTTCTGGTTGGAAGAGGATCGTCCATTTGGTATGGATGTGTTTTAAGAGGTAAGATTTTATACAAATTATATTAGATGCATTTAACTTAGAGTTTCCCCTCAAATATGCTCAATTGGATGTAATTTTGGGGCCTAAGAATCAAAATTCTACAAATAGTTGTCCTTGTCATTTTTGGCTTTTGCAATGACCATGAACTTATTTTGGTGGATAGGTGATGTGAACAGCATCAGTGTTGGATCTGGGACTAATATACAAGACAACTCCCTTGTGCACGTGGCAAAATCTAATCTGAGTGGGAAGGTGCTACCAACTATCATAGGGGACAATGTTACTATAGGTGAGCATTATTATGGAGGTCATGTGTTTAACTAGGAGCAACTAGGTGATGATGTGTGTGATTCTTTCTTTCTTTCTTAAATAATCTAAATTTGAACTGGGCAGGTCACAGTGCTGTTGTACATGGATGTACTGTTGAGGATGAGGCTTTTGTCGGTATGGGAGCAACACTTCTTGATGGTGTTGTTGTTGAGAAACATGCTATGGTTGCTGCTGGAGCCCTTGTGAAACAGAATACAAGGATCCCAACTGGAGAGGTATGTCACTGTTTGAATTTGAAGGTGTTTTTTTTTCTGAATCTATAATTCACTGTTTGGTTTAGCTGGGCAACCACTGTTTTGCCAATTTTTTATTCATTTATTGCTTCAAATTATTATTTTTGTGTTTTTGGATTGTTTTTGTGTGGTGATATTAAAATTAAATTTTAAAAAATGAAAAGAAAATATATTTTGATGCATTTCTAAATGAAAAACACTTTGAAAAGCAACCTCTACCATTGTCCTGAACACCCCCTAAATGTGTAGCTGTTCACCATATGCTTCAGACTTGTCTTGAATTGGATGCATCAAGGATATTGACATCTATTCGTAGAGATTGACAGTAGGTCTTATGTACACTTTAAACATTTGACAATCAGAGATGTAAATGAGAAGAATGAACTTCCAAACATAACTAAACCCAAAAGTATCAATTGTAACAATACAGTTTGATTTTAGACAGATGAGTACATGGAAAATGTGTTTGTTCATACTGCACAAGTGAATCTTTATAAGATACACTGAAAGAACACATAAGATACACTAAAAAAACACAGAAATATCAGCTTCAGTTGTTTGCAATGCATGCAGGTATGGGGAGGCAATCCTGCAAGGTTTTTGAGGAAGTTGACTGATGAAGAGATAGCCTTTATTGCTCAGTCAGCCACCAACTACTCGAACCTTGCACAGGTTCATGCAGCTGAGAATGCTAAGCCTTTTGATGAGATTGAGTTTGAGAAGGTTCTTCGCAAGAAGTTTGCGAACAAGGACGAGGAGTATGACTCTATGCTGGGTGTTGTACGTGAACTGCCCCCTGAACTTATTCTTCCAAGCAATGTCCTACCAGATGAACATAAGGCAAAATGAGCCATTTCTTGAGGGATTAATTCGTAAACTTCAAAATTTGAGGTTTGTCTTTCAAGGAATATTTGTTGTTATCTGCAAATACATGAAGAAGGGATCACTTTCTTTCCCAATAATACAAGACATGTTAAGGGTAGAATTTTGGCTCCATTTTTAGCTTCAACCTCTGCTCTCAGCTCTTCATGTGGTTGTTCAGGCGCACTCTTTTCTTCCATGGGAGAAACTAATGCCATAAAGTAGCATGTACCATGATTTTTTCCTGATTCGTGTACCTAAGAAATTCAATATCAATATGATTTTGTTGATCCATGCTTCTGATATCAAATTATTTAAGGTGTTGAAATAACTAAAAAGTTCATGTTGGCAATACTCTTTTGTGTCTGCATATTGTAATAGAATTCTAGAGGCTTTTCTTAGAATTTGTAATCGAAGGAGAAATATTGGAAAATAGATTTGATTCGATGGTCCAGATTCTCCTCGATAGAATGATACAATGTAGAATAAAAAAAAGGATCTCAAAGCTATATGATTAATGTGATGGGTATGTAAGAGAGACGTGCAATGCTGCTGTTGTGAACGAGTGGTGCTTTTGCAACTGTAAGGAATAACTTGTTGCGCTGCCATTGGTTGTTGTATGGTGGTTTGGCCATTTCTATCAGCTTGGCTGGAAGCATGAGTCGAAAATGGATTTCAGCTGGGAAGCCAGATGCAAAAATACACACTTACGCTAACTCTGCCAATCATTTCTTAACTAGAAGGGTTCCAACATTATTCATCAATTACAGTATGAACGTTATTTGTTGGCATCTTCGGACCTTGATTGTAAATGATGTGTCATTCATATCCACCGATAAATTGAGCAGTGCATTCTTCGTTGATGTGAAATGGGGGGGAATAGACCACCGTGACTAATGGGACGTGGTTTTCATTTGATTTTCAAAATGCTTAACGCGTAGGAGGTGAGGTGTTATCGGCGGCCCAGGGTTCAGAGATGATTTCACGACACCTTCTGAACTGCGTATATTATTGTATCAAGATTCATGTGACATTTGTTGTGCCCGGTTGGATCATGGGACTAATCTGACTTCCAGGTTTACGTGGAAGAATGATCTTTTGTGTTTGCTCTCGTGAATTCGTGATAAACAGTTTTCACTGTTTCTTGGTGAGTGCTTCGCACTATTTTCAAGTTTCATTTCGCTATGCAATGGTCTAGAAAACGTTGTTTTATTTTCATTGTTTGGTGGCAGCTTGGGAAAATTAAGCCTTGGCCATTCCAACCTCCTTGAAGCTCCCCCATATGGTCAAACCCCAAATTCAGCCCTAACCAAATTTAGTTCTGACTAGAAAAAAAAATCCCTGTCATAAAAAAGAATGCTGCGATGATAGTATTTTAAAAATAGTAAGAGAATTTTGAGACTTGGATGATTGATTTAAATAGGTTCAATAATTTTTATTAATCTAATAATATGATTTTAAAATAAAAATGCAGCGACAATAAAAAATGATTAATAAAAAAATGTTTGCCAATATTATAAAAAAATAATATCTTATAAAAAAATTTAAAAGATCTTGTTTGATGACAGAGAAAATTGAATGAGAACACAACAATCTTATAAAGAAAAATAGTAAAGCTTAATTACTAACAAAGTAAACACTGTTGGATGAAATGAAAACAATTTACACAGTGCAACAAATCTTGTTTGGCAATGAATCACTGGTGCATTTTGTTTTTTTTGTATAATTAGAATTGATTAAGCAATTATTTTATGCAAATAGGAATCTTAAGAGGCCAAGATGCAATCCTCCGTGATTAAAGTTGTCCTCTGGTTGAGAAAGACGAGATGTCGTCCGTCTAATCAAGCACCAATCCTCATCTCCACTTGCCGGGTTTTTGCTGTGCGCTTTTCCTTACAAATCCCCTCCTCCCCCTTCAATTTCATTTTTGGTGCTGTTTTTTCTTCGAAAGGTGTCTGCCCCTTTACAGAATCCACGATTATTGATGTCTTCCAAGGTCCAATGATTCGTGCCAGCAACACGGGACAGTGTGCATACTATAAAAATAAAAAAGAATTCTAATTATAAGAAAATCGAAAACAAAATCAATAAAATAATGAACATCAAGATTGAATTAAAAAAATAAAAATAGAATTTTGATTTATAGGTAAAATTGAAAAAAAAAACTAAATTCAACAAATTACCAAAAAAACAAAAGCAAAAGAACAAGACCGATCTAGAAAAATAACATATGAAAAACTGGGATTGAATGATGAAAATAAAAACAAATAAAACTTTTATAAAAATATCAAGAAAAAAAATTAAAATAAAAAGAATAAGAATTGAAGTTGAAATACCAAAAACATTAAGGGTTAAACTGTAATTTTTAAAGAGGGGAAAATTAAAATAAAGAGTCCACCAACAATAATCCACCTCACTACATCAACACGTATTACACCGTTATAAGACGTGACAACTCTTTTGATGAAACCACACAATGACATTTTTTATGGTTGGGAGGTGTAGCATATGTCACTTCAAAATATACGAGTGTCTTCCACATTTTGGTTTTTGTTTCTCACAAACAAAAGAATAAAAAAACAAAGTTGAGATATTAACAAGAAATAGGGTCAAATTATTTTTTTTATAGGAGTAGAAAACACAAGAAAAGAGGTTCACAAACGATAAATTATCTCATCATTATCAACACACGTCGCACATATAAAAAAAGTCACATGCGACACTCGAAGTGCATGGCGTCTCACACGTGTTGATGTTCGTGTTCCACACACCATATTTTTTTTCAAATTTAAATAATATTTAACATATATAAAAAGACTACATTGACTTTCATGAAAATGGTAATAACAAAATAAAACCCATAGTAAAAGGATTTAAAAAAACCATGGTTCATTTTTTTTTGTTCCAAAGGTGAAGTTGTCTTCATACCATGAATGAAAATGTGTAAGAACTTTAATACCCTATTTGCCCATGTAAGAATTTTTTATTTGAAGAGTAATTAGATTATCTTGTCGTGTTTAAAAATTGAAAACAAACACATATATCCACTAACGATCGATGAATTAATGGAATAAAATCATAAAGATGGCAAGTAAATCTCTCTTTTGGATACAACTTGGATAGCTATCAACAACACTAGATATCTATGAAAGAACAGAATCGGTAGCCATGGAATGCTAATGATGTCTATCCTCTACAATCTTCAAAAGCACAAAAGGTGAGGGAAAAGACGACGAGCAATAGCAGGTGGGAAACAAAACACAGTCCAGCGCCGAAGTTCGTTCTCAGAAATCTAGATAGAAGAAGATCAAAAGCAACGGTTGCTTTGTGTGTTTTCTAGCTATATTTTTTTATGGCGGGGTCACTGGCGATCTGCTTTTGGATTCCTTGGCCATTTTAAAGTGCCTGGCCCAGCAGTCACTGACTCGAGCTCATGTCAGATTCTCCGTAGCCTTCACGCGCCACCAGTATGCCACCATTATTCCGGATTTCGTCTCCCCTGTTCTCCGAAATTATCATTCCCAGCTCTTTTCGCAGATCAATGTAGAGGTTGTTCTCCTCGACACTCGAATATAAAACACAATAATTATAGGAATCGGAATGTCAAAACGCAAAATGATGTCCTCGGAGCCTGGATGCTTAGCAGATGTCCTTTCTTGCGAGAGAGAAACTGTCGAGCGTGCCTGAATTCATGGAACTGGACGGTACCACTCAGAAGCTGGGATTTCTCTTTCTCGGATCGAGACTCCATGGTGGGTTCATCCAATCGATTGCTTCTCCTTTTTTCTATGAGATTTGGGCATGAAATCAGCGCACGAACGTCAAGCAACGAATCCTTTATCCTTTTACGCCGAAAAAGAATAATATATGGAGGGCCACGATTTAAAGTTACCCCATCATCATATTGTTACTTGATCGGCATTCCCCCGTCCAATACCTCCCCCACTCCCACCTACCGCATCCCCTCTACCTTTTCAATCAGCCGTGGATAACAAAATCAACTTGATTTGCGAGGTTGATGTGAAACCTAATTTAAATTTGGTTTCATTTCAAACTTATTCAAAAACTAATTAAACGAAGCTCTCTTCATTACCTTGTCTCGAAAAAAATGAATAAGATTTAGCTAAATTATATATTTTCTCATTAAAACCATTTTATCTTTAAATTTTAAAATAATATAATATATCAAGTTGCGGGAGAAAATTTAATAGTATGCGCTTATACAATTTAATAATTATGAATCGATAATTAGATAAATAACTGTTTGGCAGCCAAATCATCATTTAAACCTCATGTCACTTTATTCTAGTTTTTTCTTCTCAATATGCCCTTTTGTTCTTTTATTATCTAACTTGGCCCCTCTACTTAAGGAAATGGTTTAATATGATCCTTCTATTGAATTTCCTATTGATTCCTACTGTAAAAAAGGGATACTAACCATAGTTGTCCGTTCCGTTTCAGATTACTGAGACAGAGCATGCCTTGTACCTGTTTATATAAATAACAAAGACATATATAGCGTGTGTAGTATTTTACCACTGTGTATTTTATTCAGACTGCATTACGTATTCTAGATATAATCATAGTATGTATATATATTGTTATATAGATATGCTACTGAGATATATTAAGATTTAGAGTCAGGACATAAATATATATATATATATATATATAATTTATAAAAAAAATTATTGCTTCAACTTTGATATTATAAAAAATAAAAATTATATATTTTTTTCTTTTTTTCATCAAAAAAATAAATTGAAACACCCCTGGCACCTCCATAAAAAAACAAAAATTTAGATAATTATTTTTTGTGTTTACCTATAGTTGTGATGAACTAAATAATATATAATTTTTAGAAATATTTCTAATTTTGATATTATGTTTGTTTGATTTTGTGTTTGTATTATATAATATTAAGTTAATTTATTTTGAATTTGAATTATATTTGTTAAATTAATAATTTAATTTTTATCACATGTATATAATTAATTATATATGAACAGTACAACCCCAAAACAGCGCATCGAAACGTTTTGAAACCGAAACATTCCGTACTAATAGAAAAAACAAAACGTCACCGAAACGAAACTGACAGCTATGATACTAACGTGTCAAATACCAGTGGTAATATGAATGGAAATTTTATGGAGGAACAACATCAAGGCATTTTTACTAGTATAAGGACCAAATAAATATTACGGGGACCAAATAATAATAGTATAGAGCAGGGGCAGTTTAGGAAAAGGACAAACTTCCGGTGTAAGTCGAGTTTTGGAGCAAATGCTGTCTTCTCGGAGTCTATAAATACGAGGTAAAGAGGCAAGGGCTAGAGGGCAAAGGCCGAGGGGGGGTGTACTGCTCATCGGAAACCTTAGCCAAATGGGTGTTGCAACCTTGCCCGGAAATGGAGAGATTGCAACTGATGCTGTCGCTACTCACCCTCTCATACTTGGTCTACAGCCAGCAGCTCTTGTCGACCACGTGGCACATATTGATTGGTCTCTGCTCGACCAAATTCCCGGTGACCGTGGCGGCTCAATGCCTGTACTCTCTCTTTTTTCAATCTCCTAACGTTTTTACTTGATTTTGGCTTCTTATTTCATTCTTGGGTATGTCTTAATCTTGGCCTGTTTTGCTTGTTTAATGTATAATTCACTGCTTTTCAGAAGAAAAAAAGACTGTCTTTTCTTGCTTTGTGTCCATACCTTTAGGTGCTTTCGATATATTTCCTTTTGGGTCTATGTTATTTATAGACACTAGAAACAAGTACTGGTTTGGGTCAATTTGCTCAATGAGTGATTGTTGTTAGCAGTTTCCTTCTTACCATAAAGAAATTCAACCAAGAATACAAAATTTAATCTCGGTTACTCAATTATGCATCAAACTATCGACAGGGCAAGGCAAAGTAGGACCTCTGTTTTAGTACAGTAACAATGGCGATATTGGTGAAAAAGGGATAGTGATGTTGTTGCTGGTCATGTGATGAAAGGAGATTTGATAATTTGTGTTTGGGTTATGTAGGTTGCAATTGAAGAGCTTGATCATATATTAAAAGAGGTGAAGGCACATAAGCTTGCTTTGCTGGATGAGTTATCTCCGATGAAGACGATGGCGGGTGGCAGTGTAGCAAATACTATCAGAGGACTGAGTGCAGGCTTTGGAGTCTCTTGTGGGATTATCGGGGCATGTGGGGATGATGAACAAGGGAAGTTATTTGTGAGCAATATGAGCTTTAATGGAGTTGATCTTTCAAGATTAAGGATGAAGCAGGGACATACAGCTCAGGTGATCTTGATTTTTTATTGTTTTTTAGGAAAGAACTGTTTTTTTAGTGCTTTTGCTGGGGTGATTGAATTCCTGAAAGCTAAGTTTTATCTGTAACTATCTTGTGGCAGTGTGTTTGCATGGTTGATGAATTAGGTAATCGTACTATGCGACCCTGTCTCTCTAGTGCTGTCAAAGTTCAGGTGCATTATCCTTTGGATCTTTTGCATGACTCATTTGTTTAAGTTTTGGGTTGTTATTGATTTGGAGGGTTGACTGAGCATTCTCATCTAGTCGAGGCTTTTTCCAACCATTTGTGCATTTTGTTCCTTTTCAGGCTGATGAATTGACCGTGGATGATTTTAAAGGTTCCAAGGTCTGGCATCTTTCACTATTATTTAGTTTGTTGATCGATTCAAACCATCACACCTTTGTTCTCTTCTCTGTTTGTTTCCTTGTCATTTTTAGTTTTCCCAGGGCGGTCGAGTTGGACTAAAAATGAGCTTCTATATAAAACATCCAAACAAGTTGTTGTTTGAAGGCATTTTTTTTTATTTTGCATAAATTTGCTATCTCATATCCAAGAAGGATTCATACTGCTTTGTTATTTCATGTGGTTGCTTTTGAAGTATATTGTCACTTTATTTGAGATGTTGCTAATATATCTTTATTATAGTGGTTGGTTCTGAGATATGCAGTATTCAATTTGGAAGTTATTCAAGCAGCTATCCGGACCGCAAAGAAAGAGGGTCTTTTTGTTTCTATGGATTTGGCGAGTTTTGAGGTATATTTTTTTTTATCAATTATGGGAATGGCCAATTTTGGTTTCAAATAATTTTAGCATCCAAATTATAATTGACAATCCTTTTGGGAGAATGAAGTCAAACAATATGTAATAAAACATTTTTTATTTCCTTGCAACAAATGCGCTTGAGAATGATCATGTTTTTTATTTGTGAGCGTAAAGTATGCCATTTCCATCTGACACCAGTCTGTTTTGATACTATTTCTACCAAATACTTTATGGTGTGGCCTCTATTAACTTGCGTGTTTCTTGCCAGATGGTTCGAAACTTTAAATCAAAACTTCTTCAGCTACTGGAGTCAGGGGACATAGACCTCTGCTTTGCTAATGAGGATGAAGCAATGGAGTTGTTGAGGTAGCTGTTGCTTGGTCATGTTCTTCACTTGATAGGCTGAGGCTACTTAATTGTAGAGTTTCACTTTTGCATACTGGAATCTGCCCTCATGTTTCCTGGCAGTGGTAACTGATTTTCTTTAAACGGCTGTAGGGGCGAGCAAACTACTGACCCTGAGGCTGCCTTAGAATTCTTGGCCAAACATTGCAACTGGGCTGTTGTGACTTTAGGTGCTAATGGTTGCATTGCAAGGCATGGAAAAGAGGTATATAGGAGTTTT
This sequence comes from Salix exigua, assembly GCA_032356905.1. Lineage (NCBI taxonomy): Eukaryota > Viridiplantae > Streptophyta > Magnoliopsida > Malpighiales > Salicaceae > Salix > Salix exigua. The sequence goes on along the minus strand of CM063589.1, from coordinate 2,167,661 downwards.
TTGCTCATCAAAAGTTAAGCTCTGCGATGAAGATTTCCTTGCAGTTGTTGGGTTCTGCCTTTATGGACCTGAAAAATATTAGTGGAACAGTGCCTCTTCTGCACACACCCTCAAATACATTTCCACTTTTGTGCAATAGGAGCAATTAGCTATAAATGTTATGGATCTCAGCTTCCACCTTTGCTCTTTGTATTTGCACTGCCGCTTTAAAGTCTTTTTACTCCTGACGTTTTATTAAATTTTCTCAACATGTCAGATTGTTCGAGTTCCAGCCATTGGGGAGGCAAAGGCTACCGATGCCACTGGAGCAGGAGACCTCTTTGCAGGTGGGTTTTTATATGGATTGGTCAAAGGCCTGTCATTGGAGGAATGCTGCCAAATCGGTGCCTGTAGTGGCGGGTCTGTCATCCGCTCGCTCGGGGGTGAGGTTACCCCAGAGAATTGGCAGTGGATGTATAAGCAGATGCAGATCAAGGACCTCCCTCTACCTGATATTCGCAATTGATGCAATAACACCTATCATAGGTTGATTCTTTTTTTTTTTTTTCTTTCCTCGTCTAAGTACTGTAATTTTTCACCCTCTAAAAGGACTGAGGCAGGTGCAGTTGCTGTTTGGGATAATTTTATGAACCCAGGACGAACCATTTCTCCATGGATAACACAGCATTAAGCATATTTCTAAATTAAATAAAATGTTTCTTTTCCTCTTTGTTGGGGCTACATGTCAAAATTGTATTGAATAGGAACGGAATGATATTCTTCTTGAGTGTCTTGTCCATTAAATAGACAATAAATTCAGCTACAAATTAGGGGTTCTATTAAAACAGTACTTAAAACTTATAATTAGTTTTCTAATTAATTCTCGTGACATCCCCTCAAATTGATACTAAGAAGCATTAATTTGTCATTTAAATAGTAATATCAGTCTTGCTAGCCCAAAGAAATAAAGCTTAAAAACTAAAAACAAAAGAGAGTCTGCTGCCCACAAGCAGAGGAAGCAGAAGCCTGCGGATCCAGGCCTAAATACAGAGCCCAAATGAACCCATAAGCGAGCCCACAAATGAACCCACACTTGAAATAATAAATCAGCCCACAACCGAAGCCCATAACAACCAAAAAATTGGCCCGCAACAACCCGTAGAACCCAACGCACGTCGTCTCCTTCACGCCTGATGTCAGAACAGGAAGAAGAACAGTAGTCACACAATGACGACGATGCTCAGCTACCGGAGGAAGAACCTAATAGAACAGAAGACGCCACCACAGAACTCCACAGCGACAAAAGAGAGAGCCGAAGGTGTCACTGCAAACCAGAAATAAAGCAGTAAACACCACTCAGCCACCACATGAGCACCCCTGACACCACCACATAAAAGACCGACTATCACAGAGAAAAGCCACCCACCTTCGACAATCACCTAAACAGAAAACTCACGAAGTCGATGACCACTGACAATGCCAACACACCAAAAAAATTATCTTGCCATACAAGGATTAAAACAAAATCTTTGTGTGTCAACAGACCCAGTCACAACCAAGCCAGAACATAAGAGAATTGACTCTACAACCACGCAATTATCGCAAAAACAACGCGCAAGAACAGTACGTCCACGGCCACAACCAAAGAACACACCCATCCACAACCAAGAATCACGTCAGAACAGAACACCTACAACCATAATCAAGGAACACACAGCCACAACCAAAGAACAGTACGTCTTGAATCTCTTTCTTGATCTTCGTGATGGATAAAATCTTACATCCAAAAAAATCATTATACTCACGATGATTTACATATTCAGTAGTAACTCTGATATCATGTCAAAATTGTATTTAATAGGAACTGAATGATCTTCTTGAGTGTCCTATCCATTAAATAAACAATAAACCTAGCAACAAATTAGGGCTAAGTATGAAAGTATAAGTGTTCTACTAAAACACTACTACTTATATCTTATAATTAATTTTTTAATTAATACATAATTAATTCCCATGACAGTACATGTTTAACAATGACAACATAGACAAGGACCTGGCATTGGGAGAATCCTTGTACATGTATTTCTTGGAGTAAATGACTATTTAGTTTCGGTGTCTTCAACAAAATAATTTGTTGGCCTCTTTGGTTGTTGGTCTCTTTGGTTAAACAGCTCTAGATGCAACCCACCCATTGATAAACCATTGCGGATGTGCAAGCTCGGTTACAGCCTGCAGCACTGCTAAGCGAATGCTGCACAGCGCAAAATTTCTCTCTATTACCGAGTCCTTGAGTTAAATTTGTTATATAGCTTATTTGATTAAATTTGAGTTTATTTTTTATATTCTTACATAACATTTTTTTTATTATATTTAATAATATATTTGACAACAATATAAAAACACTCGAAACTGTTTTTCATTAAACTACAGTTTTAACTAAATACTTTAATTTTAGTTATAAACCTTAACTAAAAACATTTTTTATAGAACTGTATCAATCAGGAATGAGACTGAGATTGGTATCGTAATTCATAAATGAGCATGCACGCCAAAGGCTAGCGTAAATTTTTTTGCGCAAGTAAAGCAAAGATAAATAGCATGGGAAAAGGGAATCCAACAAAAAGATGTCTTCCAGATCGCTCATTTTTTAATAAATTCATAATACACAAGCTAGAAAACATCCAAGACTAGGAAAGAGAAGCCGCTTGATTCTTGCATCATCACATGTCCATTGGAGCCGCATCCTGACCAGCAGCGCCCTCTTCAGCTGCAGCGCCCTCCTCAGCGGCAGTGCCCTCTTCAGAAACAGCTGCCTCTGTCTCTCCCACAATCTCAAATGCATTAATCAGCTGTTGGACGGTTTCCTGATCCAGTATATGGAATGCCTCGTCAACTCCTACCACAGCAACCGTGCAGATGGAACTCTTTAGTGTTTCTCCTTGCAAGGTTTCCCTAACTGCAATGAGAGCGTCCTTAATCAGATCATCCCTTGAAGAGTTCGTAAAATTTTCAAATCTGCGTTCCAAGTATGTCTTTGCAGCTTGTGAGCGGGATCCTATTGCAAAGGCCTGATATTCAAAGTAGTTCCCACTGGGGCAATTGTAATAGAGGTGAGCTCCAGATTCATCTGTCCCACCAACTAGCAGACCAACACCATAAGGTCGCTTCCATGAACGTTGAGTACAGACCTGACATTCAAATATGCATTACAAGTACAGGTGAGCAACGAGCTAGCATAGCATGGTAATATGGCTACCTACTTTATGATTCAAACACAGAAACCATAAAAGAAGCTACCCAGTGAAGCTACAATACTCTTGTTTTGACCATGTTGCATTCTAGAGATAAAACTAGATCAACAACGCAAAGACAGCCAAAAGGTATCCCGGTTACAGTTAAGTGAACAGTCAAGCAATCATCAATCCTTCATATAATTGAGATTTATCTGTTGACATCATGTGACAGATATAGAACTAGAACTAGATATAACTCCACCACAATGTCAGATCGACTAAAACATTACCTATTATGGTACAGTCACCATTTTAATTGATGAATACGGCACTAAGTAAAATATGCATATTATTTTAATCTTACCACCACGTTCTTTGAAGATAACCTTCTACATGGATGGTTTCACAAGTATTGACTTCTCCAAGGTCATTAAGCTTGGTGAGCAAATAAGTTAATCAGAAAAACAAATCCAAGATTTCAATGTTTTAAAAAGAATGTTTTGAAAATCAAAGGGATAAATTTGTGTTGTGTATTGACTGGCATGTGAAGAATGGTGGAGAAGATGTCGATTAAGTTGAGCCTATAACTCAGATATGTTAAAATCAGGAAAATCAGCGGACATCAAAGTTTAGTTATGTCACCCATGAGTACAAAGGGGTTGCAAAGGCTGCTCACACTTTAACTCGCATTCGCCATCAAGCTTTAATATAGCTGATACTTCAACAAAAAAATCATTAACGTTTAACCTAAATTCCTAAAACTTTCATAATAAGATGCCAGGTTCGGTGCTGGTAGATTATACTTACATCCACCATCAGCATTGGGGGATTTTATTCCTTAAAAAACACATGATCTTAATCATTTAACAAAGAACCCAATGCAAATTCATCAAGGGAAAGATAAAAAGACTAAATTAGGGAGATTAAAGAGACCTAGTTTTCGTACTTAACACTAATTGCTAACCAAATTACCTCATTAGCAACAAAAAGGTACATTCAGCTTGCTAATGTACAAAAGCAAGTAGCTTGCATTTATAATTCCCAAAAGAACACCCGACTTTCCCCCTAAAAGAATTAGGTTCTAAAATCAACAAATGACACAACCAAGAACCTAACCCCTAAACCCCACGATCTGAAAAATCAAGCAAAACCCAGGAAAAAAAAGTTGCAAACAAACCTGAGCCTTGTCCGCGAGCTGAACGACGAGGCGACCAACAGGAAGTGGAGACTCGTAATTGAAACTGTAATTAATGCATTCAGTTCGCATATAGCGAGACAAAACACGGCCGTCAGCTGTGAGTCCAGCGATGGCGACACCGATATGGTCATCCACCTTAAAAATCTTCTTCTGGTGAGAGGAGAGTTCGGAGTTGGCTTTGTTAACGCATGCAAGAACCACGTGAGTCTTAGATCGGAGTCCAATCGCCGCTGACCCTTGCTTCACTGCCTCCATCGCGTACTCTACCTGGAACAATCGACCCGCTGGACTCCATGTGGTAACGTCTGTGTCGTATTGATTCCTGAACATTTTTTTATGCCTTCACTCTCTTATCTTCGATTTGATGTGATGATGTCTAGTTTTCTTGGTGTGGGGGTATATAGAAGGGCTTCTTTTTCTTTTTGGACAAGTTAGGAAGCGATGAGTTGAGGGTGAGCTGAGTCGATGAATCGAGACCGGGTTCTTGCCGAGTTTTGCTGTCCTCGAGGTTTTGACCCGGAAACGAATAGAGGTGGATATCTGGAATTTGAGGCCCAGTATAAGTATTAAAATGACTGGGCTATTTGTAAAATGGGCCTATAGGGCTGGTCAGGCCCATAACCAGCTTATTTTTTCAATCTAAGATGATTTTCCTGGGCCTTTAAAAATAGTTTATTAGATAGTCCAGTAATAGATGAATTGCTCTGTGTGGAGTAATTGTTTTAAAACCTGAAACCCTAGGTGACCAGTAGATCTGGAGCTGAACCGGTTTAAAAAATCGGACTTAAACATGTGAAAGCGTTGACTAGTTGGTAGTCACAAGTGGACTCGACAGACTTTCCATATTCTATTGTGGCTGTGAGGGGAAAAGTTGGGGGTAGCTTCCTTTGTTACCTCGGGGTAGGGTATTGGAAATAAGGTGTTTTAGATAAAGAGAAAAGGACATAAAGAATTCGTTGTTATGTGTACTTGAAATTATTTTTTAAAATAATTTTTATTTTTAAAAAATATTATGATTATTTTTTATTTTTTAAAAAAAATATATTTAATATTAATATATTGAAATAATTTAAAAATATCAAATATTTTCAATTTAAACTAAAAATTATAAATAAAAAATTATTTTTGAATTGTGATACTAAATAAGTTGTTTGTGTTTGTCTTGTCTCATAATCATGGGAAAACACGTAAAGAATCTAAATCATGTAATACTATTTTGAATTTTTAAGTCCTACTCAATTTAGTTTATAAACCTCTTTTTTTATTTGAGTAATTTGAACGGTTTTTATTACAAAAATAAATCACTTCTTCCTATTTTATCCTATCATTTAGTTTTATTTTTTTCAAATCACATGATTTTATCACAATTATTAAACTTGATTAAAAAAATCAATTTAGAGTTAGACCTCACTTGATCAAGAGGTCACAGTGTGATTTATTTATTTAAAAAATAATAATTGATGATATATATATATATAAAAAAAAAGGAAAGAAAGAAGCAAAGCCATCATCTCGTGGGTCATAATCATCATGTATATGATAAGTTCATAGTCTTTGGCAACGCCACTTCATAACGATCTCACTAGAAACAAATATCTTGGAATAATTAAATGCTGAAAAATGATACAGTAGGGTAAAGCCATTGATAACCGAATGCTTCGAGTTAAATGATCAAGGCTCTCGATCATGTGTTTTAGCATAGCTTGAAAGAAAAGGGAAGCGTTGAGATGCACCGTGCTGGTGAAAACGACAGTAAAATCACCCGTTTGGTTTCTCCTAATGATTGTTGGACTCTTGGATTTATTTTCAGACCCGCCTGGAGCCAGCTATGCCAAAGCTGTTTATCATTACAACTCATGTGTCCAGAATTTTAGGCACTTTCGAGTTAATCGGAACTCGGAGCGTATGGCCCAGCTAGGAGAAGTCGCCTGGCACTCTGGTCTGGTGGGGTACCGAGTAATCTCGGCCTCGGTGAGGGCCAGGGAGGCCCTGATTTGTGAATTGATTGGACGTCGAGAGGTGTGGTATCATTCCCCGCAGAATCTACAATTCTGATTTATGAATAGCAGCTGTTAATAGCTGTGCAAAAGGAATATTTACGTAATGACATTTATTTATTTGATTTTAATTATTATTTTTATTCATCTGTTCTCGACCTAGTTTATAATAATCTCTAATTCGTATAATCATGGGACTTGCATGCATTTTAATAAATGAAAATTTAAAATACTAGCTTTAATTCATGAAAACATAAAATTCAAATGAGATACCGAGTTTCATTAACCAGAAAATCAATTATTCAGTTGCTGGACTGCTCAAGAGCTCTTAGTATATGGTTGAATTTATCAAAATGTTTTTAATTGAAAAATATTTTACAAAAACCGCCAACATTCTCTCACTTAGAAACTCTACGCGGTCCATCTTGGCTTGACATTTTCTCACTTGGTCCATGTCACACTCTCTAAGAAGTGACAATATTTTTACAGAGTTCAAGATATCTAACAAATAAAGACATGCTTGAATCAATAATACATCATGTGAATCATAAGAAGTTACACTTTATAATCAAGTGCTTTCTTCCAGGACTATAATGTAATGCATCTTCGAGATAAACACATGATGAGAAAATAAACTTATAATAAATCACTTGGGTCAAAATTATATATATATATACCAGCAGATATAGAAAACATTATAAAGAAAAGAAAGAGTAATTAAATTAACATTAATCAATATAGCAAGAATCTGTCTCCACTGTCACATACAAGATAGTTTCAATATAAACACAATAGAAAATTAACAGGGCATCATGACTAATCAAGTATTATTTGGCAACTCTAGGGTCCAGGGACTCTTTATATATAATCTAATCCCGCATCTCCATCCATCAAGAATGTGCTCAACCCACGACTAGGGTTTAATGGATCTTCATGGCATATGGGTAATTTTTAAAAAATCATGACAGTTTAAGAACTATTTTTTGTTTAAAAAATATTGAATTAATCATTTTTTATATGGTTTTAATATATCATTGTAAGAAATAAAAAATATTTTTTTAATTATATATATATTGGTCAAGCATCTCTACATGGAACTTGATGATGAAGCTTCTACCCTATTAAAAATGATTGTTTGTACTTTGTAGTGAGTACTAGGCTTGAAACGATCCAAAATTCGAACTCATCACCTAACTGGATGGTCTCATGGCCTATGATTATCCCTTTCTGTACATTGAAAAACATGTTAATATTTCCCAGCGAGAATAATATTACGATATTTATTTATTTATTTATTATTTTACTTGCACCGCTTGTTTGCAAAACAGCAAAATACAAGCGGGCACAATATTTATTCTCCTAAATCACCCTTACTGTGTCTCCTAGAATTCCTAATCTACCCCCATTTCTTAATGTGACGGTATCGTTGATTGGTGACAACGCATCGCTCAGAGGATATAACCCGCTAAACGACAGCACCTAACGAGTTCTTTTTCTTGAGAATATCACAGCAGGTAAATTGTTTGAGCCGGGATTTTTTCCTGCACGGTATTTGATAAGTGAATATTTCTTTCCACCTAGCTTCTATTATTTAAAACACTTTTATTAAATTAATTATTTCAGATATTCTTGAATACTTTTAAAGGATTTATATAAAAAACAAAAAAGAAAAGATATTACTTTATTAATATATTTTTAACCAATAGATATTTTATAAAACAAAATACTTTACCGTACCAAGCACATGGAAAAAAATATTATTTAATTTGTTCAAACTAAGATGATCCGACCGACTATTCAACAACCGAACTCTATTTCTAAACACTTTTCCTTGCATCCTTTGAATGCAACTATCTAATTGCATTATTGCAATGATGGCAGGTCATTCATCTCCAGCTTTGAATATTTATAATAAATTATTTCCCCCGACTCCGCTAGCTAGATGCTCGAATAATGAAGCAGTTTTCTTGAGTTATTGTTTTTTTAAAATATTCTGTATAATTGAAAATGCTAAACTTGAACAGCGTGGATACTTACAGAAATAGAAAATCTTTAATGATTAAATCAATATTGAGAACAGAAGTCTTATGAGATTGTATTAATACGTATTTAAGTTATTGTTTTTAAATATTCTGTATAATTGAAAATGCTAAACTTGAACAGCGTGGATACTTACAGAAATAGAAAATCTTTAATGATTAAATCAATATTGAGAACAGAAGTCTTATGAGATTGTATTAATACGTATTTTCAAAACTTAAAAACTATACTGCATGCATGTGTGTTTACAAAGCTTCTACGAGAGCACGAAGATGATTCAAATCATTGCCTTAATTGTCGTCGGAGACTGTGTTACACATAAGCACTGAACCCACACGAATGTATACATGTAAAAGATAAAGTAGTCCAAGTATTTGTCACTTAATTACGATTTTAGAGTATTCAAAAACAGAAGTCAATGATGACAATGGACCACCACCGCAAAGCTCCTTGATTTCTGATCTTTGTGAACTGTGCACCGTTCATTAATGACGATATCAAGATTGTTTTTTAAGGAACAAGGATCAAGAGGAGTGCCTTCATATAATGCATGCATGCACATCGTGTCCTCGTGGTCGATAGCATCTAGACTAGCTAGTTTCAACTTTCAAGCCTGAACAGTTGGTTTCGGGGTGCACGCGTCTGGCTAGCTAGCATGGAATGGAAGAGTTTGCGAATGATCAGACCGAGCCCTCCATATATCTGGGATGAGCAGTTGGTTTCGGCCGAGTCTAATCAATCCAAGGTTTAGTACACAGAGGATCAAAACGAGTCTTCTGTGTATATAAGATGGGCAGTTGGGTCTCCAAGGGTTAGTGTGGCGGATAAACCTTGGGATGGTTAAAGTCAAGTCTAGGGTTCGATTCTCCATGCCTTCGTAAGAGTCTGGGGTAACCGGAGATTTTATCCATTTCCTGAACCCACAAATTATATTTTCCGGTTGGTAAGGTTCCGTTTGATATCCAAAAAAAAAAAGGGCAGTTGGTTTCGGCCGAGTCTAGCGAATCTGGGAGCGAGTTTACACGGATGATAGAAATGATCCAGTTCGATCGAGACCTTGGAGCGTTGTCTTGTTAAGTTTTAAAAACACCCCATGCAGATCCAATTCAGAGATGGATGCTCGTGGACTACATGTTTTGTCGTCGTCAACAACGCTTCCAAGGGGCCAAGGGATATATGTCTCTAGCAGGCTGTCTCGAAATATATAAATTAGTTTGTTTTAGAAATCATTCTCTACACTGAGAAACATCTATATCAATCATAAAAAGGACAGAAAAACAGAGATCTTTTTCCCTCATTAATTTTAATCACTTGTTGTTTTTCATCCCACTCAAAATTGTTGATTTACACCTTGAATTAGCACGTGAAATATTTTAAGAAAGAAACATGTTATTTTTTCAAATCCATGACTTAGGTTTTTGGACCAGATGCACTCTGTATGAAAAATCATGAAATTCAATCTCTAATTAATCAAATATTAAAGGATAAAATTGAAAAAAAATTAATTTAACTAAACAAAAATTTCAAGAAATAGAAATAAAATACAAAATAAATTTTATATTTGATTGAAGGGTGAGATCAAAAAGAAAAATCAATTTAGGAGGAGAACAAAACAAATGAAAAGAACAATGATTGAAATTGACATGAAAATAAAAATAATTTTTGGATTGAATGATGAAATTAAAAAGAATAATAATTCTATAGAAGGGTTAAGAAAATAATTAAAAATCAAAACGATTATGACCAAATTGAAAAATTATTACCTTTCATTTTTTAATAATCCTGAAAACTTTGTTAAATTTAAAAAACGAGGAGAGCAAATGATTACACTATTCCAATTTCGGCTACGGTATCCTTTCCAATGCCAATTCTTGTAATGAATCAGTCTTATCTCGAGACTACTGTCTTGCAAAAACAAAATATCGCGGATTCAAAACCATATTCGCCTGAACTTATCGTATCCTACTCCATATCGTGCGCCCCTCGTGTTTTTTAATCAACGATATATTTCTTCTTCTTTAACGTCTTCTCTCTCGTGTCTGACTCTGCAAAACTATCTACAGAGAGACCAAATCAAGCTCTCAGAGAAGACCGAAACCAAAACCAAACCTAAACGAGAGTAAAACGTGTAAAACTTAAACCAATACCCTCTCCGTATTTGTGAATGGAGCATCGGCAAGTCTCCCCTGTCTCTGCTGCTGCTCCCTTTTCAAAAAAGTTTAGTCATGGCCGTGGATATGGCGGAAAGCATGTGTACGACGGTGTTTTTAGTGGTGGTGGTGGTGCAGTGAAGCTCGGGGCTCGAGTGGTGGATTATAGAGAGATATTTGGTGGGAATGCTGCTACTGCCTCATTGATTCCCATTCTTGATCTTCCCGACCTGAATGAGAACAGTACGGTCTCTTCTTTTGGTGCAGAGAGGGTTGATTACGACAAGATTTTCGGTGGTTTTGGAGATGATGATTTTGGTTTGCTTCACGATGAAGTCTCTGCTAAACCGAAGAAAGTCAAGAGTTCTATCAGTGGAACTCGGTATGTATGGACTTAAACTTTCTCTGTCTCCGCTGGACTTGTTTTGTAATCTCTATCATTACCTTTTTTATTTCGAAAGTTGGAAATTTTGAAGCTATATAAGTGAAATTTTATATCTATAAGTATGAAAATGAGGCTCAATTAAGGGTTTAGTGGCTTAAACTTGAAGCGGTGCATGATTATATGTTTTTAGTTTTAGTAAAACAAACATGGAATTTGAAAAGAAGTCATGTCATAATGTGCTTGCTTAATTTAAATTTGGTAAAAGGATGTCACCTGTGTGTTGGGGGGTTCTTTTGCTTTTCAAGGAAGGGAGGAAACTTTTTCTTTATCGAAATCAAACATTTTTCTTCAAAAATGATAACCTTTGAGCCAAACAAAGAAATGGTTGGTGTACTGCGTAAACACCCCACAAAATTTTGAGTAAATTCCGTTTAGTGTCTTGCTTGCTTGACAATTGAATGGATTTGTTGATGGGATATTCAATTTGTGAAGGTGGAAACTGGAAAGTGATTGTTTGTTTGTTTGCTTGTTTTTGGCCCAAAATTGAGTAGGTCTCCAGCTGCAGCAAGGTCGCGGAATGCTGGGTCAAAACACTCTAATGTTTCGAAAGAACCAAAAGATTCATCACCTGAAGCATCATTCCAGTCGATTGATGGTGTGAAACAGTTTAATGTGTCATATACTAAGAGCAACCCAGGGAGCAAAAATGGGACAGATGGAACGACACGCGCTGCTCAACTCCATGCAGTTCCTGGTTTTACTTTTCTAGCTGATGAAATCACTCCCTCGAAGATGACTGAAGGTGGCAAGCCAGCACGATCAGTCCTGAATGATTCTCATTTCAATGCTAATGCTGGTAAGAGTTTGAAGGAAGACACGGCTCGCAGGAAAGCTGTGTCAGGCCCACAACCCAAAATTTCTGACACAAATAGTTTCGGAAGTCCTGCTGAGTTTCAGAAGAAATCAAGTCGAAATAGATCCATTTCGAATGATATGCCATTTGATGCATTTGAAATTGGTCTAGGCAGACGTCCACCTTCAAGCTCACCAACTAATTCCAGCTATAGTATTGGTGGCACCCATTTTTCAAAGAATTCAATGTTTGGAGCTTATAGAAATGATACTTCTAAAGTTGCAGATCTACCAGCTTCTTCTGATGAGGAAATGGATGCAGATTCAGATGCTGCCGCCTCAGCAGCTGCACTTAGAAAGGCAATAGAGGAGGCTCAAATGAAGATTTTAATTGCAAAAGAGTTGATGAAAAGAAAGAAAGAAGGGCTTCAAAATCGTGCAAAGACAAGCTTTAATAAAAGCTGGAAAGCTCAGAAGAGCGAGGTTAAAACTGAAGAAAGATTAAAAAGATCCACTGAGCTGGTGGACCGGGAAATGCGTGAAAAAGAGGGTACTGCAAGGCAAGAATTCTCTGGCGTATCAGAGGGTAATGTGTCAAAAGCAAGCCAACTAACTCCAGATTTTGGAGATGAGAAGAAATCTTCTTTTGTTCATAATGCTGCCGGAGAAACACACAGCAAGGAATCCAAATCAACTAGAACGGATAATAGGCTGGAAGAAGCAGAAGATTGGGAATCAACAGAAGAGTTTTTTGAAGCTGCGGACAATGAGGTGCTCAGGGAAATGCCATCAGAATTTGAGCAGTCAGACAATGCAGACAAAATGACTGCAGAAAAAATAAAAAAGACACAGGAGTGCACTGAGGAAGTTAAGGGGAATTTATATGCGAACTTTGTTAAGCCATTCCAAGTGCTTCACCACCGGGAAGAAAACAAAAACAAAACGATAATTTCTAACAATCATGAAGAAACTGATCAAACACCTATAGTATCCGATGAATGGAAAGACTGTGAAACCAAGCTGGAAAATCTTCACCAACCCGAAGAAAACTCAAAACTTCCAGACCAGGAGTTGGAGGAAAATGAAGATATGAAGGAAATAGAGGACTGGGTGGAAGCCGAGAAGCAACGAAGGGAGGCATTAGATCATAAGGAAACAGAGAATAGATCAGACGAAGTTCCTATCAGGGAGGAGAATGGCAGAGGCCCCAATCAGATATATGAGGAAGAGGAAAATGTGGAGGGACAGCAAGGAGAATGGGACAGGGTAGAATGTGAAATGAAACCAGGAGGTTGGAACCTAGAAGGATACGAGGAGAAACTAAATGATTTGCACAGTGGAGAAATATCAGGCGAAGATGGTGAGACAGAAAAGAACGAGAAGCTGGAAAAACGCGTGGATGATGAGGAGATACTGAAAAAAGGTGATCAAATGAATGAACCTGAAGAAAACGCAAAACTTACAGTCCAGGAGGAAAATGAAGATTTGAAGGGACTAAAAGATGCTCAGGACTGGGTGGAAACCGAGAAGCAACAATGGGAGGCAATGGATCATAGGGAAACGGAGAACAGATCAGGTGAAGTTCCTATCACAGAGGAGAATGCTGGAGGCCTGGACCAGATATATGAGAAGAAAGAAAGCGAGGAGGGACAGCAAGAAGAATGGGACAGGGTAATTGGAAATATCAGGCAAAGATGGTGAGACAGAAGAGAGTGAGAAGCCGCCAGAAGAACTCATGGACGATGAGGAAATACTCAAAACAAGTGATAAGATGAATGAAACTGAAAACAGAGAAGAGAAGGCATGTGAAAGGATAGATACCGAGAGGATAAGATCCGAGAGTTGCCAGGGGGAAGAAGATGAGAAGACCATGGAAGTCACTGAACAAGCCTTAAGATACAAGGGGGACAATCTTGAAACGGCCGAGGATGAGGGTGCAAATGAGCAGTATGAAAATGAAAACTTGGGTGGGAGTCACAATGCCTCGGGAAGTAGAATAAACTTCGCTGTTAGGGATTTTAAGGCAGAGGTACTCACTGCCAAGGAGAATGGAAGGGTAATGGAGGAAACTGAATCTTCCCCTCAATTACAAGGGACTGAGAAGGAGTCAGAGGCAGTTGAAGAAGATGCGAACAACCTGGAGCAACAGAGTTGTGAAATTGCTGGCCTCGTTCAAGGTTTCATTGGACTCGATAGGATTAAGAAGAAAACTAAAGATGAAACTGGGGCTCTTCTTAATGGAGAATCTGGGATATATTTAGGTGAGCATGACATTAACTTTGAAGACAAGCAAAATGAGCTTCCTGTGAAGAACATGTTCAATCAGGAAAAATGCTTTGAAGAAGTAACTAATGAATTGGATGATAATGGAAATGTTGATATCTGTGAACCTGAAGTTGGCACAGATAATGAACAAAGTGAGAAGAGTTCGATATCATCTCCCAATGAATGTGAACCTGAACTTGGCACGGATAATGAACAAAGTGAGAAGAGTTCGATATCATCTCACAATGAATGTGAACCTGAAGTTGGCATGGATAATGAACAAAGTGAGCAGAGTTCATTATCATCTCACACTGAAAGATGGTCAAGTGACGAGACAGATTCACTTCATGATTCAGAGTTCTGTGTTGAAGAAGCTGCTCGTGAGTTGGGAGAAAATAATAAGGATGTCAAGGAGTCTGAAGTTACAACAAATCATGAAAAAGACAAGAATTCTTTCGAATCTTCTGATGAAGATAGATGGGTAGGTAATGGTGCAGATACTGAAGCAAGCCAGCAACCTATATTCGAAGGGCAGGGGAAGGCCACAGAGATATCCTGTGAAGAGGAACGGGACCAAAGCACCAGCAAGAAAGAGGAGAATCATTGCAAGAATCCAGCAGTAGAAGAGAAGGAAGCTGAAGAAAATTTGCGAAGGAAAGTGGAGGTGGAAAAGCAATACTACAGGAGAAGGGAAGAAGTAAAAGCGAGGGAAATAGAAAGAGAAAAGGAGAGAATAGCTGTTGAAAGGGCAATACGAGAAGCTCGCGAAAGGGCTTTTGCAGAGGCCCGAGAAAGGGCAGAAAGGGCTGCTGTGGAGAGAGCTGCTGCAGAAGCCCATCAAAGGTTAAAGGCTGAGGTCCGAGAAAGGCTAGGGAAGGCTACTCTAGAGGCTAATAATAAATTGGCAGCTGAGAAGGTATCAAATGAAGCCAAGCTAAAAGCTGAACGTGCAGCAGTAGAGAGAGCAACTGCAGAGGCCAGGCAGCGGGCCCTAGAAAAAGCTTTGTCTGAGAAGGTTGCTTTTAAAGCAAGATATCAGGCTGAAAAGTCTGCAGCCGAGAGATTTTCAAGCATTTCAGAAGATAATGGGAAGAATTCCAGAGTTAGTGTCTTTACTTGTATTTTCCTTTCATAAAAGCATCTGGCATGGAAAATTAACAGCTGTGGAATTTCTAGCAGGATAAACAATGCAATGGCCCAGGTCCTTCTAGCAGTTCAAGGTATCCAGGCTCTTCAAATCATGGTGGTAAGTACCTTAATATGATATATAGAAGGCTCTATCATTTCACAAGGATATTGAAGTCACGTGGGCTTCTATGCCGCTCCTAAGCAATTCTTTTAACTTTTTTATTATTTCCCCACTCAGCAGAAAGATTTAATGGAGGCAATGGAGAATCTGCTCAAAGGAATAAAACCACATTGGAAAGGCATCAAAGAACAGCAGAGCGTGCGGTATGCTCCTCGCACCTGATTCAGATATAGGAATTTTAATTCTCCGACTTCTGACTAGCATGCTTCTTTTTTGGCCTCTTCCAGGCAAAAGCTCTCGCGGAGAAGAATATGCGCGAACTTCTTGCACAAAATGAGCAGGCAGAGAGAAATGTAATTAGCTGCTCAAATAAGACAACAAAAATATTTCCAATTTCATAAAGTTTTTAATACTTTTCTCACTGTCTTCTACTGAATATCGATGGCAGAGACTGGCAGAGACATTTGACGCTGATGTCAAGAGATGGTCAAGTGGGAAGGAGAGGAACTTGCGCGCTCTGCTTTCAACACTGTCATATGTGTGTAGAAACCTTCCGCTTATACCAGTCCATAAGTTCTATAACTCTTGCGCAATTTATCCCCTTGAAGCTTCTTTTTCTAACGATATTTTCACTTGCTCGCAGATCCTTGGCCCTGATAGTGGCTGGCAGCCAATTCCCTTGACTGAGCTTGTATCAAGCGCTGCTGTGAAAAAAGCTTATCGCAAGGCCACTCTATTTGTTCACCCTGACAAATTGCAACAACGAGGTGCAAGCATACAGCAGAAATACATCTGTGAGAAGGTTTTTGATCTTCTAAAGGTGTGGTACCATTTCCTCTTTTCGTAGGAAATTAATCCGTATCTATTCCGTACTATTTCATACTGCAGAAATAGTTCCAGCTGCATGGGCACATCCATGTTTTTCAACCTTCCCTGTCCTTGAATTGTTGAAGTCATGTTCCTTTCTTTATTTTTTTTCTCCCAGGATGCTTGGAACAAATTCAGTGCAGAAGAACGGTAGACAATGCCAAGTCTCAACCTTGAGGTTGCATTCTATGTAGAGAAAATTCATGTCCAAATTTGTATTCTCAATCCTTAACGGTAGGAAATACACACCCACATTTGTATCTTTGGTCTACAATACTTAGACCATTTCTTGTAGCGCACTCATTTGCCCATTTATATGCAATTTCAAAGCTGTCAAAAGGGGTCCTTGCTGTCTAATTTATACTTCAATGTGCCCATATATCTTCAAACGGGCAAGCCTTGTAGCACTCGATGCGTGCATGAGATTCTCTGCTTGTGGAAAGACAATAGTGAGTTTGGAGCTTCAATGATAGCATCAGTAGTCTCACGCCCCTTCCAGCTGGTAAACAATGCATGAAATAAGTTTTTGGTCCACCCAACTCCACCAGTTTTTGGACCACCTGAAATATATTGCATTGAAAAATGGAGATCATAAACTAAAATCTACACTAATAAATAATTTGAGAATTCACTATGGGCTGTGCATCACTTCAGAATAGATCTCTAGGAGAGCTCCGGATGGGGTGCTTGGTAGTAAATTGTTTTTTGCAAATGGACAATGAACAAGCCTGAAACTAACAGTAAATCGGGTTTTACTTATTTCCTGCACGAGAAGCTTAAAACCTTTGTAATCAATAGTTTTGGAAAAAGCAGCATATACGCCTCAAATCCAAAAAAATACTTTATGACAATATGCAGCCTCTTCCTTTTGCCCCATGCTGGCCACTCATCAGAGTACATCAGCCATTATTTGGTACTGTTGCATATATTGATGTCCTGCAAAAGAACAAGCAAGCAACTGCCTTTCCAAATACCGTCATAGTCTGGTTGTTGATACTTGATACCTCGTTGTCTGAGCTTATCAGGTCAGCTTCTACGGATTGACTTTTCAACAGTTTTTGGATGGCAAATCAGCAGGAATATGACAGCCGCCGCCTAATTATAACAAAACTTTTTTACTGTTTGATTGAGGCAAAGTCTGTATACAGCACCGGGAATTTATTAGATAAAGACCAAACTCTAAAAACATTTTAGGAACAAATAAAATATACTCAAAATTGAGTCGACACCATAATCTATCAACAATCTAACAGAATTTCTTCATATATGAAACATTTCAAAACCCTAATCCTAATTATTGCGCTTTCCTTACCAAGCAATGCTTAAACCCTAATTCCATTTGAAAAGGCAATCAATCAAGCCAGTACTTGCATTTCACTCGAAATGAAACGACAGTTAGAAGACGGTAAGAAAAAACATCACAAACGGATGGACCTTGACATTTGATGGAAGATAAAGGAGAGGAGAAAGAGAGGGTGATAGGGTCTGACACGAAGTTCTTCCGCGAATAGCTCGAGAAATAATTGATACGACTGCGATGTGGGAGGATCGTGAGGTGGATGGTAAGCAAAGCAGAGGATGGGGAGGAGAGAGAGCCTATGGATGAGGTGTCATTCTGGGATGAGCATTTATAATGATTAGTAGCTTACGTAAATGCCCCTAGAGTGGGCCTAGACTGAGCACACACGTCGTCGTTTCTTTTGAGTTTTCAAATGATCGCGCTTAGTCACTGTTTGAAAATAATTCTTGTTTAGAAACTCGTCCCACTCACTGTTGCTCTATCTCTCTAGTTCTCTCTCCGAGACCTCTCCTCAAGCTTTTATTTATTTTTTTCATCGAACAAGAAAAATTAAGCTCCTTTCATCTTTTGTTCTCATTTTTCTTATCGTTTTATTATACTTTTGGGAGGGAAAGCTGAGTGAAAAACTCATGCCACTCGTGTATCCGCTTCTCTTATTCGAGTTTAAATTTTAATGGTATCCTAATTCACATCAAATGAATGGTTTAGAATATCACATGTTATTAAAAATATTAAAAATAGTTTTTAAAAAAATATATATTTAAATTATAACTTCAAGAATACATACAAACATTACCCCCAAGAGGCTGGCATAGCGGTATGAAGCCTGGAACGGGGGAGTGTACTCCTTCCTTGTTTTTAAATTCAGAGTCCCGTCTGGTGCAAACAATTCCTTAGAGCAATCGGACTTGGACGAAATCCATGAATTGCCCGTGGTGCATTTGTAGGAATCTTTCTTGTCGAGTTCTTGTACATTCCTAAGATTAGTCAGCCCAAGCGCCGCTGATCCAAAAAAAAAATCTCATAATATGCTGACATTTAGCCATTTTTTTGGTTTTGGGACCAAAAAAAAAATATCGAGATGGTTATTTGTTTTCCATGCATATGATCTAATTAGGTCGGGCTTCTGGAGGTTTGCTCTATGATGAACTTGATCAAAGACGGGATCGTCCGAGTTTCACGTAGAAACTCATGGCGCTTGAACTTCTGGATTGAAGATTGTTCGTAGAGTCTTGCCGGTTTGATTAAAAAAACAGAACTTGATCAAAATTGGTAGGTTTAAATAGGTTTCTACTTGTGTTTTATTTTTAATCATAATTTAATAAAAGGTTGAAACAATATTTATTTCACAATTTTTATAGAAATTGTTCAAAGCCAACGAGAAATTTTTCAGAGAAAAAAAGTACATGAAACAGGGCATTAAGTGGCCATAGCATTGCGCACCACTATCACGGTGCAAAAGCGGCCTGAGGCAACTCGAATCGATGGTCAAAGAGACGACAGTTATTTATAGCGACACAGCTTGTGCAATCGGCGTTCGTCTAGTAATGGAATAACAGGGCCACAGAACAATCAGGACGCGGGAGCCACTTCATTTTCTTTGCATTCCTCGACGGCTTGTTTTTTATGAGAACGGGGAATCAGCCCCTTTTCTCTGCAGGTTTCCACAGCACCCACGAACATGTCCTCCAAGTTGAATTTGAACTCGAAACCCATGTCCGTCAGCTTTTTGGATGAGAAAGCAACAGACGCAAAATTCTCATCAATATCTTTGAACCTGATCGGATGAGATTTAATTAGTTTGGCCCAGATAAAGAGAAGGATAATAACTATTGAGGGGAAAAGATGATTTACGATTGTTTCAGATGAGAAACTTACTTAGCAGGGACATTATATTCTGGGTATTTTTCTCTTAGTAATTTGGCAAGTTCGTGAATATTAGCATCATCCGAGTTGCAAATGTAGCGGCCCTCTGCTTTTGGATTCTCGTACAAGAAGATGTGAGACATGCAGAGGTCATCCAAGTGCACGAAATGTCCCTGCTTGATAATCCCATAGTGAGCTTCGTTTCCTGTTGTCGCAAGAAAATTAGCGCTCCCAATTTCATATTCAAGAACAGTAATTTAATAATCAGTACAGAAATGGCAGGAGATGTAGTACCAGTGATCAGAGAAAGTGCTGTCAGGAGACTTGGTGGCATAGATTGCATGATAAATGGGCCAACAACGAGGGTCGGTATGATGCTGATAAAATCCAGGTTATTCTCTTCAGCATACTTCCATGCAGCTTGCTCTGCTAAAGTCTTGGACACGAAATACATCTGGCCCCCAAGGTGCGTTTCAAAATTTATATTAATTCGATATTTCATGTATTGATTTGTACAGAAAACGAAAGAAATGGGAAATTAATTAGTTGCTTAATATAGCACTAACCCATCCAGTCATTTTTACACGCTGAACGAAGTCCATATCACTCCAGCAGCTTTCGTCATACACTGGTTTTCTGTGTTCTTCGACATCCACAGTTCCTGCAGATGACGTGAATACTATCTTTTTAACTGTTTTTGATTTGGCACAAGCTTTCATGATGTCTAGTACTCCGTTGATTGTTGGCTTGATCACCTCGTTCTGCCAAAGATGAAAACAAAACTCATAACATTAATGATATCAGTGTAATTCCAAAATTGTTTACTAGCATTTACCATTTCTTACTGTTATATTTCGCCATTGGCAGAGACCCTGTTAGCATTTTCGAAGCTGTTAAAGCTAGAAATCACATATACCTCGGGGTCCTTGGACTCAAAATCCATGGGAGTGGCAACATGGAACACTCCTGTGCACCCTTGAATTGCTTCATCATAACTCCCCTCCACAGAAAGATCAGCTTTCCATAAAGTCATGTGGGTTGATGCCTTTGGCAACTCCAGCAAATGCTTCACCTTCTTTATGTTATCTGTCAGCGAGAAAAGAACAGGGGAAAATCATAAACAAAAGCTTTGATGAAACTAGTGCAAGAGATGGTCGGAAGAGGCTGACCAGGGTCTCGGACGGTGGCTCGGACAGTATAGCCTTTCTCTAGCAGTCGCATGATTAGCCATGATCCGATGAAGCCCGACGCACCTGTCACACACACTATTTCAGATTCTGCTCCCATCTTTTATCTTCAAGCAGATGCTGGAGGGAACTCGGGTCTGGCAGGAAATTGAAAGCAATGTAAGATGTTTCTAATCTCTACAGATTTGGCGAGGCTTCTCAGCATTGATTTCTTGTTTCATATATAGATCTTCTTGGTCTACCGATTGTACTTCCCTTTTCTGAGGCGACCATACACTTGTCAATTTTAGTAAGTCATCCATTGAATGATTAGCTGAGCTGCCAGTCTCCCCTCGTGAATAAAAGTAGTTGTAGCTACACCATTTCCTGCCTACATGAGTTTTGCCTTTGCCATCTATATTCTATAGCTAAACGACGAGTTGTTCTAAGTTTTCCTGATTCAGCGAGGGAATTTTGAGAATGTGTCTAAAAAAACAATTTGCGTGTACGCTTCAAAACTTCTTATGCACTAAATAATTTGCATGTATTTCAGATCAAACATCTTTGTTCATTGAATTTAAGGTTCGTTTTATGCCAGTCATGTCTTTCTCATAAACTATTCATTTTATTATCAGAGAGTCTCAATGTCTCTTCAATCGAAACTATTTTTTCAGTTATTGAAGGTTTCATTATTAGCTTGATGTTCTTTTATTTGAAGAGAAGAAAAGTATATCTGAACATATTAATTGATTATTATCTAAATACAAGATAATTAATAAATATTCTGGATTTTTTTATTATCATTAGTGACGTTGTCTGTGGGAATCGCCTTTAAAAAATTATAAATAGCCCTATTAATTTAGTATTTTATCTAATTAATGCAAATAATCAAGAAAATGAGTCATCGATCTTCTTGTCACACCAGACACTTCAACCCCTGCATAGCCAATCCATCGACAGCTAATGGAACAAGTATAGCTGCCCACCAAGGCAGTACTGGAAAAAAAAAAAACAGAGAAAATCCCATAATAATAAATAACAGGTTATCAGCAAGTCAGCCGTGGAAGAATTGCTCCTGGTCACACTGGCTAATTGGCCCGAAGAAAATGATGTAAAAATAATATATATGAAATCAAGGGAATTATCTCCGTGACTAGTAGTTAATTAACTACATAGCTCAAATATAATTTTAATGAAAGTAAATTTTGTATAAATCCCATAATGAGACAACTCTTTTTCGATATATATATATATATATATATATCATGTTTTATAGTTTTTTGAATTTATTTTACTCTTAAATAATATTTTTAGTATTTTAAAATTGTTTTGAAGTATCAACATAAAAAATATTATTTTTATATTTTTTTTAAAAAAATATTATAAAAACAATTATCCACTGGCTCTCAAACAATATCTAAAAATATAATAAATGTCGAGACAAATATTCATTTTCACTTTGCTTGTACTTGTTTCTGCCTGTTCCTCGCTTTAGCTAGGATCCCCGTGCCTTTGAATCTTTGGTCTGTCATCCATACAATGCGGGTCCCGGACCAAAGATTATATACCATCGAACATCCTCGGAGGTCAAATAAACTGAACATGCCCCCTCCAATATTCTAAATGCCAGAAGGTTTTTCCTCGACCTCGGTGCTTCGCCGCCTTATCTCGCCTCCTACCACTTATGAGTGTTTTTGGACTATCATTATTAGATAAACAACTTGATAAAATAATAATTTAAAAAATATTTAAAGAAATAATATGTTTTAGAAAGTCATTGATGACATGTACTTGGATTGCAAGTGTCACCTCGTCATATATGAGCCGACTTTTTAAAATTGCAAAAAAAAAAAAACATTTCATAAAAAAACCCTAAAATAAACTGAAATTACGATAATAGCATAAATGATATTGTTGGAGATCTTGAAAGAACAAGTTAAACCACACCAAGAAATGATTGAAGTGACATTTAATTCATCTTTTGTGATCTCCCCTTTGATATTATTAAGTTTGTTTTACCTTGAATTTTCTAATAATGTCATCCTTGAATTTTAATACTAGTGTTTCTTCTTTTTTATCATTCTCCTTGTAATTTGTGACGAGAGAAGAGAGAGAATTAAAAAAATAAAAATAATATAGAGACACGTCAAAACTCTAACGAGGACGCTATTAGCATCAATAGAAAGATTTCAACAAGATAAACTAAATGATATAAAATAATAACAAACAATGAAAGAAATGGATCAAACTAGTCATTTAAATGTGACATTGTTCACTTGCTTTTGGGTTGCTTGTGTTAAAATATAAAATAAATATTTGAATTTATTTTTTATACACTCAAAACAAGTAAATATCTATATTATTTTTATTTTTATTTCTAAACAGTGATTAAATGTCTAGAAAAAAAGGGGGTAAAAATAGTGGTGATGCGAGAAAATGCAGACTTGTTGAGAATATGGGGACATAATTCCCTGATGCATCGAGAAAGAGTCCGTGAAAGGGATGGAGAGAGAGAATGAAGAAGTGGGGCCTGAAAACAGTGGACTTTTCTCCGAGTGTGGATGCAGATACATAACTACCAAGGAAATGCAGATTTCGTTGAATGGTAGCCCACCTCATGCCACTGGCTTCAGTTCCCATTGGCTAGCGTCCTTTGCAACTGACCTTCACATACAGACAGCGTGGCATCTGTTTTCTAGAAGCTAACGAACATGCAAGAACTTGGTCTTTCAGTGACGGTCGAGATTTATAGGTTTCACTTGGCTGCTACATGAACAAACTTTCCAGTGATTTATCTTGCATGTTACTTTCTTTTTAGCATTTGAAACTCTAAATTTGGTATTGATTTTAGAAATTGTTTATAAAAAAATTTGATTTTATTTTTATTTTTTACTTTAAATTAAAAAAAATAATTTTTTTAAATTATTTTGATGCGCGGATATTAAAAATAATTTTTTAAAAAAAATTATTTTAATATATTTCTAACTAATAAACAATTTCAAAAATTAACGCAATCATACTCTTAAACAGTCACGTAACCATGCAACGTGTCTGTACTCGGTTTGAAAATAGTCTAATTTTGTAGCCTTATTATGAAACAAACCTCCAATGTTATGGGCTCGGTTAAGAGAATTCATGGGCTTGGTTTTGAGAAAGAGGTCAGAATTTGAGAGTTTTCTATTTATCATATGGACTTTTGAACTGATCAAATACAATATGCATCGTATTTATCTTTATTCTCTAGCAACCTATTATATTTTATTTAATATTAATATTATATATAAAAAAATATTTGTCACTTTTTAATATTATAAAAATAAATAACATTTCAAGTTTTTTATTCAAGCAACATGAGAAGATTTAGAAACTATATGTACTCTTTGAACTATCCGGATAAAAAAATTATAATCTTTACTATATACTGTATATATATTTTCAGAGTCATCTCTATTTAAAACCATCTCATTGTTTAAACGCACTCATTTTCAAGATACTTAAATTTTCAGATTATTATCTGTTCCATATACACAACACACACACACACACTCATTTTCATTTTTGGGCAAGAGGGGCTGGATTTTGTCAAATCTGAAGCTAAGAGGCACGAGATTAAGCTAGTTTTGAGTTAGGTCATAGGTGAAAAATTTTGGAGGGAGAAAACAGTACGTGAACTAGGCAGCCAGTCAGGGCCAGTATATATCATTTCTTGATGATTTATAATTTGACAAGATTTAAATTGAAAAATATATAAAATTTGATTGATTCAATTAATTTTTATTCATATAGGTGGTCAGACAATATAATCTAAATCTAATAATTTTTTCAAAAAACATAAATAAAATAAATTGATTTAAATGATTTGCGAGGGCACAAGACATTTCCCTGGATTTTTTACGGGTTCAAAGCCGAGTTTGAATCTCGCAAATATTTTTTGCATAACAGGACTGGCCCAAAATTGGGGGGGAAATCAAGCAAGACACAACCAGCATCAATAAGCCCATGACCACAAATAACCTCATCCTCAACAAATACTCCATCACCACCCCTTCTCCTCTCGACCCGACGAGCGCAAAAAAATGGCACTTAGTCTGACGAACTCATTCCTGCAAACCAAACCAATCTCCCCTCCTCTCCTGCTCCTCCAAAAGGTAAAATTATCCTAAATCCACTCATAAAACAATATATTGTTTTTTTTTTAAGAAAAAATGGTCATTTATTATGGTTTTTTTAACTGTAGGTGAAGGTGAGGGCGGCAGGGAATTATGGGCTGCAAGTGACGTGCAGGAAGAAAGACATACACCCGGAATTCTATCAAGACGCCAAGGTGTATTGCAATGGAGAGCAAGTGTTGACAACAGGTGGGACCAAGCAAGAGTACGTGGTGGATGTGTGGTCAGGCAACCATCCGTTTTACCTCGGAAACCGGTCCGGTGTTCTCGTAGATGCTGACCAGGTGGAGAAGTTCCGTAAGAAATACGGGGGGCTTTCGGAGATTATGGAAATTCCTGTACTTAAAGGTGAGATTATCTTGCCTACCAGGAAAAAATCTTCTGCTGGTAAAGGGGGCAAGAAGAAGTAGAAACCATAAGGTATGGATAATTGTTTGAGGTGATTCGGGGGCTTTGGTTTGGTTTGTTTGGTAATGTAAAATGATGCTCACCTGTTTGATGAAATGCCTTTTTTTATGTTGTTAAAAAGTGGATCTTTTGTGGGTTTATATGATGCTCCACTGCCTTGTCTTAATTTTTTTAGTTGCCAGATTTATAGCAGAATAGAAATAAATGAACTGGAATGCACTTGGCCGGATAACTGTATCATAAGGGTTCAGCTTCAAAGTTCCGACATTTTAGGTTTACGTGAGGTCAAGGAAAAAATGACTTCTGCATAATCCGCATTTCTGATGGAAGCCTGTTTAAGAATCAAATCTCGGAGGATGTTCATAAATGGAGCATGTTTGTGGAATTCGTTTCAAATTTTAAGCTGCGAGTGTTGATTTTTAAACTAGGTTACGTTTCTTTCAGCTTTCAAGGGAATGCGAATTGTGGATTGAAGTTGCTGATTATTAGAATGGAGTTAAATTGCGGTGGTACTTGAGGGTTTTTTTCCTTGCACGGAGGCATTTATTTTCCCTTAGTATCAGAGTAGTGAGAGTAAACCTCTTTTGAAGATTTGAGAAGAAACAAGCACAATAAGTTTGACATTATTGAGAGATGACAGACTCAAAATTGAAGCCTGTTTGGCTGCACATTGGAATTCAAAGTCTCGTCTGTTTTTTTTGGCACATAACTTGGGATCCTAATAAGTTCTTGTCTTTGAGAAGGCTAGCGAAGACCAGAGTAATGTAGAAACATTCATGACAGGAAATCAAAATGCAAGCGTATCGGGTTTGGTGGGGATTAATCTTGTGAATTTATGAGCTCGGAATTTCAGCTGGACCCCCATTTTTTTAGAAAGTTAAAGGGGGCAGCATCGACGGAGAGCCAGCAATCGCATAGTTTTGGGGAGAAAGATTTCATTTTCGGCTGTGATGGTCCTCCACCACTTGGTTAGCAGTAAAGATTTTTGTTTTTCCCTGTCAATATCTGGATTATTGCCTTACCATAATGGGATATAGCTTCTCTCATTATTGGCAACACGGACAGACGTGTGTGCACGGACTGAGACATTAGATTCTGAAGTGATTTGATTTGGAAGGGTTTCACTTGTTAGCATGCTTATCAGGCCACCGGGAAAGAATTTGCCGCTGAGCAGATCCTTCAAGCGAGCGCATCAGGCAAATATTAAGCGGTGCCTGTTTGTTTGGATGGAGCAAAATATAGCCTGAATAGCTAGGTGGCGGTGATATACCTTTCTTTTCGGTTCATGGGTCCATTTCGTATTCAATTGATCCCGAACTTGTTTTGGGCCTTCCCTCTCTTATGTAACCTCGACCGATTAAAATCGAAGGGGCTTTATAAACCCATGAGAGTGTTCCATTCTCACTATTTTGGGCCAATTCCTGCATCCTATGTGTGCCTCGAAGAGCCCAAGCTATGCCACTGATAGCTGTCCTGAAAAAAAGCAGGCACTAATTGGGTCCAATTCCATTCTCTTTTTTTATGTACCATTGTTGTTAAAATCATGAATTATGATAAAATCATGAATTATGATTTTACAAGTTAATTCATCAAATCTTGTTAACTCGAATAAAAAATTATTTTTTTTCAAATTCGATCCAAAAATAAAATTATACGGGATAGTAAAATCAGACGATTCAGTACAATTTTACAATCTCAATCTCTGAGTCAATTATATATTTCCACACCATTTGACTCTCTCTTGCCACATAGCCATAGGCCATCCTCCCATGCCCTGGCCAACCAACTCACATGGCCTATTATATATTTCCACACCATTTGACTCTCTCTTGCCACATAGCCATAGGCCATCCTCCCATGCCCTGGCCGACCAACTCACATAGCCATAGGCCATCTCTCTCTCTCTCGCCACGTGGCCATACCCCCCATGCCCTGGCCCTCTCTCTTTCCTTTTCTCTTTCCTAAAAATTAAAAATCAATATTTATTTTAAAAAATAAATGCTCTTATATTATTTTTTATATTTATATAATTATTTTATATTATATTTTTAAATTATTTTAAATCATATATGAACCTTAGATAATAAAGTTCTATGACTATAATTATGTTGTATTGTTTTAAAAATTTTTTTTATGATTTTATGATTTTTTTATGTTCATAATTTTAACTATAATTTTATGATTTTTATATAAAAAAAAATTAAATACGATTTTACCTACTAAGTTTCAAAAACTATTTCTATATCGTGTTAAAATCGATATTTTAACAAGCTTTCTACATGCCGAAGCTATAATAGTCATCGACGGGTGAGCATTAAAACAGAGAACGATTATCGTTACATCTTCTCAAGATTATCCCGCCACGTGCACCTACGGGCAAAGTGTGGTGATTTGTCTAGCAGCCCACCAAATATCCTAGCACGTAGCTTGTTGAGATTATCTGACAGCCCAAACTTCACTTTTGGAAAGAGAAAAGCAGTCGATCTGACAAATCTTATATATGTTTTTGACACGCCATTTGAGGGAATAAAAGTTGACTCCACTTGGCGGGCTTCTTTGCCTTGGCATTTCGATTTTCAAGTGCTGGTTTATCTCATATAATTGTAGAAACGAAAGCAAGTTATCGGTTAATTCTCTCTGGATTTTACATCTATTGGGCAGTGAATGCTCGATGAACTGTTAAAACCTGCTAATAGCACACAATTAATAATTTCTCCACCAAAAATTAAAACCAGTAGAGAACTGCACGATTTTCGCATTCCGTACAGGATTTGTCTTGAGAAATAGCTCAAATCATTAGATTATTACATCAATTTACTGGTCAGCGAGTCACGAATAATATTATTTAAAATTATTAATAAAAAAATCCTGGTTTTAGCTCAATCATAGCTGGACTGGTTCGATTTGATCTCAAGTCAATCTATCATGTCAGTCAATTTTAAAATTAAATAAATTAAAACTAAATCTAGACCAGGTTCCAAGATATAACCTTATTAAATTAATATGTTTTGCAGAACAAGGTTTAAGGGCTGTTTGTTAACAAAATACCCCCATGCCCATTTGATGTATCCTGTTGAAAATATAAAATTCAGATGCACCCAATAAACAAACATAACCTTGATAATTTCAGTAACGGGGGAGAATTGAAGGGATAGTTATATTATTATCTGCCATCGTAACATTTTAGTCTTATCCGGTCTAATTCAGCAGCGATAACCTTTCTTTATTCTTTTCTTCTCGAGGAGGGCAAGCTCCATGAGGTGTAACGGGTCAGGGTTGGAGCTCTCGGGGATAAGATTTCATCCTAACAACTGCATGGTGCTCGAAATTTCGTGGTTCTTACCGGCATATTTTAACCTAAAAACAAAGAAATGTATTCATGCTTGTAATAAATTATACTCAAATCCGGCTTGATTTTTCCCATCCAGCAGAAATGATGGGGACGGTTTATTTCAATATACACCTGTGAAAAAAATATCTAGCACAATCTTCCACGGAATCATCATGTTTGTCAAAACGGGGAAGAAGAGGAGACTTCACTGCTCTTTCTCGGCCATTTCTAATTTATTAGTAAACAATTGTCTTCCTGATGAAGAGCTGGCTGCCTCGTCAGAAGTTTATTGCTAAACAAAAGGCAAGCATGACTGCGACCTGATGATCTTACAGGCATGCACTTTTTCAGAAACATTGAATTTGTTAATCGCAGACGTGTTGGTTCATCAGTCGGCACTCTGTAAAGTATTGATGGTTTCTGGGTATTTCTTACATGCCACCTATGTCATGAGTGATCTCTGAAGCTTATCCGAAGTTTGTCACTGAATCCGTCTCAAAACTCCTGGTTTTGGATTCATATGTTTGATGAAATTGTGGGAGATAGTGTTTCTTTAACGATGATTATCTAATTAAAATGAAACCTAATCCCGTAATAATAAAAAAGATTGTTCACGACCATTAAATAGGTGCTTGATGTTTTGATACATGGTGATTTTTAAAAGTGTTTTTCAACAAATTATTATTCTTCTCAAACCAAACATATTTTAAAATATCACTTCCAAACACAAAAAAACATGATTAATTAATAAAATAAAATAATGTTGCACCTGGAGGCATGGGGGCCTATGCACCAACTAGAGAGTGATGTGTTCGATTCGATTTTTAGGTCGGTCCAATAATTTGCTTCTGGTAACAAAGATAATTATTACAACTTTTCAAGCAGGAAAAAAAAAAGGCTTACAGTAGAATTGAATGGTAGGCTCTCCAAATAAACCCTAGAGATGAATTATTACCTTCCTATTTTCTGGGACCCCACAAACACACTTACAACTGTAAAGCGCTTCCCGAAAGAAGTCCGATCCCTTCTTATCTTTCCACGGCCAAACTGTGATGGTGCTGCTGAAAATTAAAATATTTTAGTTGAAACAATCAAGGAAAAACACTGTAGTTTTTTTTCATTAAATTTTCATGAACACATAAATAATAATAATAATAATAATAATAATAATAATAATAATAATATGAGTAACGAGCACTACAACTGCAGGCCACTTTCCGAACCCTAAAAAGGGTGGCAGCCGGTGACTTTATCGAGGTGTGGATCGCTGGCCACCGAACCATTCTAATCAGTTTTTCAAGGCATGAGAATAATGGTTGACCAGATAATTCGAAAAAGGGTTGCAGCCGGTGACTTTCACGCGGGTATACCTGGAGTAATCAGACCAATCAGTATTTCATGGGTTTCATCATCTTCTACGACCATTTCACTATGTCCCGTGAGCTACATGTATCCACAGCCTGACCTTTTTAGGAGCTCATGAATTCCCCATGAAAACCCAGTGCTAAGAGATTCACTTTGATCATGAAACCTATTGCCTTTTCTTTCTCGGCTGATTATTGTGGCATTCGAGGAATTTCGAACAATATCCTGGCATGAATTTACATGGACTCTGGTGTTCATTGGACCGTGGATCATATCCCATTAAATCATGTTTTTTTAAATGATTGTAGTGATAGATGAAACATACTGCGACATAACATATGACAGATTATGTTTTTTTTTTTAAATGAATTTTTTTCGTGTTCTCGAATCATTTAAAAATACCAAAAATAAAAATATATCATATTAATATAGTTAAACAACAATATTTTAAAATAAATTCTACAGTACTTTAATAGTAAAAAAATATTTGCAATTATTGGAGCTATGAGTGAAAAACGAAAAAGGGGAAATGGCAAGGTTGCAATCGATTTGTCAAATGGAAAACATGATGAAAGTACGAGAACTGGTCCCACCTTACCTCCAAATTCATAATTATAAAACAATAGAAAGCATTTGTACCAGTAGAGTTTATTTTTTAAAATATTTTTTTATTATGAAATATATTAATGTATATTTTTATATATTTTAAACATCATAATTTTTTAAAATAAAATAAAATATATATTTTTTAAAATAAAAATAAAACAAGTCGGCTTTTAGTGTGATCATTTATTGATTTGCTGGTTTAAAATTTGGTCGAGGACAATAATTGGCTGGGTTAAATCGTATTGATCTACTGGATTTATTTAGAGTTTCAATGAAACCTATATTTATTTTTAAATAAATAAAACATATCTTTTAATTTTTTTAAAATAATTTAAAAACAACCCAAGCTAAATTAGTTACAATTAATTCAAGCTAACTAACACAACGTTATACAGGAGGCTTTAAACTTGACCATGAAATGAATCGAGTAAAAGAAGTATATATAATAAAGAATTGTTTTTCAAAGCGAAGGACGAGAGATATAACCACGACAACAGCTGTCGGACTCCATCCATACCAACTGTCTGCCATGAATCTTTGCACCTATTTGTCCATGGACACTGTCCAGTTCGAACTTTCGGTCCTTGTTCTTCGGGCTCCCCACGTTATTAAATAATTTTGTTCGTGTTATAAATCTTGAGAGATTCTCGACTGGCTAAGTCCTTCAAATTAAAGATCGTGGAGTCTTAAAACACGATTAATCAAATCTGATGCGTGAATAAAAAAAATCTTATTAAGAAATGGTTATAGAAAAATCAATTTAACTTTTCTATTTTTATTTCTTTTATAAATAAAATCATGCTTATATTAGTAAGATTTTCAGTTCATCCATTCTATCTCTAGAAGGTCTACAGGTTTTTATACAGGCTCAAAATAAACAATATATAATAAAATTAGAATCCTAAACAAAAAGGAAAGATAAATAAAAAATCATAAAATCTGAAATAATAAAGGAAGAATAACAAAAAGAATTTTATGACCCTAATTTACGTTAATCCATGTGATGAATGGACTTGCAAAGTAGATCTCTTATATTGCATCCTTTAAAAATTTAAATATAGCTCTTTCTTCCTTTTCTCTCCATCGAGTCGGGTTTTTTTTCAAGCATCCATTAAGCCGAAAATATCAACCGTCCACGTGGCTAGGCGGAACGATATAAAAAAAAAGAATTTATGTAAACATAAAATAGATCATTCCCTATTCTATATATAAAAAAAACCCTACTTCCCGACCAAGAGATCTGTGTTTTATTTGCCACTACCATTTTTCTCCCTCCAAGCAATCCTCCTCGAGAAGACCCAGACCAAATAAGTCAAGATAAAGAACCAGCTAATTAATATATAGCTCTACCTTCACTCACTATCCCTTCCATCCCTCTCCGTATCCCTAATTCACCTCACTTTCCTTCTCTATAAACAACCCGAATCTCTCTCAAGCTCTCTTCATTCTCTCTCTCTCTATATGCCTCTTTTGCATCGATCCTCCAATTGCCATTTCTATATTTTGTTTCTTTAGAATCAAAACCCTGCAGATCAAAAATGTCTTCCATTGAATTTGACAGAGTGAAGGCTGAGAAAGCCGATGCTATGAGAAGGTACAGCAGGAAGAGAAACTTTTACTGGTTTTTGGAAGCAGTGGGAGCTCTAGTCTTGCTATGGTGCTTCTTCTCCTTCTTCCCTGTCATAAAACAAACAGCCTCTCTTTATCTCTCCTATTTTAACCAGAAAATCTATGTTTTTTTGTTAGCAAACATGTTCATCATTCTAATTGTCTACCTTTCATCTACAACAGCCCGCAACAATGACCAGAACGACACTCCATTCCAAACCGATATTTACGACGAATACGTTTCCTTCTCCACCAACTCCTCTCCTCGTTGGAAAACAACCACCCACGAGGACAAACAGTTGGCTGTTTCATCGTTGCTAGAGAGACCAGTTCAAGTTGAGGAAAAGGATCTTCCAGTCAGTGAGACGGATTCCTTTTACGAAGACAAACAGATAGTCTGCTGGGAGAAAGCTGTTTATGCTGACAAATTAAATGAAATGGAGGAGAAGCCAGTTCGTGATCTTAAACTGTTGAAAGATCAGAAGTGTTTCCGGAGGACGCGATCAGCGAGGCGTGGAAAAGAGAACAGTGAATTTTTACGAGTGTTAGGAAGATCGGCGACAGAGATTGGTAGGGAAACGTCGTCTTTGATCAGGACCAGTACTCGCCTTAATCATAGCAGTCAGGCCGCCGCGAAAAAGTCGATACAGGAGATGAACAGTGACGAGTTTAAGCATACCGTTGAGAGTTATATTTCTAATACGAAGAAGGGTTTTAGAGAGGAGACCACTGCTATGTTAAGTGAGGAGAAGGAGGAGTATTTGGCTATTAATTATAGGTGATTAATTAATATTTAGCAATAATAGTAAAAAGGGTTCAAGGTAATTAGCTAAAATCCATCTTGGTTATATTATATTTTCTTCTTCTTCTTTTTAAATCGTGAGTTTGGATATACATGTATAGTAGTAACTCCAGATTTCTGTTCTATGAGAATTATGATTCAGTTTTTCCTCTCGTAATTTTCTGTTATTTGTGCTAATTTCTTAAAATTTCAAGCTGATGGGATCATGGCCTCCACAGTCCAGACCTCTGGCATGTTAAGTAGTTGATGGCTCTCTAGCTGTTGCTATCATCTCTCCAGCCTTTTCACTTGCACAGATTTTGTTTGTGTTTACTTCATGTTCTCCTCTGTAGGTGTACTTGAAAAGGTGGGGATCAATCTATCAATTTCATTTAGAAAACTGGTCCTGGAGAGTTTAATTAGGTCCATATTTCCTTCCACTTTATCACCGTAAAGATATTAATTCTTGTGCTCTCCGTCAGGATTTGCGAAAGAGTAAGACCATACTGTTTGGAACATGGGAAAATACAGCTAGGCAAGAATCGAGATTCTTTTTTTCTTTGGACCCAATCAATAAGGCATAATGACAAACACTATTTGATTGGTGTAGTGTGATTGATAGTCTTTTCAGAAGCCGCAAAATTTGGCTTTTTTTAGTGCATGATTGCCATAACCCTAAAAGCAGAAGTATTTTTTATCTTAAAATATGCAGGATCTTCACAGGTAAAAAGTCACTTTTTCTCCGATTAAAGGGCAGATTATAATTCATACTGTAATTAGAAGATCATCGAGAGCTTAATTTCAATTAATGGATTCGTGGGGGATTTGGGAAACGATTATCAATGGAGGATACACAAATTCTTCATAACGAAGGAAAAGCTATGGCTATCCTTTTTATGTTTTCTAATTACCATGTAGCCATAATGGTAAAGTGAATAAGGGATAATTTATTTTCTTGTATTATAATATGTAGATTATTTCTAATGAAGCAGCTTGCTTATCCACTCGTGGTGGAAATTCTGCAACAAAAGGGATAGAAGAGGTCTCGTTTTTCTGACCCATCATTTTATTTATTTATTTTGTATATGTTAGCTGAGGCACAAGCACCCATGTTGTACTCTTACAATAATCATCTCAATGCTCTTCCTCAAGATCACCACTTTTAATTTTTGAAACAGCAGAGGACATGGTCAATGATTCGGGTGGGATATTATTTATTTCTCTTTTATTGTATTCTCATCGAGGTTTTTCCGATGCTTTTGTGGTCCTTGTGGATATGTGAAGTTGGTGTCTCTCACATGGAGCCTTAGTACGTAGTTTTAGAATAGTCAAATAATAGCCAAAACATGAGATGGAAAAACCTAAAAACTCTCTCCTGGGCTTGTCATTTCCTTTTATTTTTCTTTTTTATAACCGGAATAAAATAACTTAATTTTTAGATTCATTGAATACCCAGTAAACCTAATAAACAAGTAAAATATTGTGGGAGTAATAAACATTCACAAAAAAAATCTAACTCGGATAAAAAAAAAAATATCTGCCCCAACTAGGCTGCAAACTCAAGTGCGCTTGTCATTTCCTTTTCTTATACTGCTACCTAGCTGTCTTGTATGCCATGACCAAGAAATTGCGAGATGCGCCGTTTACTCTTTCAGAGTTTGAAAATTGGACCGTCGTGTTTGCTGATCCCCCCCCAGCCACACTGGCTGGCATTTTATTATTAACTATGAAGAGTGGATTTGACAGGAGCACTGGATTATATAAAGTTGGTGACAATTAAAGCAGACCTTAAGCACATGGAGAGTCTTATGATATAATTAGGTCAACATCATCAGCAATACAATTAGTGTTAAGAATCAGACATGCTGAGAGACCTCAAATCGCAGCCCATCTTGAACAAAACAAATAGCAACAATTAGACCCCGTAATTGTTTTTGAGATACCCAACTACCGAGTCTTCTGCTTTTCCATTGTTTTTAGCGTATTTGTATTTGTTATGTCATGCATGCTTAATTAAATATTAATGTTTCGTCGTATAGGATATATGGTGGAAAAAAAGTGAGCAACTGATCAGTGTCATTGCCTGAATTGAAGATACATATTTATATTTTTTGGGGAAATTTAGGCAGCTAATGAATAATTATTATTGAAACGTAGCCCCGTAACATCTTAATAAATTAAAAGAAAAAAAGAAATGGTGTTGCGTTAGGAAAAGAATGTGTATACCATAATCGAG
The DNA here is from genome assembly GCA_032356905.1 of Salix exigua. NCBI lineage: Eukaryota > Viridiplantae > Streptophyta > Magnoliopsida > Malpighiales > Salicaceae > Salix > Salix exigua. The sequence continues at coordinate 2,132,610 of CM063589.1, read as the reverse complement.
TGCAGAAATTAGGACTACAGTCCACTATTCTTCTAATAATAAATAAATACATAGGAAAAGCTACAAAAGAATGATTACTTGATATCTACAATGCACCCTTAGATTTGGACACACGGGCCTGCTTCATCTGTTCTCGTTTTTTTCAATCTTCTACATAGCTTTAGTTGATTTGTCCATTTATACCCATTATAGGATTTTAAAAAGAAAAAATAGCATTATTTGCTAAAAAAACATTCAACACTAGCCCAAGTTTAAAAAATATTATTAAATAAAATCACGTTTTTAAATATTATTTTTATGCATAATAGTTATTTAAAATAATGGTCACATTTGAATTTTTTATACACCACTGCTTCAAATAGTGTTGTTTAGTCATGTTTCAAAACATAATTCTTTTATAAAATAATTATCTTAAAAAAAATTCAGCTTAAAATAATTCTTTGTAGCATTACTTAACAGCAAAGCAATGGAAGGCAAAAGGCAAACGAGTGGAGTTGATAGAAAAGAGGCATTGCAACGCTGAAAGGAGATGCAACCGTGTACGAGTGTCTGTGAAATAACGACGTTAGTGGCAAGTAGAGATCGGCTCTGAAAAAAGCAAAAGAACTACATACCTGTCCACTTCATATTATGCATAGTCAACTTGTACAATCATGAATTGACGGTCCACCCGCCAATTAATTGGAATATATATATACACACACTGTTTGTAGTCGTGATGCAGTTCCGGAACACTGGCATTGTATGATAATTTGGACGGGAACTTGCTCTTGCAACCGTTCATAACAACATATGTTTCATGGAGCAAAATAAAATGGGGTGGTCTTCTTTCTCTTTATTTCTGTACGGGGTCAAAGTTGGAGGGCTTGTCCTAAGATTGAGGTGGTATTGTATAATCTGTATATTAAAAAATTATCTCATCTAAAAATTAAGTGATGCACTATAATATAATTTATATTATTCATTTATATTATTTTTTATTACATTCTTTTTAATTGAAAGTATTTTGGGTTTAAATAGACTTGTATCGTTTTGTGCTTGATTTTTATCAAATAAAATAAGGATGATGAGATTTGAACTCGCGATCGTTGATCAATAAGTCTCTAATATCATGTTAAAAATCATTTTATCTAAGAACTTTAACCGTTAAGTAATATAAAATATAATTTATATTATTTTTTTTATTAATAAATACTCCTTTCATTCAATTACATGGATGCTGTGAGAGGTGATGATTGATTTGATTATATTATCAGAGCATGCCCTGTGCACCTAAAATTAACATGGCACATTTTAGTTCTCATAAATTGATCCGGCCATGATTTAAGCAATCATATAGATAGAAATAAATACGTATACACACACAGAATCTACCTCATGATTGCATTGCAAGTGTTCTTTGACATTCCTGTATGCTGCTTGTTCATAGCAGATATCATACGTGTATCAGAAAGGAGTGTGGCAAAGGAAGGCTTATACAGATTCCAAATATGCTTGCCATTTATATACAAGTCATGAAAGCAAAGCTTTTAGACTAGAACTTTATTAAGAACTAGGTAGTGTAAGAATGCTGCCGGATTCTTACCTAAACCAGTAATAATCACCCACTAAAAACTATGAGCACGAAGCCTTCATTTTGTTCCCTTCTAGCCAGCTTATACAAACCATATGTTTCTCATTTTTGTTTAATGAGAGCCATGAGTAGAGGTAACATCCTTTCCATGATTAATACAGGTTATTAGAACCGGACAACCACTTTTCAATCTGGAAAACAATGTCCATTTCTCAATACTTGAGTCTGAGTCTATCACCTTACACCTGAAAAACAAAATCACGTCATGTGATCTCACCTGACTGCTTTATCTTGTTCTATGACACTACCTAATGTATTATCAATTATACGTATATATTTGCGTGTGAGTTCCATTTGAAAAATGTGGAGTGAAAAATAGATAGGTTATAAAGAGAACTCACTTGTATGTTGTGATTAGACGATGAAGGAAGACTAGCATCATGGCTTTCGCCATGTTCACTCCCAAGCAGGTTCTTGCTCCCATCCCAAATGCTAAGAAGCTGTATGGCGCCTTCGAGTCATCCTGTATATGAAAAGCGAAAATGGCTTGTCGATCGTTAGTTATTTACAGCAAGATGGGAAAACGAAAGAGAAGAAATGAAATCGGATCTGAAAAATTGTTGGACTTACGTTAAACCTTGAAGGATTGAACTTATCGGGTTCATTGTACTGATTAGGGTCAAGGTGTATTGATTTAGCATCTACATTAATGTTCCACCCTTTCTTTATCTTGAATCCTATGGAAGTAAAACCACAAAAGGACTATTAAATTTCAAATAGAATGATCAAAAGACAATATTATGGTGGAAAGTAGATTAAGTGAATAGTGTTAGGACTTAGGAGACAGACCTTCAATCTCACAATCCTGGAGTGCTAATCTTGGAAACCAAGGTACTACAGATGCCATCCTTAATGATTCTTTGACTACCTGTTTGTGACCATTTATGTTTCATATCAGAGTTCACCTAATCAGACCAAGAGTCTCTCGAAAAAGGGAGTTTTCTTAAGGATTGATCCCATAAATTTCTACCAAATCAATGAGGAAGATCCCATTTGTATTCACCTTAGAAGCGTATGGCATCTCAGCAAGATCTTCCAGTGTAAGAAATTGCCCCGGTGACAATTTTTCTGCAAGGTGAAGCTGCTCTGCCTGCTCCAAACAAACAAAAAAAAACATTTTCATTTAACTGGTTGCATAAAATTACTCGACCATGGCCATAATATGTCCATTGATGCTTGAATGTAAGAAGGAACAGTATTTTCTCTCTACATACTGTAAGAGTGTCTAGAACATCTTGATTTTCTCCGAGATACTTGACCATCCATGTGATTGCACTGGCAGTTGTATCCTGACCTACACAGAAAAAACTATTATAAACAGTGCAGAAGCAATGGTGCAGCAGCAAATCTGGGTATGACAGCTGTCTTCTAACCTGCGATAATCATGGTCAAAATGTTGTCTTTTATCTCCGTGTCTGTCATCCTGTAGGTCTCATCAGAACCTGCCTTTTCATCTTCTACCATTAGGCATTGCATAAAATCTTTTTGATTCCCTTGTGAGCATCTTCTTCTTTCAGTCATGATCAGATCCAGCGTGCTCATAATCCTTTTCCTGGCCTGAATCATCATCATTTTTTAGTATCACGATTCCATAATTTTCATGGCATCGGAAAGTGACGCCCGTATTTGGGCTTCAAAAAGAGTTCAAACCCACAACAAGGAAGCCCATGTATGATCTGATGGGCTTTATTAGTAGATTACCTTGAGGCCTTTGTAAAATCTAGTCCAAGGAAACCTTATAGGGAATGCGAGCATCGCTTCACAGACATGAGCTATATCCTCCTGCAGCATTTGTAGTTCCGGCTCGTTCTCTAAGCTCATCAACATCTTGCACATGGCTTTGAAGGTTATCTGCACCAAATGCGATACCAATATCAAAATCAAGGTGACTGGATTTTAAAATAAATAAAATTTGATTTAATTTTTTTTTAAAAAAAAACACTTTCAAAACAGTGAAAATCAAACAGGAATTAAGTGGGTCAATTAGTGCCCGTGGAAATATCAAGTGGGTCAACTAATCTAGCCTCCATTGTTATGGTGTCATGGCTCCAGTTGACGTGGATGGGCCTTGAGCGGCCTGCAAATGCAGGCAGGTGTGGGCCTAGTTACTGATTTGGGCTACACGCCATGAGCTGGGTTCAAAATATTAAAGGTTAAATATTAGTGTGTGTTTAGTAACTAGGTCATATTAGTTTTAAGAGATATTTTTAATTAAAATATAACATTTTAAGATAAAAAACATATAAATATACTTTCAAAAGAATGTAAAAAAAAAAAAAAACATTCCCTAACAAACCTCAGTCGCCTGGTGAAGTACGACTATTTTGTCCCCATCTTGCCAACTGCCAAGACTTTTCACAACCAGTTCATCAAACTGTTTGATGAAAACAGAAATGGAACTTGTTGAGAATAAATATGCCAGACAGCCACGGATGAGTTTGTGGTGTCCATGAGAAGCGCATAGTAAGCTTTGATCTCCCACAAGCTCTGCAATTGATTTTATGTATCTCTTCGTGAATTTTCCCGATTCATTATTTAAGATTTTCTTAGCCGATTCTGTGCTTGAAACAAAAACCTGTGGCAGTCCAAGTATGTTGGTCTTGAAGCAATTCCCATACCTGCTGTCATCAATATGAAATCAATATCCCTCTTGCATGTATTATTTTTCAGTTCTCTGTCCAATCGTCAAAAAAACTTATGATTTATAAGGCAAATATTAATAATTTTATCTAAAAATTATTTTGTCGAGAAAATACTTAGAATATAATTTATATTATTTTTAAATATATTTTATTTAATTAAAAATTTTTTAACTTGAATAATTTTACACTATTTTATTTTAATTTTATCAAATAAAATAAAATATTAAAATTCTCGTGAACACCGGATCAAAAATTTTTTATTTAAAATCTTAAATTGGTAAGTAAAATTTGTATGATTTAAATTCTCTGAATTAATTGATATAGTATTGCGCTACGGACACTCCAACACCAAGTGTGAGCTAGTAGTACCTTAGACGGCGAGCTCGGACGAAGTCATAGAAACCTCTGCCATTGTTCATGGCTGCCATGAACTGTATGGTCTCTCCGATCAACGGCAATCCACAGCTACCCGGTGGGATATCAGCCTCTGCAGCCTGATAACGACACCTTAGCATCTTCACGAATCTAGGATACAAAATTAACAAGGCGCCAAGAAGAAGCACCGCGTAGAAACAAATGCAAGAATGCATACAAGACGAGAGAGGAAGCATGCTGTTCAGGTTTGGAAGGAGGACATGAGATTATCTTCTGCGCTCTGCCATAAATATTTGAATAGGATGGCGTGTGCGGTTGAGTTGAGAAGATGGGTGGTGGCATTTCAGCCTCCATGCCATCATTTGGGAGATTGAAAGATTTCTCATCGACGTCGTATCCCATTAGCGACAATCCCCAGTCCCCACCACGGCTTTCTCTCTCGTGGTTCATCCTGAGCCATTGATTTCTCATTGCCATTTGCTGCCTTCCGTTGAATGTGGACTCCAAGAATTGAAACCATAGATCAAATCGAAAGACATTCGTAGTATTTAATTATCCAGCTTGTGTGCGTGATGATTCCACTACATCGATAGTTGAATCTGTTCGGATTTGGTCTCCCATGAAGTTCTTTTTTAAACCATCCCCTCGAGTACTTATCTTGATTACTCTCTGTTGGATACATCGATACACTAGTTATTGTATTTGAAACACTAATTGTTAACAAAATTATGAAATTAAACTTAATATATTTTTAAGCCTCGATATTTTTATCTGATTTTTAAAAAAATAGTATTTTAATATATTTTTAATTAAACTTATTTGTTCTTTAAAATTGATCCAGTTAGTTTTTATTTTCTATTTTTTTATCATAATATTTAATTTTGAGTGAATTAAAAATTAATTTTCTTACATGTTTTTTAACTTGCTTATATAAAGAGTTCTCACAGTCTCATCATCTCATGGATTGTATTTTTTTTTTATTCTTAACCTTCAGCGTCAAGTATGTTAAAAATATATATTCATGATCTTTTTTTATTTAATTTCTATAAAAAAAATCAAGTTTTATAATACAATTACAAGATTTAGTAGGTTACTCAGAATTAACTTTGACTGATTTTGATTTTTTTAATTGATTTGTTTTTTATTTGATACTTCAACACCATGTTGATTAGAAAATAGACTTTGTAGTCCTAACATTAAAAAAATATATCATTTTATACATTATATTTTGAATTCACAATCTATTATTTTTAAAAAAAATATATTAACAATAATTAGATAATTTTAATAATATAAAACAAATCATTTTTTATGGTCACATAATAACCATTTATCTGATTAAAATGAAAATATGTTAACCATGTTATTAATTTGCATATTAATTTTAATCAATGACAAATATTTTTTTAATAGAAACAAAGAGGCAAACTCAACATCATTATTTGAAAACGAATCATATAATAAAGTGAGCATAGATTGTAAATAAAACAAAACGAGATGGAACAGTAAATAGGAATACGTGAAAAGAGTTGCTTAACTCCAACGCTATAGCTATCTGGTAGGCAAAATTATTTTTAGTAATTGTATTTATTTTTTATTCTTCAAACACAATAATCATATCAATAGCTAAAATAATATTTATATTATTTAACAAATTATTTTATCAACTTGACCTTTTAAATTATTTTATTGGAGTTGCTGTGTTAGATAAAAATTTATTCAATTGGGAAATTGATGGACAAATTTGTCATTTTCTTTGTAATAATAATTTTTTATTGATTTAATGTCTGTTTTGTTATTTTATTTTATTTTTTTAAAAAAAATTGGTTTTTATTTTGAATATTTTAAGATATTCTAAGTGTATTTATATCAAAAAAATAATTTTTAAACAATAAAAAAAATATTTTAATATATATATTTAAAAAAAACTTAAAAACAGTAGCAAATACTCACTTAATTATCATCCAATCTAACACAAAAGGAGAAATAATTATCGCCACTCGCTTTTTAGTCAACTGATACTCAATCGACGACTATCAACCAGTAAACTAGATGCTAATATTGAATTGAAAAGGGCATCCCTCCTTCCAGTCTCCACTCGCCATCTTCTCCTACTTCTCTTTTGTTATCTCGAGGGTAAGACAGTAAAAGCAAAATCTTCTCTCCTTTTTCAATTTGGATCGTTCTCTGCGATTCTTCAGAATTTATCTTCCTGTGCATTTCAGCCTGATAGGGATTAAAAGCCATCCACGCTCCGCAGTACCAACAGACATTTTCTTCTCAATTTCCGGTAAATATTTTCTATTTTCTCCTTTTTTTCTCCTTTTTTTCTCTCGGTTATCTGACGGTGGGATGAGGTTTATCACAGTGAGCAAATCAAATTCAGTAATGGAAGTCAAATTAGAGCAAAAGGACGCGGCGGATTGGTCCTACAGAGGTGAAGGTGCTGCTAATATAGTTCTCGCCTACACTGGATCATCGCCCTCTTTTGTATGCTCCGTATAATTAGTGAATAATGATGGCTAAAAGTTCTAATCACTTCACTTGTATTGCAAAATCTGTGCCTAATTTATTTTATTTTCTGGTTTATTATTATTTAATTCATGTTAGATTGGGAAAGTAATGAGGATAACAAAAAAAGCAAGGAACGGGTCGTCACCGAAGCGTGACTCTAACCCATCAGTATTAACAGAGCAAGAGCGGCTGTTATGGAGAGACGTGGAAGAGTTAGTTGCCTCTCCCACGAAAGAAATTGCAGAGCAGATTTATACCCAGCTAGTTATGAGTCCTTTGTTAGGCTCCAAACATGTCGATGCTGGGGTATGATTTTTTGATTTATTTCCACATTGATAATGGATGGATTGTGTAATTTAGATTTTCTTTTTTTTTGTTCTGTTTTGCTGGAATCATGTTAGATGCGTGTGCCAGTGAAAAGGGATTTTCTCGAGTGTGTTGAAAAGAATGTAATTAAACAACGCCCGGCCTGGCGAGTTGATGTTTCAGTGGTTGATTTGGAACGTGATTCTGTGATTATCATGTCTGATCATTCTCTATTCCCTGGAGGTAATCGCCGTGATTTCAAAGTGTTTATATATATATATATATATATAATGCGACTTTCTAGCTATGATATGTTTCATTTGTTGCATCTAGATGGAATACAGTTAGTGGCGGGGGTATTTGGTGTGACCAAAACTTCCCTGAAATCAGAAGAAAAATCAATTTGATTTGTAGCTGCAAGGACTAAAGTTTCTGTCACCTATGATTAGAAAGTGGATTGAGCTGTTTCATGTGGTACCTATAATCATGAATGTTTACTTCAATTTCTTAAAATGTCAGGTGTTCTTAAAGATGGACCTTGCATATCAGTTGAGATAAAGGTACTTTCTGTTCTCGTTATGTTTTTTTCTCGTGTTGGTATTAGTTTATTTTCGTCTGCTATGTGAGTGATCTTTTTTCGTAGGTTTTATAACTTCTATTTCTTTCCATTAAGCAGCCCAAATGTGGATTTCTCCCTTCATCGAAATTCATAGCTGAAAGAAATTTTGTTAAGAGGAGTGCTACCCGTTTTCAAATGCACCAGGTCTTGAAGTTGCGTGAACAGGAGGTAATTTTTCTTCCATTTATCACATTGCTTTTCTTGATCCAAGTTTTGCAGCAGTGTTTATTTTTTCCAATTATTGTTATTTGTTCAATAAATCACTCTCACTTGAATAACTTGACTTTTTAGATATCAGAATTAAGCGAGTATGATCCTCTGGATCTGTTTTCTGGTTCCAAGGAAAGAATACATAAAGCCATCAAGGATCTGTACACCACTCCTCAGAACAATTTCCGTGTATTCTTGAATGGTTCTCTGATACTCGGGGGCTTGGGTGGTGGCATAAAGAGAACTGATGCTGTGGCTGGAAAAGCTTTTGAAGACGTACTTGAGGGCATCATCCTGGCTGAAAATGGGTTGCGTACAACGAGTTTTATTCAGCTTGTTGCTGAGGCAGTTTACTGCTCTAGAGTACTGGATGGGCTTCTTGAAGTTCAAAAACTTGATAATTTTGACATAGAAGGGGCCATTCATGCATATTACGATGTTGTTAGTCAGCCTTGTGCAGTATGCCAACAGTTGGATGAAGCCAGACCACCACATAGATGTTCCTCCTTGCATTCCATTCATATTGTTGAGAGTTTGAAAATTGTAAGGGATTATTTGATAGCTGCTACTGCAAAGGACTGTAGTTTGATGATTAGTTTTAGACCAATGAAAGATGGAGCGATTGGATCTCCATATAATCATGTATTCCTACAGTCAACCAACCAAAGTTTTAATTACAAGGTACTGTTCCCTTAACATATTTCATCTATATTTTCATGGTATTATGAAATTGGAAACAAAATGAGCACGTGCCATGTTTGGCAATTCCTGCTCTAAAAGGTGTTATAACCCAAGAACTTTTATAATTTTTGTGGCATGTTCAATATTTTCACTATTATGGCTGCATTTTGATTCCGTATTGATCGCTTAATATCTAAAACATGTTAAAGTTCACTGTTTAAGTTCTTCCAGCAAGGTGTCTTTTCTCCTTTATATCTTACACAAGTTTCATTTGCCTAGGTGAATTTCATTGACTTGGATTTAAAACCTTTAAAGAAGATGGTAGACTACTATGAATTGGACAAGAAGATATTGAATTGCTTCATTCAGATGCTGGAAATGGAGCATAATGATGGCAATGCTAAGACCATAGATGCGATTGAAACTATAAATATCAAGACTATAAAAGATTGTAAGTTTTGATTAGGCATTCTTTTGCATTGATTGTTGATGTAATGCTTTCAACTTGTAAGAGTGCAGATGGAAACTGTTAATATTTTGGATTACGTACTCTTCCCTCTTTAGCTTTTCAGGAGATTGAATTTCGCTTAAGAATGTAAAGTGTAAACTATAGCCTACCCCATTTAGTTTGGGATTGAGGAGTTGTTGTATCCGCTGCTTTCTGAAATTCAATATCGTTTCTTACCTCTTGTATGACCCCATAAAATGAAATGGAGCCAAAACTAATCTGACTTTTTGTTTTTTTGGCTTTGACTGCAAGCACAGTGATTGGTTAATGCACGAGTAGCTTGTTTCTGACCCATTATTTGATGTGTTGTGTTTGTAACCTCTGCCAGAACAAACTTTATACTCCCGGTTCTTACTTCGTTATCTTTGACTATTATATAATGCCCATTGAATAATCAATAAAGACATCTGTCTCTTAATTCCAATGTGTTCTGAGGAACTGTGGACCTGATTATGTCTCTCAAATTTTCCTATTATGTAACTGGAGTGTTAAATTTCACCTTGTTAAACGTTTGAAGTGCACTGAATTTTTTTGAATATTCAAGTCTGCAATGAGTTTGCACACAACTTCTTGACAGTGCATGTCCCCTGGCTTACATATGACTGGTATAGAAATTTAGTCAATATTTTATCTTCTGCTGTTAAATAAGAGGAGTTTAATGAGGGGGGAGGGTTGAAAGGGACAAGAGCACACTCGTGGGCGCAACAGAGAAAGTGATACATCAACTACTATCCTGCCATTCCATTCCCAAGCTCACATGGGCTATAAAATTATACAGCTAGATTTAAAGTTACCTAGCCATATGGCAACTGAAATAGCAGAAAGCATCCTTTTCTTTTCAAAACTATCTTATAATTTTTTTCTTAATCTCTTCTTTTTGCTATGCGTGTATATTCTTATTTCAGTTCCTTGTCAATATCTGAATATGATGCAATTGGTAAATGTGTTTTCCAAAGCACGATAACAATTCTGTTATCTAGGCATTTTTTCCCCTTGGAGTTGTTAACACCAGTTAGAACAAGTGAATTTCCATCTTGCATCTGGATGTGGTCTGTGTGATTCGGAAGCTTAATCTAACTGGTTTGGTAAATATCAACTTCCACAGAAAAATGACTTTGGAAATCAGCATGCGTGTTTCCTGCAGTAAGCAAGGAAGACTTGAGCATCGTGTTTTGATTGACCAAGTAGAACAATCATGGGTTTATTGGCAGCCTGTGGCCGTTCCATGTGCTCAAGAATGAGCTTGCCAAGACTGCAAAGTCATGCTGTACATGAAAAGTTCCCGAGGGTGTGAAAACTCTGCAATAAATGAATAGGAGGCAGCGGTTGAACCAATCAAGTACCTTCTGACAGGCATTTACTTGTCACCTACTTACATTTACTTCATCGTGGCCTCATCCAAACTTCTTCCACAATCATGAAAGTAAATGGAATATTTTTACCTTTAATCATTCTTCCATGATCGAGGTAAAATAAGTACACCCAGCAGTCTATTTATAGCAACTCTGACTTCCTCCATAGCCTCTGTATCCACTGCGTAATTTATTTTACCTCATCAAACCATGTCAAAGGTTGTTCTCCCTGAACTCTTAAAACACTGTGCTTTTGAGTAGATGTAAAATTTTATCTGGTATTCTTTTGTTTTCTACTCAGCATAGCCCTGAGTTATTCTCTGCCCACACTGACACTCTGCAGTGCTTTATCTCCATGTCTGCTGCGGCTTAAGTTTTCTCTGTTACGAGTTAGAGAAAGTACGGGGAAACTGACTTTATTATTCTGTGCAGAAAACTATCGTGTCAGTGGAACTGCTCTGTTTAAAATGCAGGAAGAAGGTGATGAAGTTAATTGCAACAATAGAAGGGATAACTTCTATTGTCCTCGACCCATCAAAGAATACGGTGACTGTGATCGGTGAAGCTGATCCGGTGAAGATCATTTGCAAGGTGAGAAAATTTAGAAAATCTGCATCCATTACGAGCATAGGGCCTCCCAAGGACGAGAAGAAAGATGACCCGTCCAAGAAAGACGCGATGAAAGACGTGAAGGGCATGATTATTCCTTATACTCCACAGACATGTCAGAGATGCGATGTGTGGTATGTGGTTAACGATGATTTTTACAGTTATTGCACCATCATGTAACTAAGAAATCTGTTGCTGCATGGAGCATTCGCAGTGCTTAATATGTTTCATTTCACCTCGTACGAACCTTTTGTTGCTGTTCATCAAATCGATCGATATTGTGGTCGAGCTATTGCTTTAGTTGTTCTCCAAAATATATGCACCATTGCCATGCTATCGCCAATTTGCCATGTAACAGGTTACGAACTTACGGTTTTTTTTTCTTTTTTTTTTTTTTATGAATGGAGGTTGGATCCTTGTGTTCTCCCTGGAACATGAAACATCAAAGATAAACCATGTCAATTGTAGTTTTGAATGTGTTTGCGAAGACCTCGTCTCTTTGATCCTCCGAAGTCCATATAGTATTTGGTAGTTTGGATGATATCTGTTCACAAACCTAGGGGGTTGGCCTTACAGTGGAGGCTTGGGGCTCGTGAGTGTGCTCCCCATGAGGTAAGTTTGAATCCGCTCAGGTGCAAACAATTCCTTGAGGCCATCGGTTTTGGGCGAAACCCTTGACTTAACCGTGATGCACTTGTGGGAAACATGCTTGTCGAGGCCTTGTGCACACCCGGGATTAGTCAGGCCCAGCGACCTGGATACCCGTTGTTAGCTTCGACTTATAAAAAAATATATATATATATGTTCACAGAATTTGCATCAGAAAATGTTTACGATAGTCAGGTCAATGAGGATAATTCAAAATGACACTCCCAATGATTTCTATCACTCTTCAGCTCAAATTGGTTGGTTGACATAAAAATATTTTCTTAAAAAAATATTTTTTATAATTTTAAATTAATAATTTTAATGTTTTAGAGTTCCAGCTTATGTGAAGCTCTGCTGGCTGTGCCAGATGGCAGATGGTAAGGATTTTCTAGCCATCTTGAAAAGTTGACACCCTTCACACACTCCACTGCATTCTCCAATGGCAGGCAGATCTTTTACCACTGCATTCTCCAGCTTATAGGTTAAAAATATTTTTTTAAAAAAATAAAAAATATTTTAATAAATTTCAAAATAAAAAATGCTTTTAATCATACCAACAAAATGACAATAATAGCCTTGCCAGGGATGCATCAGCTTTTGACACGGCATTTATGATACTGCAGTAGCTACCTCTCCCTCGTCCTTTGAAGCTAGTAGGACCACATTGAAAATTAAATAATTAACGGGCTCAGTTTTTTATGGTATATCTAAACATAAAAAAAAAATGCAAAATAGTATAACTATGATTTTGCCCTTTGCCAAAAAAAATATTAATCAAGCTGGGGGGTGGAAATGTATTTTACATGGAATATATTTGTCATAGCAACATTGATTGGAAACAAAATAGTCGGGACTTGTATTTTTGTTAGTATAATGGCTATTTTATCCTCAGAAAGCAAAATAAAAAAATCATGGGGTAAGGTTTTTTGTTTTGTTTTTTATATAGAAAATGAATAGTTGAGTTTATATCCATGCCCTTGTAAGAGAAAAGAAAAATACATGTATAAAGGGTTTCGTTTCCCTGTCTTTTTCTTTTTTTAAAAAAAACGGTAACCTTGCATTTATTTATGAGATTGTTCTGATTTTTTTGTTGTTAGTTTGAATTTTGATAAGAGGTGACTTGATAATTATTTAATATTTTAAAAATATTATTATAAAAAAATTATGACATCCATGTCATTCAAGTGGATTGCGAGCTACCAAAAGGTCATGTTTACGTCATAACATTGCGCCATCACCTTGGGAGCAGCTGTGTCGCATTTTATTTTATTTTATGTTTTAATATTAAAAATATTTTTTAAAAAAATATTTTTTTGATGTGTTTTTAAATGAAAATTATTTTAAAAAATAATTTTAAATATACTCTCAAATAAACATTAATTATTCTTTATTTGGCTTTTGATGTCTTTTAAACTTCTATTTTTTTTTCTCAATTTCATGATTGAATATTTTATTCAATTTTATTTTTTACTTCGATTTGGTCCTTTACTTTAAACTTCTATTTTGTGATTTATATTTTTCTTTATATTTTTTTTAATTCCATCCCTTAAATTTTCGTTGTGTTTTTTTTACTTTCTTGTCCTCGTTTTTTTACTTGCTATATTCTTTCTTTTTTTTAATTTCATTTGTTTTTTCATCCAATTTCGGTCCTCATTCTTTGATTTTTTTATCATTTTTTTTTTAAATTTAACCCCCAATAATTTTCTTTTATTTTTTATACCATGTGTTGGGCTGTTTGGATTTCAAAATGTTTTACAATTGAATGTTTTATTTTGTGTATTTTTTTCATGGTTAATTTCTATAAAAAAAAAATCATTATTTTTGACATTTTGTTATTAAACCCTTACTTTCATTGTTTTTCATGTTTTTTTTATTTATCAAAATCTTATATTTCAGGTTTAGACTATATACTAAATATAATTGTATCATTTTTTTTCTTATGTTTTTCTATGAACTTGATTTTTTTAAATAATCTCGTACTTTTTTGCTTTGTCTTACTGTACAGCACATGCCAGTGACATCAGTTGTGGTGCGCGTAAGCTGGCCCGGACACCCCGGTCATAAAAAAAAAAAACTTGTGGCTTTATATGTTTTGTAGGTGACATGTGGACTTGCTTTTCATTTTTATTTTAAATATTAAATTAATTTTTTCTTAATGTGTTGACGTGAAAAATAATAAAATAATAGTAAAATATTTTAACGTATTTTTTTTAAAAAAACTTATTAATGTTACGAAACACACTTAACTTGAAAAATATAAGGTGTGACGTTGGGTTGACAAAACTAGGTATTTGGAAATAGACGTCCTAACAAGGATATAAGGTAATCCGAGTGATGTGTCTTTTTTTCTTTGAGCTTTAAAGGCTTTAGTAAAGAGACTCGTAAGTGGTCACACTTCGAATTTCTTCACGTTCACACGGCTATGAGCTATCTCTTACCAATACACCTAATTTTCTCCTCTTCATCAATTTTTACCATTAAACATTCTCCCCACCGAATCGAAACATTTTAGACAGTGTTGTAATGATACATGAGCATGTTCGGGAGTTTTTTTATTTTTTTTAAATATTTTTTATTTAAAAATATATTAAAATAATTTATTTTTATTTTAAAAAAATAAATTTTAACATTAACACATGAAAATAATTTAAAAATATATAATAAAAAATGAAAACGTTTTATTTATGTATTTATTAAATATATTTAAAATGATTTAAACCCACAGTAAATCCAACTGGCCGAAGAATCCAACTCCTTATATCCAACTCCTTATAAAATTGCATGGGCCATGTTTAGGCTAATACCATACGGCCCTCAATTTAGGCCTACCGCTAAATTTTCAACAAGAGATAGTAACCCACAACGTGTACAGCCCACTTACGACCTCGAGCCTTATGTTTATATATTTATTTTTATATGAATTATCGTCCGAAGCCAATACTCACATATTTAAACGAAATCCCTCCATGAGAGGTGGGGTTAGTTATATCTGGGAGAGATTTATTTTCATCGCTTTTGGCTCTGCAACATAGTAATTAAATGCGAGGAACATGCCTGATGAACTAAAGTCAATTTTTTTTTTTGAGAATTACAAACCGAAGATATGAGAGTTCTGGAGAGAGGTTTTCCTGTTTTCCCCCCTCAAAAAATTTCTTTCTCAGCAAGCGAGGCCATGTTAGAAAGTTCTGGAGAGAGCTTCCCTATTTGTCACTCTTGTCATTGAAGAATCTGACGGACTTGTTGCGAACCAAATGTTCAAGGCTGCTAACGTGTATTCAGGCGCAAAGTTATTGCCTTGGACGCGTACAATCAAGGTGCATCAGCAAGAAAAGGAGGATGAACTAGAAGTTACTGTTGATAAAAATCCGGAAGTGTTTGTGGGTGTCGGCATCTCGTGTTGATGGGCTTGTTTCTTCTATCAAGAAACACCAATACAGTGCCTTTTCAAGGTCCGAGGTTCTATACTTCGAGCTAACTTGTCGTGAAAAGCACAGGGATATGGTTTTGAGTTCATATTTACCTTATATTTTGCAAAAAGCTAAAGCAATAAAGGAGAAAAATCACAGTGAAACCGCGTTCTATTGACTATAATGGTCCTGATTATTGAGGTTCTACCAAGTTTGATCATCCTGCTACGTTTGATACAATAGCAATGGACCCAGAGATGAAAAGGGAATTGATTGAGGATCTAGATAGGTTTGTGGAAAAGAGGGAATTTTACAGGAGGGTAGGCAAGGCTTGAAACGTGGGTACTTGTTTTGTGGACCACCTAGAACAGGAAAGTCAAGCTTAGCTGCTGCCATGGCTAATTATCTCAAATTTGAAGTTTATGATTTGGACTTGAAAGAGGTTCAGATTTGAGGAGGTTGTTGATTAGCTCGGGCAATCGGTCCTTGTTAGTGATTGAGGGTGCTGATCTGTCTTTCGAGTCCTTGGAAGATGATAAGGTAATTGCTCTTTCAATGGTTTCAAGACGTGCTTCGTTCCTGTTATTGCACTGCGCTATATTTTCGCAGTTTATACCATCATCCGGGCAAATTGTTTTTCAGGGATCCTGCCTTGAGGCGTTTTTTTATTTTTTTATTTTATATAATAATAATAAAAAAAAGGCATAACGCTACTTGCGTCTGTGCCTACTTGTGCAAATCTTCACGAGTAAAAGACACTCACTATTGGCTTACATTTTAATTTCATGTAGAATAGAAAAGAAAATGCCAGGAAACACTTCCCTTTTTTTCTTTTTCTTTCTGGTTTCTTCTCGTAAAAGCAACCTGCCAATTAAGCTAAAATTGGCATCTCATCTGATTTATTCACTGTACATCCAGAAGTTGCATCTCTCCACAGTCCACGCATCAGGACCTTCCTGACAAGAATCAGCTTCTCTCACGAAGGCAAACTACAACAAGAGCAGCGGCCCCACCCTCTTTTTATGGACACTAAATTCTCATCCAATGCAAAGTGGAAACCTACCCTTTGTATATCCGTGGAAGATTAATTATGGAAATTAACGTAGTGGTATCGACATAAATTCATCCTGTACAGAAACCTCTTCACCAGCAAAACTTCTTTTTCTGCACCGGCCAGCCAGATCCTTGATGTCAGTGAATGAAAAAAAGTGGTGCTTTCGATGATCTGTTCTTTAAAATGCAGGTGAAAGATCATATATACACTTACCTGAAAACTTGCTTTTTCACAACCATCTACATATGCAAGAAGTTCTTCTAGCCTGATCAAGGCTTCGTGCAAAGCCTTTGAGTGAGAAGCATGATGGTTAGAAATATGCCCACAAAGACCACAGGTATTATTTTTCTTTCCACCCAAAGGTTCACACTATCAATTTCAGATCAAACAAGCATTCCTAAAAATTATGGTTATTTGTTAAATGCAGATAACATGGTGGCAAAGAGCCATCAGAAAAATGAGATGTTGGCATCCAACCTATTTAGCTTGTCCCGGCACTCACAGATCCGACCCCACTCGATCCCACCAACTACACACTGTGAGATTCATGTATTGAATAGTTTCATATTCAATTGGTGAAGACTTGTTTCTACCAGAAAAATATCTAAACAAGAGGGCAGTTACCTTTTTCGTTGCAATTAGCTCTGCCTCCAATGCATCCACACGATAAACAGAAGCATTTAGCAGCTCCTCTTTTTCACAAGGCATCTGAAAAGGCGTTGTTTGTAATGTGTCAACCTTCTGCTCAAGTTCACCCAGCCTTTTCATGACAGATGAAAGTAGGTCTGCCTCAGTAAACCCTGGAGCGGGAGAAGGGGGTCGGGATTCCTCCTTCGGCCCCAATTCAAAAGTGTGGTCAGTAATGCCACTGGCAGAATCAGACACGGAGTCTTTTTTGGCCTTCCAAATTGCCATTGAACGGAAGAAAGCAAGAAGTGTTATGAAGAAAGTTAAGAGCACAGCCCAGGTACGAACAGAGATTCCTTTTGAAGTCTTCTCTACTCTTAACAGAAAAGGTGTGCCTGCAACCAATTTCATCGATTTTGTTCAGCATCTGATATAATATCATATCAAATAACATTTACTCCCAACCAGTGAGGTCCTAGTGAAATCCAACTAGTCATGGTGATACCCCTTATCAAAAAAGATAATTAGAGCATAATCTAAGCAAAAAAGAACCATGAATTGTTTCTTAATTAACGTTCTCCCAAAACAATAGGAGATGTCTGGATCTTCATATGAAGACCCTGAAAAATCAAATGTTCTGTTTTTATATCCGAGTATCATAACATTCCACCTGCTATGATTGGTGTTTTTTTAAATTCTCCAAAGGAAACACAAGGAAAATGGAACTCTAAGGGTGAAACTACAATAAAAGGAATATTACATTTAACTTCATTTCACTTCTCAGGGCTGCCACGCCTAGGAGGCAGCAGAACAAGAAGGCTGCCACAATCCTAGGGTACCCTATCCCTATCTATTACAACCAAAATTTTCTGTATCAGATGATACCAGCACCTTGTTGGAGGTTCTAAACATCAACCATATTCACCAACAGTTACCAGTCAGAATTTATCCATATGATAGCGTAGGTAGAAAATAAGGTCTATAAAAATGGTTCATTGGTGCAGAAACCTGCTAACCTTTGGAAGTAGATGAATTTTGAAATTCAGCATCCACTGTCTTGTCAATCATAGGTATATATCCATCGTATTCAGGGACAATGGCAGCACTTGTCTCACCTGCAACCCTAGCCTTAATAATTTAAAATATTAGCATTATATATACACTCAAACCCGCAGACACTTGTATTTCATGTAAGGAATGGATTCTGTTGGAAGATGCTTTTAATGCATCCATCTTCTAAGGTGAAACAAACTCAACTAAACTTCACATAGACTCATACATCTAAACTTTCAGAAAAACTTACTTCTTCAGAGACAGGAACCAGACTTGGCAGCAAATAGCTCCCAGTTGGCTTTGGAGAGCCAACATCTTCCACTTCAGATCCTGACTCCGCAGTGGATGTATCACTTGTTTTTATCTGACTTAGCCAAAAAAACAACCTGGTTTAGAGAACAAGCAGTTGAGTATCATACTAGACAAAAGCTTTCCCGAGAGAGCTTACCATTGGATAGAATGGCTTGTCATGAGCAATTACCCTGCCCTCACTGTTTGAAATAGTTACTATTTGTCTGGAATACTGTGCTTCGCCACTGTGAACCATCTGAACGGACAATTAATCATATAACATGAACATATTAGAAAAGCCCTTGCCAAAAACAGAAGTCGGTGTTTCAACATACAAAGGCACCGCATAGAATTGAAAGTAATTACCGAACCTTTAAAATGTTAGGATCTTTCCAAGGCCCCTTGTCAGACCTCATACAGCCTCCCTGATCAGTACAAGTACAGCTACCACCTAAAATCTCGGGCAACTCACTGAACAGATTCCAAGATATTTTAAAAAGTTTTAGACAGTGTATAATTGAAAGGGAAGATAGCTAGCAAGGAAATAATCGTAGAATTTTGTTACCTAGAGTCTATTATTTCAAGCAACTTGCTCTGGTACTTGTTACCATGAACCTGTGTTAAAACCCCAAAATCAGCTAATATGCTTCTGTCACCTGTAAATGTTCGGCAATTCAACAAAACTAAGGAAAAAACACTACTCACATGAATCTTGGAAGCTGTGTTGGGATCAAGAAAAGATTTCACTGTTTTCCAGAGCAGCTTAAAACCAGGACCAGCATTGATGACAAACATCCTGCAGAGTGTCTGCAGTTTTTTGTTTTAGCTCTTGTAACAAAATAGCTTCCCAACTTGATTTTCAGACATAAAAATTAGTGTAAAAGAAAAACTTCTATGAAAATTGAGAGCGAAATCACATACCTCAGGATAGTTGTCACCATCAATCTTCTGGAGTTGAATAACAAGTTCTCTTGCAGACTTGGTGAAGTTTTTTAAACCCTACAGAATAATTTGTTAAGAAATAAAGCAGATTGTAACAACATTGAAGAGGTATAAAAAAAACTGGTATTAATTAGGAAAACATACAATTCCTTGCACATCCAAGATAGTTGTACTTGAATCTATGTGTTTCTTTGCGGCAATAGAGCAAGCTGGAAACTTTATTGCAAATGTCTTTTCAAACTCCTGCACGTGATATCTCATATATCTTTCTAAAGTGGTCACTTCCATAAGTTTGCTGGAATCAACTTTTCCAAGTCTTTCGATGTAAACAGGCCTCCCATCCTTATCTACACCATGATAAGCCTGAGGGTAGTACTTTAGAACTTCTTTCAACTCATTGAACTTGAAATCCTGAACAATGCCACTAAACTTAAGAATAGGAGAAATTATTTATTTCATAGACGAAGTCTACCACATCACTCATGTACTAGGCCAATAAAAACAAGATAGATACAGAAAATCATGTGGAATACATGCATCAACAGGTGGGGATCGCTGTAATTTATCTTAGTGTCTTGTGTTTATTGGATTAGTCTATGAGTGAGGTGGTAGACTCAGTCTACCTAAAAATTTCTCTAAGAATAGCCACCATAAAAAAGAAAATGTAAAGATACAGAAATGGAGAAGGATTGTATTAGTGTCACCTCCAAAATTGTGTCAGTACCGAAATCTTTCCTCCACTGCAGCATGTTGGCCCACATCCGTTTGGCTTTCTCAACATCAAACTTCCTTGCTTTTAAGAACCTGCAAAAACAAAATTCTTGAGTATTGAAGCTGCAGAAAAATTCTGCTAAGCTGAACCAACTATGCCTCATTTTGAGTATCTATAGAAACATTAATAAAAGCTCACTTCCAGTGTGTACACAATCATAGAAATGATTGAAAGTTTACAAAAACGAAATTTGAACATATAACAACCACTGTAAATGCTCATACCACAGCCTATATTTAATTGATTTGCCAAAATGAACAATGTAGCTATAACTATTTATTGGCCACTCTCTCAACACTTCTGCAATTGAAATAGAAATTCAGAAAAGGAAAATAAATAATTGGTTGACAATTTAACTAGGTGGACTCAAAGGGGACATTCAAAAAGAAATCAGGAACACCACATAGCCAACTATTCCCGATTGTCTTACATCATAGCATTGAAGACTTCAAGCAGCCAGCCAGTTTCCCTTTTTTATTACAGGCCAGTCTTGATTTATTTGTTGACAAAGCAATTGGAAAATTACAGTCAGCCTCTGAAAAATATTTGAAAAAGGATGTAACACCTAAAAACCTAACAACAAACGATCATTTAAGTAATCAATAAAACAAATAACAGTCTAACAAGCAAACAATAAGAGAACATTTGAGGAATTAAAATAAAAATGACGAAAGCAAAGAAAATATTTCATCAAAACAATACTCAGCACCAAATACAAGCAAAAAAGAAAAGGAACCTCAATAACATATGATAATTATCATGTCTAGCAGGAAGCAAATCGTCCGCCATAAGTGCCTGTTTAAACGAATCTACAAGCCGAAGCTCCTCAACATCTCGAACATCCTCGACTGCAGCAGAAACCCCTTCACCGCCGCCGCCGCCATCGCTACCTTTTTTCCTGCTTTTCGTGAGAGAACGCCTGAGTTTACTAGACGCCTGAATTGCTTTCCTTTTCAAACTCCCAATTCTAGTCTTCCTTTCTTCCTCTGAGTTCTCAAAATCCGATTTCCGCTCTCTTTTCTCTTCATTACTAGAGAGCCTCTCAAGACCTAAAAGCATCCCATAATTTAAAAAAAAAGGTTATTAAAAAATCTAATTCCATGGTTTTATAACAGATCATTACAATTTTAACCGTTATTTGCTTCCCAAAATTACTTAATCTAAAATATTTTCACATTTTTTATAATCTAATAAAATGTACTTTCTAAACAAAGATTTTTCCGCCAAATAAATAATAAAAAAAAAAAAAACTGGTACAGAATTAATAACAAAAAAACGAACAGAAATGATCAAATCAAATTCACAAATCATAGAAAGAGAGAACTTACAAGGCCTCGGTAAGCGATCCAGCGGACTCGACATGTCAAGAATTAGAGATCAATATTACCAAAAAATAATAATTAAGGAGTTCTGTAACTGTTGTATTCCGTTTTGACAGAGTTCAGAATCTTTTTAAGCTGCCATGGACTGCTTCTGCTGGTAGCGGAAAAGGCAGTGGTTACGGAAGGGGAAGGAGCGTTACGAAATGGAATTTGCAGTAGTTAAACTTGAATTGCTTGATTGCTTCTTCGCAGAGAATTTCATTTTTTAACTTTAAAAGAGGGGAGGTGGAGAGGCGGGGAGACGGTGCGTGTAGATACGCTGATCTTTATTGCATGGCTGTCGAATGTGCTGGTGGGTCCTGCGCCCATAGCTGGTGGAGCCAACCGGGGTTTTTGCTTTGGCGGGAATACTACAAGCCGACATCCCGTGGTTCTTTTTTTCCCGTATAGAAACTGGAATCAATTTGGATTGAGGTGAACGGGTATAGCCCCCGGGTCACCTGCCCGTCAATTTGACCTGATGTTCGGTGGCTAAATTATTGGATCGCCGACCTATCAGTTTAAACTTGTTCGGTGGTAACTGGTAAGTATTAGCTTTGAATTATATGGTTGGTAATATAATAATTATTAAAAATTAAATGATTATTAATTTTAAAAATCAAATATTTGTATTAATAATAAAAAAAACCTTGATCGTTGGTTGAAGGTCACATCCATCATATTTTGTTTGTTTCTAATCGGTATAAATTTAAGATATTAGTAAAGTAAAAGGTGACGTTGCTCACTGTAGCAACCACTTTCGTGTTCATCTGGCCAGGACTATCCGTTGTTTGAAGTTTAGGTCTGATCCTACGTGGTCCAGCAGAATTTTAACAGCCCAAAAACTGGTACATTGGATATTTATTAACTACGGCTTCAAATACTTTGACAGGTGTTGCACAACTGTGCCTCATCCTTGTCATTTTTTTTATAATCGCCTGTGATGTTCTCAAGCCACTCGTTGATATATACGTATATGAGAATGCGGAAATTCGAATTTCAGCCGCGAAGCCATCTATCAAAAAGAAAAATTAAACCTGTTTGTTTATACATCTTAAAAATAATTTTATTTATTTATTTACTTCAAATCAATAGCAAACGTCTCTCTCACTTGTTCAAATAATCCTGGATCTAGGAACTTGTTTGCTCACTAGTACCGAAATTTGAGGGACGATGAATGCAGCAACAGGATTGAGTTTATGAAGATTACATGTCTGCAATCCTTACGAGCATGTGATGATGATGATATTTAATTTTGTATTTTGAAGATATTTTTGAAAAAAAATAAATTCTTCTAATTTTTTTACTTGAAATTAAATAATATATATTTTTAAATTATTTTAATATGCTGTCAAAAATATTTTTTAAAAAATAAAAACAATCATTTTAATATATTTAAAAATTAAAAATATTTTCAAAAATCACCCCAACCACACTCCCTATACTTACACTCCAAGTGGTACCATTACCCGACAACATATAAGAAATGGAACATCGACATTGCGCGGAATAAAGAATATAAGATCAAAGCAAGTTCGTGACACTTTAAATTTTAGGCTTTCATTATTCGAGAATCCCATGCAGCGAAAGGGCAAAGAACTCCATGGTTAAGAATTCATGGACTAGTTCTTTGCTTTTCCCCCTCCTCTAGCTTTGGTGCTAAAGGGGGACCGTGCCAACTCAGGCCACGCTTAAGAAAATAGACCATGGCAGCACAGCAATGCAAGGAAATGCCCTCACCAATGACTAGGCATAATCTGACATCCGACGTGGACATCCAGAGCCAACGAATATTAACACAAACAGAGAGAGCATGTCATCTTCACCATTATTTACCGGGTGATGTGATTTTGATACTCCTTCAGACATACCTTTGCAAAGCTAAAAAGCCAATCCCTTGCACGAACAATATGCAGAAATCAACTATAACGTCAATTGCTTCCAACATTTCATTACAATGTTTATCTATACACATATATTCACATACTTAAATACATACATAATGATGAGGTGGAGTGAGACATAATCCCGCCATCATAGTCACCTTCCAACAATGGTTTATATACACAAGTTTTATGCAGCGAGAACTGAAACAGCCACGAACATATAATGCGTTAGTAAACCTTTGTTAATTAAATAAAATTAACATTTTCTTTTAAATGAATCACTGGTTAGATTTGCACCTGTCAAGTATATTTCTTCAAGTTCCTCTTGGATCGAAATTGACCAAGCTTGTCTCTCCATTGAGCTGTTGCAGATTATGAAAATTATAAAGATGTGAAGATATTACAGAATAGAAAATAACTAATTAGCATGATGAAAAGTAAGGGCACTACAATGCTGTTGTAATAGACAAAGGACTCCTATGGAAAATTTTGAACCAGACCACCTACAACGATAAACAGCAGGGAGTTTTACAATTCAAGGCAGCTTATTGCATTGAATTTGTGTTTAATCACAAGAAGTTTATATAGACTGGTCAATGCAGTGATTATGAGCAAAAACCAATCTGGTTTCTTTTAAATTGATGATGGATTTCGGCTGAATAGGCAAGGATAGCCGCACATAAAAACTGCAGGCAAAAAAGATCGAAGCATCTTGAAATGAAACGTACCAGCATCCCCATAACGTTCCTCGATGGCAGCTGTAAACATGTTGCGCACAAGATTAAACTCCTTGGTATCAAGACAAGGTTGACCAGTGGGCCTGAACCATATTAATTCCAATTAACTCCTCTTTCTCAAAACTGAGGCATAATTAAGATAAATTCAAATTCTTGTTTCTCAAATTATTAATAGTTAACTTTAGAATCACAGACAGCAGACATTCTTGAATCTAGGGAAGGCCCCCATCCCGGAACATGCACTACAAAATATTAGCACCCACATTTTATTTTCTTTAGAAAAAAGAAAAAGTCACGATGCCACGCATTTTGAATTGATGCACACCTGTTATTGGATAACAATCTTCTTGCCAGAGAAATCCAGCAACTTTTATTTTCAATAGAAGAGGATAAACGAGTGAAGGGAAAAAAATTATCTAAAGATTTCCAGACTTACCTATCAAGTTCAGTGAATAATAAGCCTTCTGAAGCAGGAGGCTGAATTGACTTCCCAGATTCCATGACTCTCATTCCATCACTGTATGCCAGGTACTTATTAACTTGAATAGGCACCTACATGGATTAAAAGGAAAGATGTGCTTCTAACGATCAACATGCCACTTGTAAGTTTTTAAGAGGTTCTATATCAAAACATTGCTTATTTCAGGTTACTGCTTAAGTCACTCTACTGACAATCTTGAGGCATAATTTCTTTTAATTCCTAGTAGATAAGAAATTATCTGAAAGTTGCTCTCTTTCCACCACAACGAGAGAAAGAAATGACGCAAGAGAAACAGAAATGAGTTACATTTTAAATGATCAAAAGTACCAACTAACATGCAAGCATCAGAGTCAAGACAGCATCATGATTTGATGTACATTGCCAGAATAAAAATTTAGGCATTACATATTACATTAGGAAGTTAGCCTAGCATGCGCCAGATATAAGACACAAAAATTCATTTGACTGGCATTCCAGAATAAAGATGTATGCATTGCAATAGGCATTTCACATTCACAAACACCAGATGACAAAGCCCATTTAAATCAACATTTTTAGGGCTTTTCTCAAAAGGAAATTTCAAGAAAGCTAGCACCTTCACTCAGTCAAACAAGCTTTGGCATTGAGTATATTGGCGCAGCCAAAGAAATGAAAGAAATTCAGAGTACCTTGCATCTAACAGCAATATTGATGGCATCTGATGGACGAAGATCAAAGCTGACGCATTCAGTTTCATTACCAATCTGAGACAACATCAAAGAGTGAACTATTTCTACTTGTAGCTATACAAGTTAGTCCAATGCACCATAGACTAATTCAAATGAAAATAATAAGGGTATACCTTGGTAAGGTACAACTGGGCAAAGTATGCTTCATGCACTCTCTTTGTAACTCTAACAAGTTTGACCTGCAAAAGAGTATCATAATCAAAACATCGGTGTAAACTAGTGTTTCACTTACAATGGTAGAAAATAAGAAAGTATAATTCGCATCTCCTTCGTAGATTTTCTATGGTGTAGGCTTAAAATCTGCCATATGGCATTAGGCTTGTTTACGCACTACCACGTGCTTTAGCCTGGCCTCTTTCTCTCTCTTTTATTTTATTTTCTTTATTTATGAAAAAAATGGGTAGAGAAGAGGAAACACCAACTTACTTCAAAACCCATCTTTTCAACCATGTCCTTCACCACTTGATACATAGTTGGTCTTGCCTGGAAACCGACAGCCAAATTCCTCAGCATTACTATATATGAAACAAATTCAAGCAGTTGCCAAAGCCCAAATTTGACAGCTCAATTGAAATAAAAATCCTACACATTCATAAGGAAACTAAATACATACAATTTGGACATTGCGCACTGCTGCCATGAGCAACACACTTGGCATTTCCACTGAAAGCAATCAAATGCAGGTAATCACTCCAAAATGATAGAGTAAGCACTGGTCTCTAAAGTATTGAAAATAATCAAATGCTATGTATTCGAAATTACTACGTAAGACAGGGAACATACAAACAATTATTGGAAGAAGAAGACCGGTTCCATCTTCCATCTTCAATACAATTGCAGGATGCGGGGCATAGTCCGGCAGATGCCCACCTTGAGGGTTGTTGTGGACACATCTTAAGTGCCTTCCATCCCTCATTTTGATCACAAAACCATCCGACCCACTCTTCACCTCAACTTCATGAAAAACCCAATTCAAGTCAACAATGAAAATACATCACAAACCACATTGCACAAAAAAACTTCAATGCTGGCAGCCTACAATACTCTGATGTAATTGGAAGGTAAACCCTACCAGCTTCAACGACACTGGAGTTGACGTAATCTTCATCATTTTCATTGAAATTCTCTGCTGTACTCCCATTACCATCTGAAGATGAGTTTAAACTGCACTGCACTGTATTGCATCTTCGCGCCTTCAGTTGCCGAGAAGCAAAACCCACCTTAGTTTTGTAACCCTTAAATCCCCACAATTCACTTCTAACCAGCCTAGCCTTCACCAAGGGGCCAGTCATCGGGAAAGCGTGGTTTCCTGCTTGTTTTGCTCGCACTGTAGGGCAAATTACCGGTCCTTGCAGTGACCCCATCTCTCCTCTTTCGAAAAAAATAATCAAATTAACTGAAACAGAAAAGGTTGACCTAGGTTAAAACCGTAATTAAAACCGAAACTGAGGTGAAACTGAAGATTTATTTATTTTTTAATTAATTATCAAAAGAATAATATACCGCAAACCGTCTTTTCCGAAATTAGAAACAAAACTCAAGTTTCCTAATTGCTTTCGAACAAAAAACAAATTATGATCATCTTTTCTACAATTCAAACGATCCGTGTTTACTCTACAAGAATCAACGGAAACAAATATTAAAAAAATCCACCACACCTGAATATAACCGATCACGGCTGGTGAAACGCAACCAGTTAGACCTTCAGTTTCTCGATCTTGTATTTACAGTTTTCTCAGCAATCGAGAAAGGGTTAAAGAGAAACGATCATATCAAGTTGAAAAAAATAAAGGATAAGGAGAGTGGAGTGGGGTAGAGATTAAGAAAGCTTATACTGGAAGAATTGAGAGCATATAGAGATGGGAGAACCGACAGGGGAGATCAGATAAAGGGGGAACGAGAGATGGGCGTGGAAGCAGATAAGAGATTCTATTTTTTGGTCTGCAGAGAGAGTGGGGAGGGAGGAATTAAAGAGATGCTGCAGCACCGATTGATGATAACATAACTGTGAGAGAATGGAAGCTGGGCTTTTCTTATCAGTATTGTTTTTCAAATGACGGTTCTAGCCTTGTTAGTCTGTGCAGTGACACGCGAACGGTGCTCCAGATCCAAGGATAAATTACAATAACAATTACTTGTAATATAATTAAAGTCAGTACCAAACGTTTAAAATGATCATGATTAATTTCTTCTTCCTTTTTTAGATGAATAATGTTGACCTCATTGCCGACTTTTATTTTTGATTTTTTTATATTTAAGCTTTTAATTTAGTTATGTTCTAAATGTAAATGGTGTTTTTAGATGTTTAAAATATCATATACTTATTATGATTATATATATATATATAATTGTTGTAGTTTACATGTGAGAAGGTCCTTTTAAAAAAAAATAGAAGAAAATTATGGAAATGGTAGTTAAATCATAATTTAAAACATTATATATTATGATTTTAATATTAGCATATGACAATTCTTTGATAGAATATATTCATCTCGTATAAAAAGGTTTAAAAGATTTTATTTTTTATGTTGTAATACTGTATTCATCATGGCCTAAGAGCACATGCTTCGTTTACTCTATTTATTAGGTTTAACTCACTTTTCAATAACTTCTTCGTAATTGCAGGCATGGAAAAGCATGTTTACCTGATGTCAAACTTGGCGGCAGTACGTTAATAGGAGATTTAATTCAATGTTTGTCATGGTATATAAAATTGTTTTTGTTTATAAATATATTAAAATAATATTTTTATTTTTTTAAAAAATAAAAAATATATTTAAAATATTTTTTTCAAATGGTTTACCAAAAAACAGCTCCTAAAATGATGATGATGATGATTGTTTTTGTTTTAAAATATATTAAAATAGTGTATATTTTTTGTTATAATACACTCTCAGACAATCCTTGATAGCTACATTTATGGAAAAAAAACAATGTCCGAACGACAAATTTGTCGAAGTTAGGCCATTCGTTTTTTATGTTCTCTCTTAAAAAACAATTCTGGTGCACTGCTCGTCGAAATTGAACGGAAACATCCTTCACCGATCTCACGGAATCAAGCTATCCCACTTACCCCGCCAGATTAAAGCGTTGTAAACTTGTAATACAGAAGTGAGTATAGGGGTATTTCCGATATTTAGCCAAATGGATATAACAACTGGAACCGTATTCCTGCGATGTGAAAACGTTGTTGGCTAATTAGCGGAATCACATTACAGGCGGCCAGAGATATCAATATGCCCAGAAACTGCCACGTGTATAATGTTCTTACGTGCCGATATGGATAAGGCTCGCTGTCTCGTCAGATATTATTTTTTTTCTTAAAAAAACTAGAAATGTGAGTCATACGACTCTTGGTTATCCTGACAAAGCTTAGTTTTGGTATTTAGATAACTGAGTAGAAATTAAATAGAAACAAATTATAAAACTTAATATTTAATCAATCAAGTTTTGAATATTAAATTTAAAAAATAATCGATTAAAAAAAATATTTGAATCAACTTGAACTAACTAAGAAGATTTATGCTTATAGTGAATTGACCAGGATAACTTAAAAAAAAGCAATTTAAATAAATTTTCAAGCATACTCCTTGATCAACTCAATATTTAATGATAAAATTAAAAAATAAAATAAATAACAAAAAATACCTAGCCAGCTAAGTTAAATTATGACCCGAATCATGGGACAATAATAACCCCATAGAGAAAAAATAAAAATAAAATAAAGTGTGACGCATGGTTTTCGATCAACACAATATTGAATGATTAAATAAAAAAATATTTCAGATTTAACCCAAGTTCATTTGTGAAGCTCAATTCACAAAACTATGATAAACTTTACGAAAATATAAAAAAAAAATCTCAGCTATACCGGTATTTAAAAATGAAATTGAAAAAAAATATTTAATTAAAGCTAGTCTTAAAAAACTAGAATCAAACGGATTAAATTTACATAATAAGATTGTGGCTGTCATATAGAAAAAAACTCAAATCATTAATTAACATAAAATTGAGAAAAAAAAATCATTAAATAAAAATACCTATAATTAATTTAAACACAAGAATGTTTATAATGACAAATAAAAGAAAGGACATCAAATATAAAGCTAGATTTCTGTGTGGGGGGGTAAAAATATTTCAGGTTTGTAATTAAATAAAATTGATGTGTGTCAATCGGGTGAGATGAATTGTAAACTCTTGGGCAGGATTGCTTCAGGTGAAATGAATATAAATGGACCCGAGTGAAAAAGGGTGGCACAAGGATAAATTTAATTCAAGTGAAAAAAATATTTAATTTAAAATTAGGAAAATAAGATATACATATTTATTTCAATTACAGGGGATTGAATGAAATGAAAGTAAGGACGTGGGAGGTTTAGATTGTATAGTATAAAGGTTGCAAGGGGTGAAACGAAATGTTAAAACAAGTGAGGGGTCAAAGTGTAAAACACTGGAAAAACTGGCTATTAATAGAACAATAAGCGGCGTCCCACATTTACTGTGCACTGTGCACACAGACACAGTGCACTGTGGATTCGCACAGTATTTTTTTTTATTCTTTTTTTTCTTTTTTCTTTTTTTTTTGTTTATTTTTTTTCTTTTTTCTGATTTGTTTTTTCATGATTTTTTTTATTAAAGTTTTTTTTTCTTGTATATAATTTATTTATATAAATTTTTTTTCTTTTTTTCTGATTTTCTTTTCTTTTTTTTTTCGTTTTTTTCTTTTTTCTTTCTTTTTTTCTTTCTTTTTTTTTTCGTTTATTTTTTTTCTTTTTTCTGATTTGTTTTTTCATGAATTGTTTTTATGATTAAAGTTTTTTTTTCTTGCCAAATCTATATAATTCCATCAACGTAGAGAGAGGAAATATTCAAGGTAGTTAAATGCCCGCACTACGTTGCGGGAGTAGCGTGGATAGAAAAAATAATTTTTACCACTATTGAAATTAAAATATAATATTTAAAAATGTAAAATTTAATATAATAAAAAAGATCATCATACTCTATTATAACAACAGTAACATCGAAGTTGATTCGCACAATTGGTCATCGCGCTTGGTTGAAAAGTCAGTGGCGCAAAGCTACCGTGTGTTGGATTATGACTGAATGCCTCTAAGTCAGAATCCGGGCTAGATGCGACGCGTGCGCCCGCCGTCCGATTGCACAATTTTTTCTTTCTTTCTAGAGTGAGCAAAATTAGACCGAATAAAATCAGCAAAGAAAGACAAAAAAATAGAAGTAGATGCATGTAAAAAGAGGAAGATATACAACCGAATGCAAAAAAAAATTATTAGGATTTGCTGGTGTAAAATTGAAATATAATATCTATATATGCAAAATTTAATACCACCCTATATATGCAAGTCCCACACAGTATAGGGTGGGGTTGTTTGTTGATAACGCAATCAATTTGGTACCAAAGTTCCGATTGTTTCAATTGTGTCCTCTGATTGCAATTGACAATAAATGCAAGTTGCATTTCAGCCCTTTGACTTTTAATTAATTAATTTACGCCCTTGATATATTCAATTCAGCCCTTATAATTTTTTTTTATCCCTACTTTATTAATGTATATATAAGTGTATTTGTTTTTTATCCCTACTTTAATAATAATAATAATAATAATAATAATAATAATAATAATAATAATAATAATAATAATAATGATTTAATTATTTTTAATTCTTACTCTTTTATTATTTTTTTCCCTCCCAATAATTTGATAAAATTTTGTTTGCCAATAATACCCATGGGAATTTTTTTTTATCTTTTATTAAAATTTCGAAGATATTTTTAATCTTATATTTGAAAATATATAATTTATACATACGTTACAAACTCAAATCAAAATTTTAAACATATTATCTCTTAATCTATAATTTTTATTTGTTTCTATCATATAAATTGATCGTTGTAGATTTAATTGTATTAAATTATATATAAAAAAACTATCCACGACAACGCGCGGTCAATTATCTAGTAAAGTATAAACACCTAACACCCAACCCTCCCTTGTGCACTAGTACACAATCACACACACACACATATACAATCCCACGGCACAATACAGTTGAAATTAAAGATTAAATTAATTTGAAATTGACCTATTCCTAAAGCCTCTCGCATCGTTCACTGATAGCCAATTGGCATAAACAACACAGGAGGCTGACGTAATCGTGCATGATGATTGGCTAGTTGTAATAATCAGAACATAAAATCTCAAATCGGATTGGTGTAGTCGTGGAATTGATTTTGTGATCATGGTACATGTGATTTGATGGAAACATTTCAACATATCACAAAAAAAAAAAAAAACACATTAGGTCGAGCAAGGCCCATCCATCCGAATGGTAGGAGGAGGGTAGCTGGGCTATCCGTTGCGTTCTTCATCAAACCCGGCCCACATAACATAGACCCGCTGCTTCTCTATACGCCCGAGAATTCCATCTAATCTCAGCCCGTTTCCTTTCACTTCTCTTAACTGCGCAACAAGTCTCATTTTGTTCTCTCTTTTTATTTGATCTTTATTTTGAAATTGATTTAAATAAGTTCGAACTGGTTTTTATCGATTTATTATTTTTTATGATTTAATTAAAATGTTAATTTGGTTTTAAACTTTATATTTTAATCCACTGAACTAAACTGAGTTTAATAATAACTATTTAGAGTTTATTTAACTTAGAAAGTGCTGTTGAATCTGCCATTAAATTGAATAATGAGAAGAAGCAAGCTTAGCCAGCTCGGAGTAGATGGAAATTAAAAGGTTAGCTAGCTGTAATTTTCATTTCATTTTCCTGTGCGGTAAATCTCTATGCATTAATCTGGGATGGTGCTATCAATCGTGTCAAGTTTCGGCAAAGTCAGTTGCTTGGAAGCTACGCAATACCATGGATTCCTTCCGTAAAATCGAACGCAATTTTTTAGATATTTTTAAACACTGAGAGTATCAACATCGGGTAGAGATAGATATCTTCTAAAAATTCACAATCAACCACATCAACTTGACCTGCAAAAGAGAAATGCTTAACTCGATGTAGAAACTCCACAACTCAGCCAAGCTCCACAATGTTTATACATCTGTGGACTGAATTTAGTCAGTACAAAAGGAGTGGCGCATCCTCCTCTAAAATGCCTTATCTCCTCAATAATTGATCGGACCGACTAATTCGTGGGCTCTTCTGGCCGCTACTCAATGTTCTCTTTCACGAAATAAAAGCAGGATGGATAAGTTGCTGGAAAAAAAATTACGATCAAATTAAATTGCAAATAGCTCAAATTTAGTGTTATTTTGAGCCAATTAAATCTTATGCCAATATATTCAATTATTCATGGTTGAATAGCATGAAGCAGAGTGTTGGAGTTTCTCATATAAAAAAAAAAAGAGCTCTTTAAATATTACATTTGAATTTGTTACCTAAATTGTTACAATGGATCAAATTTGGTCCACCCCAGAACACTTATTCTTTGCAGGGCGACCAAGTTTGCTCCACTAAACGTACAGAAAAAAGGATCAGAATTAATCTTTGATCAAGTGTTAAACATATTTGCTTAAAGTCGATCCACATGGCTATGTCCCCCCACCAAAATTAGGTGGTGGCCATATGCCTCCACCGGCCCCGCCATCACTGGTCACGTAAGACATACAAGACAGTGGCACCAGGCAGAGCCCTCGGCTTCTCAGGTCTCTCTTTGGTTCCCCACCCCTGAAATTCGAAGCCTGAAACATTACCGGCAACATACAAAAATGTTAGAAATTAACTTCATATCATCAACAACACCATATGCCTAATCTGATAATCATTCTACTAGCTAGTAATCATGGCCAGTAAATATATATATTCTTTATTTTATGAAAAGGACCGATAATAAATTAATCAGGAAAATTAGCATATCCCTGTCCATGATTCATGACAGTTCATCTTAGACAAGAATGAAGCCCCATCTAGAGTGCGATTTGATATAAAAACGGGGTATGTCCATACGTATTTAAGTTTTTTTAGTCATGCTCTTAACAAGGGTCCAGTGAAGTAGTGCTGACTTCAAAATCAAGCAACAGATGGGTTCTACTTGGACTTCCACCAAATCTATTTTGTTCTTGTACTAGGAAAGTCAACGAAACAGCATCTCGATGCCTCAGTTTAACCTTCCATTCGAACTTTAAAAAAGACATCAAGTGCATTCGCATGTTTTGTATTGCGAGAGATGTCAGAAAATTAACCACTTTCATACCGCCGCTTGGATGCTTATGCTGGTCCTGTTGCCGGATGAATTCATATATGGAATACTCAATGTCTGCAAAAAAACATAAATTAAATTACAGCTACCTCAAAGATTCCTTCATGTGGTGCATCTAAATTAAGAAAAGATTTTACTAATCTCCAAGGTGATTAATCTTAAATAATAAAACAAAAGACATCTCTTTTCTATCATCAAACTGATCAGTAATTCGATCACCAGGCCAATGGTCTCTTGCTCGTATCAAAACCAGAAAGATGCCAAGGACAAAGGAACAGGAGAAAAATGAAATACTAATGGAAACCCTAGCTACCATTTTTGACTAACCCTATATATACTTGTATACTTATATAAAATTCTCTTCTAGCTAGAAGAACGAGGGTTTCTTAGTCTTTGCACTAGTTTTGAGTTTTGACCAAGGGGTCTAGGTAACAGCAACGTTAGCATCCTAGTGCATATTTTAAGAAAACATATGCGTGTTCGTGTCAGAGAAGGATAAAAATTAGTATTTAGAACATGACGAAATCTGAGAAGAATGTTGGGAAAGTGGAAAATACCTCGACCTGGTTTTGAAGGAATTTGATGTATCCAATAGCCTCCATTAGTACGGATGCCGTGTCTGTCTGCAATATTTTCCCAAACCCATCCACATGGAAAATCACAAATCAATTCCTCAGTCGCAAGAAAACAGCAAAAATACTTCTTCTTTTTTAACATCAGATGAGCAGCTACTGTTTATGTTTGCCACTCATTTCCCTGTTCTTTTTTCCACTCAAGCATTAAGTTTTTTTTCCTCTTAATTTTAATCACAGAGAATGCGTCAAGTTCTTAATCAATTTAGACTCTGTTTTTCTAATTAAGCTGCTACTTTTGCAAAACGAAGTCTTAATCTTAACAATAGATTACAATCATTAATATATAATAATCATCAAATGATGATGATATAAATGATATTTGAGGTGCAACGAATTGATCAGGCACAAAATTTAGATTACCTTTCCGAAGGGTGCAACTAACTGCTGCAAAGCTGCGATTCTATCTCCTAATTTCTCTTTTCTAGCCTGTTAATTAAACACCAAATTCCACAAATCTGAAAAAAAAAAGGAAGCATGTATGCATTCTACAAAACGTACGTTATTCAAGTGCTATATATAGGTTTCGCACCTTAAGAGGAGGGCAGGAGGCGCGTGACTCCAACCGCGATTTCTTCGGCGGAGCAGTTGGTGTTGTCTGTGGCTCCATCAAGGTGTTCATGAGCCTTTTAGCCTCTGTTCTTTCATTGGTGGAGGATGCCTTTGAAATACAGAGAGTACTGATAATTAAAATCAGTTCAATGATAGCTCAAAAGTCATTTTAAGAAAAGAAGATAATAAAGATTGATTCTCCTGATAAAGATATTCATTTAAAGCTGAAAGTATCCATCATGCAGCGAAAGAAGAAGGCTAGCTGCTATAGTACCTTTTCTTTTGATGCCATGAGTTGCTGAAGAATTTTTTTTATAATAAAGGGTTTTAACTTTTCAATCTTGCTATTAACTCAGGGTTAAAACATATATAATTGAAATATATAAAAATTCTTCATCACACTATCATATATCTTGTAAGATGTTAGGGTTTCTTCAGCTTGATACTGTAGCTCGCTAGAGTTGCTGCACTTGTACAAGCTCAATGAGTCACTGCGACCGTGATTGCTTTGTACGATAAATTTGAATCTGCTGACCCGTTTAATTCCAAATTAATGCCCACATAAATAATACTAAATAATTGCAAAAACAATTACTATCATCAGCCATGCCATGGTAAAAGCAACAGCTCGCTAGCTAGCTGCTGCTCAAAAAATGATGAAAAAGCTAGAGAAGAGGGAAGAAGAAACCTCACTTTATTAGGGCTACATGATGGCCTCTGAACGGATTGCTGCATGCGATCGAGACCAAAAGAAAGACTGTCTTTAAACAGAGCAAGAGAATCATCGGCAAAACTTCCACTAAATCTAGTAGAGGTTAAGAGATCCGAGCCCTGCAAGTTCATGTCAAAGGAGCCAGATATGAACGGCGAAGATGGATGATTCAAGTTTGAAATATTTATACTAGGATATATCTGACTAAAGCTCTCTCTGCCGGTTATATCACTTCCACAGCTGGAACCGTTGTGATCACAAGAGGAAATCTCTCCGGGTGAAAACTGATCATGGCCACCATTTCTTGGAAAGCCGGGTGAGATAGTCTTGAGAAGGAGCTTTTCACTAAGAGTACTGAGATCCTCTTGTTCATCTTTGAAGTAACTTGAGGAAGATAGATGTGGATCTTCGATAGTACTTGATGGGCTATTTAACATCTCAGTAAATTTGGGAAAAGAATCTGCTGAGAGCTCATCTTTGATTTTTGAAAGTTGCAGGTCATGATAAGCTGAATGGCTTCTGAAGTTGCCAGCATTGTCATTCCAGTGTTGAAAGCCTAGGTCCTGGTGAATCATGGTGCTATTGACAGAAGAGACTGGACTGTCGTATTTCTGTCTTGGGTTGAAGATAACTCCATTGTAGTTTGGACTGAAGCTGCCTGAATTCCTGCATAATGATGATCAGTTAAAATTAATTAAATAAATACATATAAAAAAGCCAAAAAAATCACCATTTCAAACAAGAAAATTAGCAGCACATGAAACTATAAAAATACTCTCTAAATATGAAAACAAAAACTATCTGGTTTTTTAATATATAGCTAACCGTCCGGGGTGTTTGGTCTTGAACTCCAAATTATAAAAATTAGCAAAAAATTAACCTAACATATCACAGGTTTAATTTGGTTCCCATGCATCTTGATTGATGTACATCAAATCATCAGTAAAGAAAGTTGAAATAGAAAAAAGGAGATTCCAAATCTAAAGTTAATTTATATATGCTGGCACCGTGAAAATACAACAAACCATTTCATTGTGGAAAGCTGCTCGTAGTTTAGGGAGAGAAAACAGGGAGAGAGAGAGAGAGAGCTGGAAAGTACTCACGAAGTGATGGTCTGGGTCCAAGCATGGGTGCTTCCAGCTTCTGCATAGCTAGCTGGGGTAGCAGTAGCTAAAGAAGAAGACCCAGCAAGCTGTTCTTGGAGCTGATGATCATGTTGGCGATGGAGATTTGCAGACTCCATAGTATCGAGAGCTTGTTATTTAAAAGGCTTGAAAATCCCAAGATGAGTAATCAAAATTTAACTATCTATATATGGCTTGCTTGCTTGCTCTAGGAATCTCTCACTCTATTCAAAGAAACAATTCAGGTGATCGACAACCACACATGTTCTTGCTTTTGGAGAGCCACTTTTCTCAGTCTGGTCTTTACTCTTTCAAGTTTCCATCTAAAGTAGCCTTAAGAAAAAGGCAGGAGAGCTCGGATAACCCATCTCCATACCTCTCTCTCCGACTTTAACTATTTTTTCTCAATATTCTCCCGACCTCCCTCACTTTGTGAACTCTGAAATTACAGGGAGATAATTACACTTCTCATACGCTATGATTATGATCCTGCCTTCGATCCCAAGGCTTTCAACGACGGTCTGAGGCGAGAAATGATAACAACCAAGCTCTCTTTCCCCTTCTCTTTCACACGCAAAAACACACACAGCGACATACATGTCCAAGGGTGTCCTTATATATATATATATATATACATTTCTTGAAAAAAACTTAGCTTTAATTTTTACTTTAAATTAAATATTTTTATAAATTAATGTTAAAAATAATTTTTAAAAAATTATTATTTTAATATATTTTTTAACAAAATTATTTTTAAAAACAACCACTTCAATGCTCTATATACAGTGACTAAAGGTTTTGTGCACGTAATATTTAAGGGACAATCTATTTTCTAGATGCGAAGATTTCAACTTTAAAGTCATTTCGAAGTCTATTTGAACGGGCTAATTAATTAAAATCTACCTCGAGCCTCTCTCTTCTCTGTGTTGTTTTAAAAATAAAAAAAAAATACTATATAAAAATATATTCAAACAACAAAAGAATTTAAAAAATAATGAATATAACAATATTTAGCAGCCCTAGATAAATTCATAAAATTTCCTAGGAGTACCTTTCTTTCATGATTGTCCAGCTAAATGCTACATGAAGAAGGTGGTACGTCTCCAGATGAATACATTGCATAGAGGCATCAGTAGTCAGCCTCTGAATCTTGATTGGACGTTCGGAGTCTTGACTAGCCAGTACATGGTTTGATCATTTGGATCTATCAGGAAACCTGCGATCATATTTTAATATCCATTTCATCATGATGTGAGTACTTCCTAATGAAATACCTTGAAAATTAGACGTAGTTATTACACTTATTTAGCTATCAAGTAAGAAAATGACTAGGGTTACATGTCAAACCACACGGCAAGATGATATTATTTTTTTAAAAAAAGTTAATAATATTAAAACACAAACTATATTATAATATATAAATTCATCAATTGAACCCAGTTAAAGATAAATACCACAAGAATATATATATATATATATATATATATATATATATATATATATATCCTCTTTTTTTAAATCCAAAAGCTCAATCATGATGCTTTTGAAGAATGACCCAGTTCCAACTGTTCATTAGGTTATCCAATTATAAGAACATGAGTGTCATCCAGGTTGGAGGTTTGTAATTATTAATATTAAAATTATTCAAAATTTGTATGGTTATTAAAATTAGGATTCATGTAATTAATATATAAATTGATTCGGACAAATTAATAATAAAAAAGAATGATAAAGTCTCATCTAATTTCAATCATCTCCCCCTGGTGGCAGATAAAAAGAAGCTAACCCTAGCCTTGGAGTCTTTCATTATACAAACACTGCGATGCACTCCTGTCTCGACATATCTTAATTTTTCATTCTATTTTCAAATTTTATTTGGCTCAATTACTGTAAATTCCAGTGTTTGGACAGAAATACATACGTCTGCTTATCCGTGTTACAAAGTTGTGAAGGAGCATGGAGCTTCCATTTAATATTATGGTATATGATATTTTTTGTTGATATTTTTTTAATTAAAAATACATCTTTAATAAAGTAATTTAAACGATAGGTTACAACATAAAAATAAATACTTGTTAAAATCTCACACTATTCTTTTCTTGGTAATTAATAATCCAATATTTCATAATAACGCTCTCAAATTTGCATGAAATTCTATAATTATGTATGTACTTTATTAAATAGTCTTTAAAAAAAAGTTTTTAAGAGCTTGTGATCTGTACAACAATTTTTGAATTCAAGTCAAAGTATTCATCCATTGTAAGAGTTTAGATAACCAAAGTTTTAATAGTTCATTTACACCCATAAAATATACTTTTAGAAGAGTGATACTACCTCACATCTAAAAAAAATATTTTTTAAAAAATATATTTTTTTTAAAATAAGTAGACTATAATATTAAACACTACTTAAATGTAAATAAAACATCGCAGGAGTGTTCCATGGGAGATTAATAAAAGAAAGCCCCCTTAAATTCTCTTAGTCTCTACAGAACTTAAGAAATGAAAATTTCTTACTCACTGCAATGGTTTTGTCTACTCATCGAGGAGAAAGAGATAGCTCAATTAATATTCATAAATTAATTAAGTATGATTAAGCTGTCAATCCATCAAAGAATTAAGTATGACTAAGCTGTCAATCCATGTAAGAAGACCTATAATAATGTTTTATTCAGCCCCACAAGGGTTCACATCAGTCGAAAAGTTGATGGGAGAATGTGAGATAAGAGCATGGGCAAGCTTAGCTTTACCTCC
Organism: Salix exigua; assembly: GCA_032356905.1. Classification (NCBI taxonomy): domain Eukaryota; kingdom Viridiplantae; phylum Streptophyta; class Magnoliopsida; order Malpighiales; family Salicaceae; genus Salix; species Salix exigua. Next base: position 2,093,169 of record CM063589.1, on the reverse strand, counting down.
TCGTAGCTGCTAGCACGCCCACCTTTTGTTTGCTTGTTTGTTTTTAGTTATTTTTTTAATCTTCTTATTCAAGGCGATTATTCTTTATTTATTAATGAAAGCTTTACTAATTCTTGCAGGTCACCTTTTGCAAACTTCCTAGTCTCGCTACATTCCAAGATTCAATTCACAAAGGAGCTTTTTCTTTCTAAATTAGATCAACTTACATTAAAAAAAAAAAATTATCACTCTCACTTTCATGAATCTTAAGAGATTCGTTCAAGCTAGTTGGAACGTGTAATTAAGTGTACTGCTGCCCCTTTAATCAATAATTCCATTACAAAAAATCCCACGTCCACCAGCATTTCAGGGCATGATCAAATGTTAGGAGCATAAAATTAAATTCATTTTTGTGATAGCTTGTAATTTTTGAAGTATTTTTCTATTTTTTTCTTACTTAATTTAAATTGATTTTTTAAAGTGTTTTTGATAATTGTAATATATTGATATTAAAAAGATAAAAATATATATTTCCAATTAAAAAAATACTAATTATAGAAAACAAGTACAAAACTATCTTGAGCAAAGCAATTGCAACAAACTAGCTAGTGGAAAGGAACTTGAACAGCTTAATCAATCTTCTTCTTACAAAGCTAAATGGAGCTTGCTTGAAACAACGTCATGAAGACTTCAAACATTGAAATATTGAAAGAAATGCACATTCTGATCATGTGGAATAGTGTATGTCAGATTATTTAGAATCTCTCGTAAATACTGTCATTCCATCCTGACCTGAAAATCTCCTTTTATTTTATGTTTCATCTCCTTTTATTGTCTTTTTTTCCTGTTTGTTTACACATGTTTCTGCAATTTTTAATGCTAGTTTGTCACAACCTATCATATTTAAAACACACACACACACACACACTATCTATTATTAACATGCAAGTGAGATATATACTAATTAATTAATTAGAACACTGATTAAGTGGAATTTTTGGCCAGGATTGGTTCCTACATGGGTTCAAAACTTGGGAATTTCTGCAGAATGTGTTTATCATTTTATTCACAAGTAGCAATCATATCAAAAGTTGGAGTGAGTGATTGAATAAAAAGGGTATGCGTACGGCTACAATTTGAAGATTAACAACCTTATACTTCTCTCTTTCCTTCCCTTTAAGCGCTTCTAATTATCTGCAAATATATAAAATACTCACTGTGGGAAATATATAAGAGTTTAAACAGTATAAAGTTGCCCAAGGCTACTAATAAGAAAACAAGAGGGATTTGAGGAGTGGGGGGCACTCCTAGCTTGCTAGCTGCATAGCCATCCATCGTGATTTTTTTATTCTTGGATTAAAACTTGGTGAATCTTTTAAATATGCGCTATAATTAAATTATTTATCATATATTTAATTTTTTTTAATAAAGGTTCTCTAGATAAACTTTTGTTAAAAGCAGTTCTGTAACGCTCCGAAAGTAATTTGCTATCATCGATGTCTTTACGGGTCCATCAAAACCATAAATTGAAAAGAAAAAAAATCCCACCTTTTTCTTCGGTCATAGCCAGTCAACCGTAGGTCAAACACCCATGGGTGGCGATTACAGTAAGTAAAGATATTTTATTTTCACTGTAAGTATTCAGTCTTTTTTAAATATTTATATATAGTATGTATTAATTAATTACTTCGAGCATAACTAGACGTACGTACATATTGTAAAGCCAGTGCTTTCTATATTCCATGCTAAGTAAAGCTAGACAATGAATGATTTAGCAAGTCAATAATCATATTCTAATAAGTTGACAGGTCCTGGCTACTTGGTAACCCGATGTTCTTATGAAATGGAAGACAACCTAATCTCTAATGACCACCAAATTTAAGATACTTTCTCTGAGATTGTACCAAGGGCTCAACATGACAGCATTTTTAGACAAGAAATGCACTAAGATCTCATGGAATAACCGAGCTCTGGTTGGAATATTGATGTCCAAGATTAATTGTTATACTCGAATACCTTAACTCTTGGTAAAACTTGTTCTGCTCACTATAAACCATGGTGACAAAACATATATGTATTAACACATAATCATTATTACAGAAACCGTATATGGAACCTAGAACTAAGACAAAGATTTGCAATCCATTGTCAATCCTGGGCTTTTATTCTCATATAATCAGTCATCCTGTGACACATCCATGTAGGTTTAAAGTTCTGTAAATAACATTGAATTCCAAAATAATTAAGACATAATTTCTTTCTCAAATCTTAAGGTTTCCTGCAACTAAACATGCATACACACAACCTCGTAATCAAGGCTTCCATCTCTTATCTAAACCTGGATATTGGAGGATTCCCAAACCTTATAGAAAAGTACTCGCTTCGCAGATGTTCTAATTGTTCTAAGTGTAATTTTTTTTGGATGAGAATATACTTTATATACTGGAAAATATATTTTATGGGTTTAGATATGCAAGTAAAATAGTTATTGTCTCAGATTCGTACAAGAGGTGCACGTCTTAAATCAAACTTGATATCTGCTGTGCAGATCGCAAGCTCCCTACCCTCACGTCACGGCACGTGCCCAGAGGACTTCAAGTATAATCTTCTACACCTTCCAGTGTATAATAATATTGAAAAGACTGTAATTTTTATATTTGATGTTTTAAGCAATTAAATCACAAGTGATAAAATAATATTTCTTTTCTCAGACGATGTGTCTGCGACCTCCTCCCGCTCCACTATAGATATGGGGTCTGTGATGATCAATTACCCTTCAAACATGTGTGTTTCTCTTTGTTTTTGGTTCTAAGGAAAATGATCTTTCCTTGTTATTTTTGGCCTACGTACCGACACTAATTATTTTTCAACGAATTTTTTTCGGTTGCAAATGAACTCCTTTTCTTGGCAGTGATGCTACACTACCGGCAGATTTATATTTTTTTATATATATAATAATATATTAAGACGATACAAGTGTTTTAAAAAATAAGAGTTGAGTTAATATTGACTCGACTAAGTTTATTAAGCTCAAATAATGTAAAGGATACAAATAAAAATTGTAATGACAATAGATAAATTGACAAATGAAAAATGAAAAAAAAACAGAATTGATCAAATTTGATATAAAAATTTTAAAAATAATATTGAGCAACAAAACTGAAGAATTTTTTTTTGTTTTTAAAATAATAATTATATTTATCAAAAGGCCAAATTGTCTAAATCAACTCATTAATTACTAAAACACTAGTTTGAAAATATGAAAATGTTCATGGAAGCAAGTTTGAAAATTTTTGTTATTGAACTGTGCTGTTAAAATATATAAAATCAAATTTTCATTGATTAATTTTACTAATGAATAATTGAATTAACAAAAAAAAAATTGTATACCGCTATAGTAAATTCGTTGTTTTTTTTTTTGCCGGAACAACACATTGATTGAATCCTCCATGCCAACTAAAAAAGAAGTTAAATTATGTCGTCTAAATCTTGTAGCAATAGATACATAGTCTTGTTAATTATAATAATGTAATCATTTTTTTGTTATTTCATTTACAAAATTTAACTCCTGGTCATTATATTTAAAAAATACTGATTCTGACCGCGGTAAAACACATTGCAAATGACTTCGTGTGTGTGTGTATAATCAAGTACGCATCTTCCAACGGTCAGTCTGATCGTTGGTCAAAAAGCTCAATCCAGTGGTAGTTCCTACCGAACACGCTTTATCATGATAGACGTTGTAGTTCTAACGAGTATCCATCACCAACCATCTTCAGGAGATTCAAAAATCCTAGAAATTCTCCTTCAACATCGATAAATAAAGCAAGCTGAAAATATTCTCAACGTCACTAAAATATTTTTTTTTTTTTTTTTTTAGAGGGACTGGACAAGGATCGATCTTAAGGTTGCTATCAAAATTTGCCTCCAGCCTGTAATATACAATCCGAGCAGCTTATCATTCTTCCAATCTTATCGATCGAGTCAAATGCTCGACAAATTTAAGGAAGTTGTCTAGAGCAAGCAGTAATTAAAAATAAATTCTTAGATGAGATATTAGAATATAATTTATATTATTTTTTAATATATTTTTTTAAATGAAGATTATTTAGGTTTGAAACTTGTATAGATTTATACTAGCTTGTGCTTGATTTTTCATTAATAAATAAAGAGAAAGATAACTTGTGCTGGATATAATAATATAATTTATATTATTTTTTAAATATTATTCTGATTCTTCCAATCTGATCGATCGAGTCAAATGCCTGGCAAATTTAAGGAGGTGGTCTGAAGCAAACAGGATTTAAAGGTGTCGAGAAGAAGACAAGCCATTTAAAGGCATGAAAGCTCAACAAGAGGAGGGCCATGCTTCTCTTTGCTTTCCATGTCCACCGAGCCCCTATAAATATTTCCTTATTCTCTATGGTTCTCTCGTCTTTCTAGCTCTAATCTATCGGGGTTGCATCTCTCGTGCACGGTCGTCCAACATAAAGCGCACATAGGTTTTCTTGTTTTCAGGTCTTTTTAAAATAAAATATTTTTTTATTCTTACTTTAAATTAATTTTTTAGTATTTTTATGTAAAAAAATAAAAAATATTATGATAATACATCTCTAAAAATACACTTTTCAAAAGCAAATTGAGGAGCCACTTGGTCTAAAGATGCAGTCTAATGACGCTGGACCTGTCACGTGAGCTGTTGTGATCTACCCTGAGATAGGTGGACGGTAAAAAAATATCATAGGGGATGGAAAGTGAAATGCATCGGTACGGAGAAAAGGTGCAAAAGGGCCTGGAAAGTGAAGCTGGAAAGGAAAAGAGGCTGAAAAAGAATCGTCCTTCTTGTCAATTTCACTAACATTTTCTGAGGCGAAAAGAAAAGAACCGACGACTGGCCGTTTGATCAGTTATTCCTCTCTTGACCACCGCATCATTTGCCTAAAATATTGAATTTTATTAAAAATAAATGGAAAAAACACCATACATGCAGTCCATGTATTCTATTCAATTCTCTAGAGGTTTCCGTTTCAATCTTTTAAAAAAATTAAAATTAAAATTAAAAATTACTGCGACAATTTCTTAAAAGCCATTTTGTTTGGTTTTAAGAACTTTGATAATTGCCTTTTGTTTTATTAAAAATGAAAACAAAAACATGAAAAAGGAAAAGAAAATAGTACCAAATGACCCCTTCAATAAGTTGTCCATTGATTTCAGTCTTATTTTAAAGCCATTAATGGACATGAAAAAATAGAAATCAGATATCTATAATTAATATTTTATGAATTCAAACCGAAAATGTTAATTCACAAATAAATACCCATTTTAATCTGTAGAAAAAAAACCCCATAATGATGATGGTAAACCCTTCTTTCATTCTTGTGGGTGTCTGAATGCACAATAGCTTTTGTTTTTAGAAGCATTTAAAAAAATGGATATTTAAATTAAAGTTTTTTGTTAGCTTTTTGTCCAACCCCAGCAGAATTTCTCTAACGTTAAAACTAAGTTGTTGTTTTTTTAATTTTTATGTAATAAAAAATGCAAAAGGAAATGCTAAGTTTACACTATTTTTATTCTTTGGAGTATAGAATGACTAGATTATAGCTTATTGGAATACCTTACAAAACACCCATGACCTTGTTCTAAGAATGTTCGAAGAAGAAGAGGAAGGTCTCAGTGTCGGCCCAATGAACGATCCAGCTTGTTTCTAGCCAAGTTGCTTTTGGTGGGACCGAGAACCTGGACCGGAGTGCCTATGCCGATGGATCCTTGCATAAACGGGCAGGAAGACTACCCGAGCTTCATCTAAGCTACAAGTCGAATGGGCTGATAACTAGGAACGACATGGGTACCGTCCAAGCCATGCTTACAAACTCACATCACCAGGAGAGGGAATGGGATCGTGGAAAATTTCTGTCGTAGCTTTACGGCGAATGAGAGCAATGAAGTAACGAAAAACTTTTTAATTTTCCCTTAAAAGAAGTGGAAAAAAAAATGCTAAATTATTTCCTAGCATGGATGTCGCAGCTATCAACAGTTACAAAATCTCTTGTAATAAATGACCTATAACTTCACAAATTTAATGATCTCATTCTAATGAAAATATTCGATGCAGAAATGCTATTGCCAGGCATCAATAAATGACAAGAATACTCGTCAATATTTTAATGCTTTTACAATTCCCTTTATAGAAGAAAACTTGCCTGACAATTGCAGGATGCCAAGAAAGATTTGCATTTCTGAATACTGAAACTCGTGCGCAGCTATATGTAACTATTTTAGCTCTTATCCTCCGTGTCACGCCTTCCTTCGTTTCTTCTCTGAAGGAGCAGTTTGCAACTCTATTCCTTCTTCTAGCTCTCTTTGTATCCAGGTTTCTGTATCTAACTCGGCATCCATGGTTTCTTTGGACAATGAAGCTCTACTTTTTGCTGCTATCTGGTATCTCTGTCTCTTCAATGTCTCTCTAATCTGGTGGACATCAATGTTATGACGACGGGAATTATAAGCGGGGGCGATATTACAGCTGGAACTCAACTCGCAGTCCCCAGTTCTTAGCTGATTCTTACCATCACCATCCTCAACAACACTGCTTGCACCACTATCAATTGTTTGACATGGTAATACTTCATTCTGGCCAGTGTTTCTGTCAGATGAGGATGTAGCTTCCATCACAGCCCCATCGCTAGCAAGTGAATTAGACATTGAGACACTTGTAACAGCTGATTGTGAGCTACTGGTAACCATCTTCTTGGCAGAAGTTTTAGATAGTGGAACCCTCCCATGTGTTGCCGGCAGAGCCCTTTTTGGATCTTGCTCTAACAACCTGGCCATCTGTTGGATGACCTCTGGAAAGCATTTGTGAAAAGAGGTTGATGACTAACAGAATACACGACGCACATGAATAAAAAGAAAAAAGCTTTTCTACTAATAATAGGGGAGCATCTCTTAAATTTTGTTATGTTTGAACTACAAAAACTGCATCTGCATAAATATACAATATAATAGAAATGCTAATTGAAATCAGCAGGCATCAAGGATCCAGATGTTCATAATTTGACTTAAAGCAATATATGCCAGCATACCTTCTAATTGTTTAGGTGAAATATCAAACTCCAGCCACCAGACATTTCCCTTCTCTGTAGGAAGTTTCACCTTTTGAAATTTGGCAGCAAGATACATGGAACCAGCTGCAATGTAATGGGGCTTGTACTGCAAGCATAAAGTTGTGCAAAGCCTGCACATCCGATCACAGAAATACATGATCATTCAAAGAGATAATTGGCAAGAATCTATAATCAAATCTACACTGGACCAAATTCAACGAGAAAATAGAGGGCTTACCAATCATTCACAAAATTCCAAGCTACTTTTGCAAGATCTGGGTATATGTTCAATTTCTTCAAAGCATTTACAAGTGGCTTGTAGGGAAGTTGGACATCAAGATCAAAACCAATTGTTGCCAATAAAAGCCTCTCTCCAGTTACAAGCAATTCCTTCTGACTACTGCAAAATCTCTACAAGCCAATGATTTGCTGGATAAGTAAGCACAACAGCTTGGAAACATGGAAACTGAAAGAGTTATAGGAATCCACTTACTATCTGCCTGATTCTATGTGAAGCAGAAGGATCCTTTTTGTGCATCAGCTCATAAGCCACAACAACAACATCCCTCAGTAAGCGCGGGGTTTCCTCCAGTTTGCAAGAAAGAAACATGCTTGCAGATGCCATTGTCTGCAATTTTTAAAGCTTGTAAAAAAAAAAAAAAGGTATATGTTTTTGTGCATGTGAACATAACCATGTGGGCCAATTTTAGAAACAATGATTTGATACAAGCACAAGGGAGGTAAAGGATAAAAAGTAGACCTAAAATGATATGGAGCTTGAAAAAGTCCGAAAAAATATCTGTTTCCTTGGTTAAAGCAAGTGTGCGTTTCAAATACAAAAAAAAAGAAAGTATAATATATATGGAAAATGGCACTACATTAAAAAATAATATCACCAATTCCTTTTAAGAGATGGTGTAACAGCATGGACATGTATTCCTGCTTTCAACATTATTGATATCAAGCATTGATACAAGACATTCAGCTTCACGTGCAAATGTAAGCTCTGTGAGTGTGTAAAGTATTTGAATGACAAAAAAAATACAAATTAGCCAACCCATTCAAGAATTGTTGAGAAAAGGAGAGCCAGATACAACCCAAGGATGGAATTAGTACCTTCCAATCATTCTTTGCATGCGATTGACGCATGTAAAACCGGTGGCACAATATCAATGCACATGCTATTGTCACCTGGGGCCTGAAGGGAACATCATGGGTGTGAGTATGAAATGCCAAGAGTGTCATGAAAAGAAAAAAAGTTTTGCATAAAAGGGCAATGATGAGATATCAAGAACAACCACAGCCATACAACTATGAAATAATACTCTTAGGCCTTTCAGGGTGTTCATCAAGTAACACAAGAGTTGTTGGAGATGGTTTTGTGCACCAATCATCTAAAGGGTGTTTTGATTTTCTCATGTAACACAAGGAGCATGGAGATGGAGGAGCACAATTTCAAAAAGATGACTCCACAGACAGTAGGACAGTAAGAGATTGTGCAACCAGAGTGAAACAAACCAGTTCACATGGCAACAATTGTACCCAAAGGATTAATCAAGTCAAGATAAAAACAAGAGACTGAATATAATCGAGTACCATCCCATCAACCATGAGTGGAAGATGAGTTAAATAAATGCTATTGAGCCATGCTGAGAACAGGAGCAGAACTGTAAATGACAATGTAAAAGGCATAAAACTCTTCCTTTTGGCAAGGACAAGCAACTGGGTAGAAATAGGAATCCAACTTCATCTGAATCTTCACCCAGTAGAACAGCCTCAAACTTCATCAACTAATATATTGGGCAACTTCAACGAAGTATATAAGCTAGAAAGAAGCAAGTAACAGGAAGCAACTTCCAGTAGAATAAATATGGAATCAAACATATAAGAATGTATAGTAAGCAACACTATTGGAAGCACACAGCCAAAGCACACATGGTATAGCCACATGCAAGTTACTAGACTACTACATCTCAAATGCATGGATCAACACGGATAAATCTAGAGCTTACACTTTAAGCTTCACGCCGAGCTCTTTAATAAACGAGCAGTACAACTTCCGTAATTGAGACTCCTTCTCAACGTCAATACCATCCTTTCTAGACGGGGAAAAATCCTCAATTTCTTGTGAACTGAAGTACCACTTGCGCGTATGATACTGAGGCTCCTTCGGCAAGTGCATGCTAGTTGCAATCTTTGTCATCCTCAACTTCTCTTCTCAATGGAGGAGAGTTCTATATATACTCCTCAAGATATGACTGTTAAACGCACTTTCCTTACTCAAAAATACCCTCGAATCGATCCAATTTCCTGCCCAGTTAAACAGGCAAACATTTACAAAATTGAAGAAAAAAAGATGAATCTTCAAAGGAATTTTTTAAGAAATATCATCCAAAGACCAAATATTTCACGGCAAGAATTGCATAAAAAAAAAACTATTGGTGTAGAAAGTTTCAAAATCTTCCGTACAGGAAAATTTCAAGATCTCCAATAATAACCAAAAAGAAGGAAAAAATGCGAGCTCTTATGACTTACTACAATTGATAAAAATTTCTTTATTACGCAAAGTTTTTTTCTCTCGATTATTCCTGTACTAAAAGAAGCATCCTTTCTTTACAACAACTCTACGCAGTCACAAAGATTAAATTCAAATTCGCATAATTCTATATTTAATTAAACTCCAAAATCAAATTGAAAAGAAAAGAGGGGTCAATTAATCGAAAGAAAAAACCATTGAAATTGAGAAAGAGTCATGCATACCTGGAGAAGATGGAAGAATCAGGGGATGCAACAGTCGCTTTTCAGTAACCCTATCTTTCAGGTTACCGTTTGAAGCTCTTCTATTTCAGTGGAAGTTGACGTTGACTCCGATACTAGACGTGCTTTTGTTACCTTAAACGCGTGACGCGTTCTTTTGACGCGCTCAGCAACGCACGCAACGGCGGTTGTAGCTTTGTAGTTGAGAAAGGAGGCTTGAGATTCCTCGTGCATCACGTGATTTTCAACCATATGGGCCTGCAATTAAATTTACTGGACCCAATTGATCATCTCATTGGGCCACATCCTTTCACTAAATAAAGGTTCTAGCGAAGAGTGTAGACTGCTAATTGCAGCCCATTAGGCCCGCTTTAAATTGGATCCAGCATTATTGATTATGCTGCCTTTGTGGAACCCCCACTAGCTTGGTTTGAGTACATATAACTTGTGATTGGATCAATTATATCCTAATCGTATCATCCCCCTAAAGTCTAAATGCCCATCAAGTCAAGAAAAGGTGACGCGATTGACGAGGACAAAAGGATAGAGAACGTGCCCGATGAAAAATCCAACTCGTCACCTGCCTAGATTCTTCAAATGTTTGTCTCACCGAAGTCTCTCCGCCCCCTCCTCCTTGTATGTAATTCTAGAAACTTACACTTTCAAAAGCTTCCATTCGTCCCTGTAGTTTTTATCTTGATCTAATTTACTCCCTCTATTTTTATTTCTATTGACCTCCTCCTATTAATATATCTAATATGATAATATATGATCGGTTAAGGGGCTTCACCCATTAAAAGTCCTGTAACGATTAAAAAACCCAGTGGAGCAATAGGTTAGTTAGCTATACTCCGCTGTCAATGGTCCAGAATTGTGGAGGAAACTTTTGCCTTTGCATTTCACTGAGAGAGAAAAAAACCACCACATCACCAATTGTTTGATAAAATGTCCCATCCAGATCAAAAGAAAACCATCCATCATAGTTGAAATGTATTGTGGAAACGATGGAGAAAGGGAAGACGATAGAAGGGGTGAGGAAGCGGGTGCTTTGGTGGTGGTTTATGACTGGTAATGACCGTTTTTGTGTGTCATGTAGTGATTGTAGCCATGGTGATTTGATGGTGGAGAAAGGGAGGAGGAGGAGGAAAAGAAAAGGGGAGGCGAAGGGAAAAGGTAAAAGTAGAAAAGAAAGCTTTCATAGGAAAATTAAATAAAAATTATTGCAGGAATCTAGCTGGACATGCATCAAATAAAAACGAATTTAAAGTAAAAAGTGGACGCTAACATAAATATATATAAAATAGATTAATTAAATCTTTTAGCAATTGTTGATGAATATTGCTTGGTGTACGTTTGGTTTTTTCAGAATTTTTATTTTATATTATATTTATTATTTTTTCAAAACTACTTTTGAACCACCTTAATATCATCATTATTACTAGACAAGAATTCTATCAACTAACCTAATGGATTTCGTAGATAAGTCATCAAGATCCCACTGTAAGCCAACGGAATCACGAGTGACGGGGGTCTTGTACTCTTATTAATTACTTAATGCTAGATAAGAGCAAAGTATGGCATGCACACATCATATATTAATGTGAGACAATCAGCCGAAGGTTTATAAAGTGGATTTTGGAATCAAAAACTTTATCATTTAGCACTAACTCTCATGTTGGTCTATAAACTAGTCTACTAGTGGCCTAGTTGCCTTATTAATTACTTGATAATATATATGGTGGGAAGTGATACAAGTTTGAGATTCACGAATTTATTTTATATTTGATTTTAAATTTAAATATTAAAAATTTATATGATTATTAACTTTAAGATTTATGAAATTTATTGAGATACACATAAGTTAACTCAGGACACTTCCATTAATAAAAAATATTTGATAAAATGCTCGCCATTGTTTCTAAGCTGAAAAGTGTGTTGTTCCATGTTGTCCCCCACGTGCTTGAATTAATCCTTAGATGAAAATTGTTCTTAAAATGAAGTCTTATTTGTGTTTGATGATTAGCATGCTATTAGTTGTGATTATGCTTTATGATTCAAGTGACTGTTATTTTCAGATTTTATTGGAGAAAAAAATCAACATGGCACTCAAAAAGAAATATGACCCGTCCATGGTGGGAGAGCTGGAACTCTACAATTCCTTAAAAGAGAGATCATGATCACAACGTAATCATGTCTACAAGTATTAGATGAATGGCTGCTCCTTCATGCGCATGTTATAGCCACTCAAGCGAATACATTTCAAAAGACATAGAAAAATAAGAAAAACATTGTTATTTTAGATTGATTTTTTGATATTTTTATTTCGTTTTAATATATTGATATTAAAAATATTTAAAAAATAATCAATACTACACTTTAAAACATCACCTTTATTTCCTTTTGATAGCTGGATAAAAGAAATACAGAGCAAGAATATAATTACACGGCCAGCACTTGCATTTGGTTGGATACTACTGAATATGCAATATAATTTCCAAAATACTAATAGCCCAAAATGGAATTAAATATAGACAAAATAATACAAAAAAAATATATTCTATATTAGAGAGAGAGCGAGAGAGAGAGGAAGAAGATCTCAGTGATATGACAATCATATATACTCCTTGTAATGGTTTTCATCACCAAAGCTTGTCGTTCACCAATGCCCTTTCTATTGATCAAACACCTGCGCAACTCATGATTGACGTTGTCTAATAATTTGTTATGGGACCATTACAAGGTATTGCTCGAGAAATGGACAGCATAATCTCTGAAATACAAAGACAGAATTCTCAGCACGTCATAAGATGCCGCATCGCCCTTTTTTGAAGTTCATATATATTCATAGCGACGATTATTTTATGTTTTCGGATAAAGGAAAGAGATTCAAAATCAAAATTTTAGATGAGTTTGTATGCTTATTCCAGAAGATATACCTCATATCAATCCTATAATCTCTCCAAGATATGCTATGGTGCCATTACATCAAGGAGAGATAAGGAAGAATTTCTCGGAGAATACACCAATATATAAATAAATAAATAAATAAATAAATAGCACCTCTAAGCCCCGGTTGAATCAGGAGAAATTATTGTTCAGGCTGAATGATCAGTTTCCAGATTTTAATGACTTTCTGATAAATCAGGTTGTGATTGACACAGCTGACATCAACGTGAAGTTGTCCAGAAATGAAAAATAAATCCTACTCGTGAATCAGAAAACGACCTTGCTCGAAAGCCGGGGAGCGCCGTGACGCTTTTAGGCAGTAGGTCCGAATACGCCACGCTATAAAAGGCTACATGAAGGACTTTTGATGGATATAACCCGCCGAGAAATCACCCACCCCCACCGCCCAGGTACACTTCAAAAACCTTCGGTACTCTATTTTTTTTGTATTTCAAAAATATTTTAAAAAAACATTATTATTAATTTTCATGTATTAATTTCAAAAATATTATTATTTTAATATATTCATAAAGAAAAAAAATAGTCTTAAAAGAATCTTGACAATACTCAGACACGAAATCTCGTTCGCAGCACACAAGTCAAAAAGATGTTCATCAAGCAACTTGACTTTGTAAGCAAAGTTAATGTTACCTTACCTCTGCCATTGGTTGGATTCTACAAGAAATGAAAAGAATATTCTTTTAGATTGAACAATTATGGTAAAAGCCAAACGTTTAGGAGAAATTATTGCATCGTGATATTAGGATCTGAGGCGTTAATTCTTCATGTAATTTTCTGACTAGTCATGTAGTAGTTTACACGTTATAAAATTAATGACACGCCTTAAAAGAGCCACATCTCCACTAATATATTTAATCTTGGAATACGAGACATTTACTCGATTGTTTGTTAAGTTTATTTATTATAGTATTTTTTTTATTAAATAAAACACTAGTAAAATAGACATACATGTTAAATTGATTGAGTATAAAAAAACTAGTATAAAAGATTGCATATATTAAAAATATTATTTACAAATAAATATTATTTCATCTATATAGAAGATTAAAAAAAATACATGAATCAGAAAACCTCTTCAAAAATCAAATGCATATAAAATAACCAAAAATAAAATCTTCATTTAAAAGTGATTCTCAAAACAAAATACAACACGAAATGTATTAATCTAAATAAAAATAATAATTATGAAAATATATATAAAAAACACTTATTAAAAAAATAGAAAAAGAAGAGGTCACGTGTTGTTGGGCGGTCACCTTCGCTAGGACATGTGTGACTGGGTCTTATAAGAAACATATGGGATAACCCCAATCTTTTTGAGAGAGAAAAAAAAGTTGATAACACGTCATGTGTAACTTTTAGTTCCCGTGATTTCTTGACGTAAAAAACAAATTTTCCACCTATTATTTTACCCCAAAACACCAAAAAAATAAAATAAAAAAATTGATAAACTCATTCATAATCTAGAAAAACTAGAAAATCATCTCAAAAAACAAAATCAACCTACAATAAAAAAATCTTACAAAGATAAGATATGTTTTTCATGTCAATTTCAAGGTAAAAAAATTAACCTAACATGAGCTCCCTTCATCAATAGAACATGATTTAACATGATTTTTAATTGTTTTAATGGTTGGAGTTATTCTTCTTTCTCCAATGTTGAATTCCAATTATTTTCTCTAATCTCTGTCACAATAAGGAATAAGAAATAAAGAAAATGAGGTTTGAGATCACATTTGATTTTTATCTTTAATTTTGAAAACAGAAATGATCCAATATCTAAAATTTGAAAAGTATAAGAACCACAATATCATTTGTTTTTTTTTCAACCCTGCCTTCCCTCAACATACTAACTTATAATTTTATCCAATAAAGTTCAAACTAGAAAAGGAAAAAATAGCATTGTGAATAGTATGCCCACAATATCATGTCAGGGGATCCACGAGTATATTTTACATAATAATCTTCCATTTTTAGTTAATTATGAAAATCATTGTTATTGTATATGTTAAGACAAATTTCCAATGAATAAAAAATAATGTTTATTATACTGAAATAAACGTCCACACCAACTAGGCATACGTCATCTATAGCCAAAACTTCATTACTATTAACCATTAGAATTTTTAATTATCATATACATGCTCAAATTATATTAAATTGATCCCATTACACACGATTTTTATTAATTTAAGAGTCAAAAACAAGAAAAGAGAGATAGGGATAATACAAACTTCTTTAACAAAATCCATTTTCTTCCACAAGAGACCCTTTCGCATCCCCATTTGCTTCTTTACCCAAACATTCATTCATGTAATACTCAAATTTATCGTGGACACTCTCTGGCACCGATACTTGCACCCTCACAGCATCAAAATCACCAGCAACAGGTAAAAACAAACAATAAATATCACTCGTAAGGGGACCCATATGTAATGGTTTACCTTCTCCAAAATCCAAATCCTCTAACCCTAACCTAGACCATTGTGATATAACCAGACTCATTGAAAGGTCTGTTTTTACCGATTTATCCTCTAACAAATCAATCATCGACCTCACATAATCATCAGTTAAACTTGACTTAGCTTGTTGAACCAATCTGACCCCATAATTCATGTTACTAATGACCAAATCCTTGGCACAAGTTTGTGCACATCCTAACACGAATCCGTTCCCATAATATCCTTGTGGCACTTCTGGGATTAACTTTTTCCTAACATTTACAGAGAAAAGAAGCTTGACATTTAGTGAATGTGACAAGTCCAGTGCTTTAACCCAAGAACGCCATGTGTGAGATGCCAGTACTTCAAAGGTGGTGCACTTCAACGATGGTATGCACTGCCTCTTGAGGTGGAGGATATGGGAGGGGGTAAAGGTTAAGGATGATGGCACTAGCGGTTGAGATTGTAAAAAATGGTTGATGCCCATGTCCAAGTAGCTATTTTCTCTAGGGGCAATTCGAACATACTCTGGGTGAGTAAAGGTTGTTTCTGGAGGGTTTCGGGGTTTTAAAATGTGACGATTGTGAAACGGTATGATTAACAGATCAAGATTTGGTTTTGTGATGATATGGGCCCATGCATGTAAAAATTGTGATGTGCCTATGCCATCACATACACAGTGATTGATCGACGTGCACACGATCATCCCTCCACACCCGAGATTCGTCACCTGAAAACAAAAAAAAAATGTTAAGGTAAATTTTTCAAGTGTAATTTTTAAGAAAAAAAGGCTCATTTCTAAATACCAAATAAAAAACTAAATATTCATACCCTAAATTATATTATTTTTAAAATATATGGGGTAAATATAAAAACAATTAAATTATAAAATAACCAGAATATATACTTTTCCCAATAAAACATCTCCTGCTGTAATTTTTTTAGCGTATCACATTATTTATTCAATGTTATTGAAGAAAGTTATTTATTGTAAATTAAATATATGAGATCTTCGTTTCCTATAAATTAATAAAAGCTGACGATTGTACATTATGGTGCATTGGATGAGTGAGTTTCACATGTGAAGGCCACTGAACGTGGAACGTCCAATTATTCGATTTTCTGGAATCCAAATCGAGCAATAAATTCTGAAAATTAGAAGAGAATGGTAGCCAAAAAATTGAATATATAACACGCTAAAGCTAAGTTTGATAATTAGGAAGAATTCGGTATAGAAAAGGAGAGGCTCTCAAAACTCACACTCACCAACCAAGACAAGTGAAGGAACATAAGAGAGTCCAGCAACATGCGATGAGAGAAGGGGAGGACATCTAGCACAACATTATCCTGACAATGAAAAGGGGCAGCCAGGGTAAAACGGTGTCGTTAGGAATCGAATTTTTTGCTTGTTGCCTTGGCACCATCGTGTACGATTGAAAGAGAAAGATCATACTGTACATCTTGGAACTACATGTATTTATCTATAATTGGTAACATGGGAGCACTAACGTGTTTGGAATTGTTTTCCAACTGTATTTTTTTTTAAATAATAATATTATTTTATGTGTCGATATAAAAATTTAAAAAGCTATCATCTATCACTAAAGCAAACAGGCGATCTGTAAGAAAATTCAAGGAACGAATAAATTAATGAAGTAACAAAAGCGCATTAGCCACCGGTGGGTGCTAATTAATTATAAAAAACACTAATTAAGTAACCAGCCAGTCAACAAGCATTCGGATTTCTCATTTCCAGGAAATAAAATGATTTTGTGAAAAAAATATATCCAGGAACGCTGAAGAAGTAAGTGACTCTTGGAAAACAAAAGCAAACAGGAGAACATTTCAAGAAAGTCTCTGCAGGAAATATGAAAAAAGAAGAAGCTGACCTGAACTACGAGAGGAGGGATATCTAAGAAACTCTGAGCTTCCACTCTGTATAGAAGTTTTCTCCAGGACTTGTTTGGTTTCATGGAAAGTTCAAGAAACTCCTCAGCAGTTATATCCATGAAAGCTTCAGCAAAGACAGCACCTTCTCCATTGCAATCAATCTCAAGCTTTTGATCAACTTCCGTGCTGGCTCTCAACCTCCCGGCTAAAGGGTAGTAATGCACAAGAACTTTGGAGAGTGAATATTTCAAGATATCTGGGCTTATAGAGTTTTTGAAAAGGTAGAGATATTTAATGGAGAATCTTAAAAACTTTTGATCATCAAGATTGGAAAGGTACAGAGAATGCTTTGGAGTTGGGCTGCTTGGAAAGATTAAGGTTGGCTGGTTCTGATAGAAACAGTCTGGAAGTTCCAGTAATTTTAACATGTTTTCTAGCTCGCTGTTGTTCTTTTCGTACTCTTCAGGTGCTTGTTAACGATGATGATGGTGATAAAAGAGAGAGAGAGAGAGAGAGAGAGTTGATTGATAGACAATCGAGAGGGAGTGGGGGGTATGACAGGAGGTAAGGGCTTTTGTAGACAAGAGAAACAGAGATCTACGGCTAGATGTGGTCGAGGTACGATCAGATTCCTTCGTGAGAGTGAGGCTCAGAAGAGTGCGTGCATTTCTCTACCTTTTATAAGCCTTGCCCGTACACTTACATTTTAACAGCAACAAAAATATATACACATTTCTTGTTATCTATTTCCAATATCGAGCATCACCTAAAAATATACAGGATAAATGGGCTATTTTAAAGATTCAAGGGCCACCGATACTGTTTATAGCATTTTTTTTCCATTTAAAATGAATATATGTAATCGATATATAATATGTGTTTGATACTTTACTTTAAAATATATTTTCTTATAAAAAAAACTACTTTAATGTGTTTTAAGAGTATTTTGATCATTTTTGAATTTTATTTGACCTATTAATATTTCGATGTTTAGGGGGCCTGAAAAAAAAACGATTAGAGAATCATTTTTTTTATTTATTTTTATTAAAAAAGAAATGAAGAGGTTCTGAATTCAATGTGAGAGAGAACTCCGAGAGAGAGAGAGAAGGGAAATTTCGAGAGAAAATAAGAATAAAAAGGACATAAAGGAGATTCTGAGAGGGAAATATCAAGAAAGGACATAAAAAAAGAAAAGACAAACAAGGGGAAAATAACATTTTCTCTGGAAAAAAAAAAAGTCGCCGACATCGATCTTCATTATTTTCCGCTTTCGTTCAGACCATTTTTTTTTAATGTTTTTCCGTTTTTCGATCTATTTCAGGAGCTCTTGGAGGTCATTTTCGAATCACAACGCACTCATTTATTTTAAATAATTTATATTGCATTATTAATAGCGTGGATGTTTTGATGTTTGGATTCATGCGTGTACTAACAGGTGTGGTGCTTCGATTATTATCTCGATTTATTATTTTAAATTTTTAATAATGATTTCATTAAAATTTAAATTTCATAATCAATTATAATTGTTTTTAAAAGTTATTATAGTTTCATAATCTTAATTACAAATTATTAGATTAATTTAGGTTGCCCCATGTTTTTGTTTGTTTACTTTTTTACAGGGGTTAAATGTGTAACTCTTATGAAAAACATTGAAACTTTTAAGGACTGAAATGAATGTTTTAAAGACTTTAGGGGTGTCGAGCTCCCCAAAAACTTGCTGTCGGTCAGCCCTCGATACACCACTCTAAATTTAACTACCTGATTAACACAGTTATTCCTGTTAATCAAAACTGACATTTGTTTTTATTTAATTTCTAGCCTTGTTCCAATGTCGATCAATTATTTCTTTATGCATACATAGCAAGTGACTCCAATCCCAGCCCAGGATTTCCCTAATCTGCCCACAGGGATTCGCTGCAATTATGGTCTCTTTTAAGAAACACGACTCAACATCGAGTTGACAAGTAGCAGTGCAGTGATGGAGGTCAAATTTGTCTACAGATTGCAGCAAGAAACAAGGAACACACCCAGACAAACTTAGGACCTGGCTTCCGCCTGGTAGCTGGACATTCCGGGCACTGTTTCCTGCTCGGAGGTGAGGGAGTCAAATAATTGCGGTCTCAAATTTTGATTACTCCGTTTTGATTTGTCTGTTGATATATATAAGAAAATGCCTGTGCACTTGGAATGTAAACAGGCAAGTGCAACTGCACATATTGCTTTCATTTTTGGGGCATCGTTCTTCTTTCCATATCTCTAAAAATCTTGGAGCATGGCAGCCGAAGATTCCGCAGCAGCTGTGAGATCTAGTAGTTGTCTGGTAATGAGATTTTTTTTTTAAAAAATAAATTATTTTAATAGATTGAATTCAAAAATTATTTTTAAAAAATAAAAAATATATTATTTTAATATATTTTTTTATAAAAAAATATTTTAAAAAATAATCACCACCCTTCTCCCAATCTCACTGACAGTAACAAGTCATCTAAAAAAGGCAGAGATAATGTACTGCCAGAATAATTCACGCAGAAGCAGACTTCCCCCTTTTCTCTATTTCGAGATTAACCTTATTAAGCAATAAACCTGCTCACATGGGTGTTTTTTTCACGAAACTTTTGCCGCCCTGGCGGGGCATTGGTGGACTTCTGCTTTCCAAACTAGATGTTGAGGGATAATTAATCAAAAGCACAGTGCTTTATGCTACTACTGGGACCTAAATTAGCTTTGGTTGATTTTCAGTTTCAACTAAACTTTAGTTGATTGAAATGATTAAGCATGATTCTCTCTGTCGATACATACACGCGCGCGTGCACATACAAACCAAACTATAGAGCCTGTGACTGGAAAAAATTATTTTTATGATAATTATTGTGAATTTATATGTTTGTTATCTGCAAGACTTATGAGGTTTTTATCGAAGTGCACCCAAATTAATCTGAATATTTATATTAATAAAAAAATATTGAAAAAATTTCTTAAGAAGAAATGGAAAAAAGGCTTTTGACAGATAAAGGAGGGAACAGGCATCTAGTTCCTAGAGCTAGTATCAAGTGCACATCATAGAAAATCCCAAACTTGACATAAATAGTTGACATTAAAAACTGTTCTTGACTATCTTTAAGTAAAAAAAAACGAAGAATATTTCCATCATGATATCAGGTAAAATTCTCTCAAGTTAGGCTTTTAGTATATACTTTGTTATCCAAGCATAACATATATGACATTGAGCCGCCCAACTTTTATCAATGCAAATTCTCAGTGACTCGAGATGAAAAAAGTGGAATCAAGTTCTTGTCAAACCCACCTTAATTGTACAGGCATATATACTATAATGTATGTTAAGGTAACATCTCATCTAAAAAGTTAAACTTGTAAGTTAAGTTTTATAATATGATTTATATTATTATATAACAATGTATACCTCTGAAAATATATTGAATTGAGAGATTCCCAATCACAATATCCCTTCCTGCAATTCAGTTGTCAGTAATTGTTACTTGCATGGCAACCTCAACTAGCATTGTGGCACCGACAATCCACTACTAGCTAGTATAAGCCATCATTCGTGGCTGGAATCGAAACCATCGGAATGAAGAAGCTTCCAACAGGTAAAAGGCAACTTCGAGAGTCTTTAGCTTCCAGCAGGTAAATTTTATTTTAAAATTTAAAATAAAAATAAGTTAACCATGGATAAATATATCATATAACTAAATTATTTAAAATAAAATCACAAGATATCCTTATTAAAAAAGCGATACACACGAGCCTCTTCTTTTATCAAACGAACAAAAATCGCGTGGGACTCTTCGGTTTGGGGCCAACCGAGACAAAATTGTCTGTAAGAAAATCACATGTAAAGCTGAAGCCCAGACAAAACTTATGAGGTTGATTTGTATTGACCAGCCCAACATATTTTTCTCGGGCATTTTCCTTTTACTAGTTTCTTAAGAGAAGCCCACAAAATCACCGTTTCTATGCAAGTGATAGGAGAGAGAGAAACAGCTTAAGGGCCCGTTTGGGTTTTTCTTACATAAAAAAATATTAATATTAAAAAAAACATGGTAATTTTTTTAGTATATTTACTCAAGCGCACCGCTAGCTGCTCTTTCTAGTCTTTTTTTTTTTAAACACAGATGGCGGGTCTTAATTTCTCCGGTCAGCCTCCTCCGCTTCTTGGTTTGTCGGTATAATTACACCATCTAACGCCCGTCATTGTCTCTTAAGGTACCACGTGTTAATATTCCTTACATGGGTTATTGTTTTTTCTCTTTCTTTATGCATAGAAAGTTAGAAACGTTCTTACCAGTTGTGGTTCCGTGTTGGATGCTGAGTTGGAATTATTTCTACAGGAATTTCTTTCAAGTATTTTGATGAACTTCGAGAGTTCATTGTTAAGGCCAGAAATGGCTGGTAGGAAGTTAGCAGCCATAGAAGAAGAAGAAGAAGAAGCCAATATCAGGATTCATTCATTATTTTTCCTCCCTGTTCTCTCTGCCATTTTTGTACGTATAATCCCCGTCAAAACTGTAACTTATCCTTGGCAATAAATTGTCCAGCGGTTATTTAATTTGAAAACAACCGTCTGTCCAGTGCCATTCTTCCTTCCCCCTTATAATCAAATTCTGCCAAATTTTCATTCCTAACCATTCAGTCGCTATGGTATGAATTATATAAATTATATTTTAAGATCTTAATTTTTATATAATAGCATAATTTTGTTGATGTTATTTTATTTGATAAAAATTAAGTATAAAATAATATAAATTTATTCATGTTTTAATTTCAAAAAAAAATTATTCGAGATGAATATTAAAAAATAATATAAATTATAAAATGAATTTGATGCATAAAAAATGGAAGCCCCAAAAAAATCTCAGATAACTTCACCGTTCAAGTCAAGATGAGTACAGATCCATCACTAACAAAAAAATAATTAAATTAATTGTCAACGTGATGTGATAAAAAAAAAGGTGCTTGATTGAGGTGACTAGAAAGATATCGTCTCACCAATGGCTAATATACTATACATAACCTAGCCAGTAAGGAAATCCTTAGCGTTAATTCAGTGGACTGATAAAAGAATTTAAAGTTCTTAATTAAAACTATATTACTTTTTTAAAATAAATTTTAAGAGGTTAGAAATAATATAAAACAAAACTCAATCTAACTCTAAGTTAAATAATTACGGAATTAATCAATTAGATAAAGTCGAGTTTCATCATCATTACTAATGGCAAGTCACACATCTAATTATCCATTTTACCTGAAAATGTGAAGACTACGCAATGATATCTTTTCGGTTGGAACAAATAGAAGTGATGGTTGATGTCGGCAATTAAATTTGACTTTCACAGTATCTCTGTAGCCGTATTGTGGCTTTTTCCATGGAAGTCATCTCCCGGCACTAGAATTGCTCCAAACCCATGGCCCAGCTCCCAGGCGATGGTTTTTTGGATAAGGGTAATGATTTTTCTGCTGCAAAAAGAAAAAGAATGCTGCAAAGGATTCAACGACGCCGTATTCTCTCCCTCGAAGCTCCTACATGTCCCTCGAAGCAAGAACGAAAGCCGGAGAGAGTGAGAGGGAGAGAGTGACGCAATAAATATAATGATGACAATAGAACAAAATAAAATAAATAATAAATAGAAAATACATCCTAAGTAGCTTAACATTTTTGTCACTTTAAAATCCCAAACAAACGATTAGTCTCTTACTTTCTCTTCACCAAGATTCTGATCTCTGCCAGATAACGAATCTTGATGCGCTGCAGAAAATCTCAACCTTCGTTGACAAAATAACACACACCTCCCAGAGATCCAGCACTCACAGCTTCAACGTACCCACCAAGGATCCGTATCCGTTCAAATTATGGCTCGAAATTGACTAGTGAGGAGCCGGAACTTTTCAAAATGGCAACTTTTTAGTGATGTTTGAGGGCCAGTTTGGAAAGAAAATTGCCTTGTTGCTGCAGAGATTGAGTTGCTTTTGAGGGAGAATTTGAACTTCAGTTGTTTTTTATAATATGAGCTCTGATGTGGCTTAGCGAATTGTGAAGGAAGGTTTCTTTTTTGGATAAGGAAGATCACTACGACGAAAAAAGGTAAGTTTTTTTTTTAAAAAAAAAAGTTCCCTTTTTCGTACTTTTGAATTATTCAAGTTTAGACCTTTTTTCATGATTTTTTTAGTGTTATCGGCCAAGAAAAACTTTAATTGCACAATTGCTTTTACGTTTGTAGATAGAGAGTTAAGAGCCCATCTTTCTTTGCTGGTGCTTTGGGACCGAAACGATAAGGAGTAGATATTTTTTTTGGGTGCATTGAATGGTTAGCTTTGTAATCGATCTTTACGTGGCACTGTATTAATGCTAGGTGCCCTTATTTTTTTTGATGAAGACAGCCTCAATACTCACTAGTTGGATTAAAATATAACGGCCCATTTTGGCCTATGAAGGGATCTCCGTAATTGAGAATGTTTTTTGTGTTTTTTGAGCGACTCTGGTTGAATTGATTGAATGCATTGCAGGGAATGGCAACACCAGTTGAGCCACCAAATGGGGTTAGAATTCAGGGGAAGCATTACTATTCGATGTGGCAAACGTTGTTTGAGATCGATACAAAATATGTGCCGATCAAGCCTATAGGTCGAGGGGCTTGCGGTATTGTGTGCTCTTCTGTGAATAGAGAAACTACTGAGAAAGTTGCGATTAAAAAGATTCACAATGCTTTTGAGAATCGTGTTGATGCGCTGAGAACTTTAAGGGAATTGAAGCTTCTTCGGCATCTTCTACATAAGAATGTGATTGCTTTGAAAGATGTGATGATGCCTGTACAAAGGAGAAGCTTTAAGGATGTTTATTTGGTTTATGAACTCATGGATACAGATCTGCATCAAATTATCAAGTCTTCTCAAGCACTCACAAATGATCACTGCCAGTACTTTCTATTTCAGGTATGTACGTACTATCTAGCGGTGGAACACGTTTTTCTTGTAGTTTAGGTTAGAGTTTGAAAAAAAAAGGGTTAATAAACGCTTCACGGCCTATTATTATAGGTTTGTGGTATTGCAAATCACTTGACGATTTTTTTCTTTCTGAAATAACTTGAATTTGGGTTAAATTTTCATGCGATTATTAAACAGCTGCAGCAAATGTAGATATTTTAGAATTTTGTTTTCTTGCCTATCTCTTCATTATACTCTGGCTTTGTCCAGCAGAAATTGTCTCTGGTCAGATGCAAGCTCTGTATATTACTGCTGGGAAAGGGTATTAGTAGCTTCAATGCATGTGATTCTTGTTGTAATAGCCATCTGTCAGCATCATAATTCTCCTGCTGCGGTTATGGTTTAGCTTATGGAAGTAACAATTAACTCAGTGGTTAGATGTATGTTCACCTGTTGCAACTCAGTATAGAGTTGCTAGGTTTTCATAACATTTATCTAGTGGGTGTTCTCTCTGCTGTGTTTCCTTGTTGCCCTTTTGATATTTCACTTAATTAAGGATTTGAATGCTATCCATGGTGCCAGTTTTAATTTTTAAGATATCAATCTTTGAATTTTCTTGGACTAGAGTACTTCAATGTTCTTCAATTGAGCATTATTTTCAGGAGGCTTGCACTTTTAGTGCTTAGGTTCAAACGTTCAGGACCATAGGAGGTCCTACAATATCTTTTCATTCTTCTCATGGTATTGTTATTTTGTTAAATTCCGGAGAAATCATTATTTTGTCTTGATAACTTTTAAGGGTGGGGCTTGTGTAGTTAGTCCTGTTCCTGCAGTAACGTGTGGTTGTCGAATCCAAGGAATTTGATTTCATGCTGCAAAAATGTGGAATGTTTAAACATTAGCATTTCACTGTATTTCGCCTTTGAAGTTTTTTTCTACCTCTGGCTTGAATCGCCATCCTTTTTGTATTATTAGTTTCTTACATTTTAAATACTTCCCTATTCATCGTGCTTTCAATTTTTATTTCATGTTTGTGGCATTCAAATGGCTTCTTTTCCAGGGTCTTTTAGTCTTTATGATTCTTACTTCTCTATGCAGTTGCTTCGTGGTCTGAAATATCTTCACTCAGCAAATATTCTGCATCGTGACTTGAAGCCTGGGAACCTTCTCATCAATGCGAACTGTGACCTGAAAATCTGTGATTTTGGGCTGGCGCGTACTAGCAGTGGCAAGAATCAATTCATGACTGAGTATGTTGTCACTCGATGGTATAGAGCTCCAGAGCTCCTTCTCTGCTGTGATAATTATGGGACATCAATTGATGTCTGGTCTGTAGGATGCATCTTTGCAGAGCTTCTTGGTCGGAAGCCTATCTTTCCAGGCACGGAATGTCTCGATCAGCTTAAACTTATCATCAGCATCCTTGGAAGTCAGAGGGAGGAGGATCTTGAGTTCATTGATAACTCAAAGGCAAAGAAATATATCAAGTCACTTCCTTATTCTCCCGGGACTCCCTTTTCCCGTCTTTATCCTAACGCGCATCCTTTGGCAATTGATCTGCTACAAAAAATGCTTGTTTTCGATCCATCGAAAAGGATCACTGTCACCGGAGCACTGGAACACCCTTACATGTCTCTACTCTATGATCCCAGCAGCAATCCTCCAGCACAGGTCTCAGTTGATCTTGACATAGATGAGGAACTAGGGGAAGAGATGATACGGGAGATGATGTGGACGGAGATGCTTCATTACCATCCTGAAGCCGCGGCAGTCAATGGCGAGGTGCGCTCCTAACCTTGTCAGATAATTCTGCTGGCCTAGGAGGGTTGTTTTGCTTAAACTGAGTTTTTGGTCGGTCGTCCTACCTCTTTTGTTTATGTCCCGTTTCACTTCTTGTTTTAATTATCTCAAAGAAGCATGCGCAAGCCAGCCCTGCTGCCTGTGCATGATATGGCTAATTTTTGTTTTAAGAACGTGCTTATGAGCTTGAGCCCTGAAAATTAGGTGGCCCCTTCAGCTTGTATATAGGCGTGTCTCTGTACGATTCTGGGAAAACTTCCTTTGTAAATTTATCAATTGAAGATGTATGACAGAACGGTAATTGTAACCTGGTTTCACGAGTGAGAAATCTCACTGCTAGTGCCGGGCAGTGAACAACTAGTTCTAGCTCGCTTTTTATCCATGTAACAAGCGAACCTGTACGAGTAATAAGCTGCTAAGTTACTACAGCACCTCTTAAAATTTTGTAACCATTTTTTTTCTCAGGTATTGGCTTGTGTTTTTATCTCTTTGATTGGCGCTCCCCTAGAGAAGAGGACTCCTTTTGAGTCCCATTTTTATCATAAAGAAACCACAAAACAAAGGGCAATGGGCAGAGAGAGAAGAAAAGGAGCGCTCGAATCGAATGCAATGAGCACAGGGGGTTCGGTGAACCTTGTTTCAGGCCCTTTAACTTGTTAGCTGGATGGTTTGGGCCCCAAATATTGAGCCTATCACTGGGCTTTTGTTGTTAATCGGGCGGGTGGGAGCCAGACCTTTTCTTCCACTCCTCTGGATCAAGGCCTGAAAGGCTCAATTTTCCAGGCCTGGACTTCCGGAGAAGTTAGCCTCTGTATTCCCATTGCGATCCGGCTATTGGGGTTTTTTAAGCAGATTGTAGATGGCATAAACACATGCAATAGAACACCTTCGAAATGTAAGGCGCGATAAACTGATTGGTCTTCTGTTTATTAGCTTGAGAATAAACCTGTTGCTCTTTTGATCCGGTATATAGCTTCAGCCATGCCAATTTTAAGACAGGCTTGGGTCCTACAAGTAAAGTTGTTAGCTCAAACTGAAAATCCGAGTCCATGTTAACGTGGCTTGATCTTGTTAAAAAAAAAACACAAACCATTGTTTCGAACGGGTTAAACTTGGTCAACGATAAGTTGATTCTTACGGGAAAAAATTGACCCGAGGTCAGGAATCGGATCGGTTGGATACCAACGTCAATCTGCGGGGGAAGGCCAGGTTTAATTTCTGCGACTGTGGTTTTTGTGGTTTCAAGGCTTCCAACAAATCAATGCATGTATAAAACCGCGTTTTATTTTAATACATTTGAATGGCTAAATAATTATTTCATCATAAAAATTTAAATTATTAGTTGAGTTCTCAAGATACAATTTATATTATTTTTTAATACTCATCTTAAATAAAATCTCTTTAGATTTGAAACTTGCATAGAATCACACAACATTATACTTGATTTTTATCGAATAAAATAGAGTTATTAGATTTGAACTCATGACCGTTAAGTGCACAAAATTCTAATATAAAAAGCGATCTCATTTTAAAAAAAATATATTTTAAATTAAATTATAAAATATAATTTATATTATAATTATATATTGATAGAACCATCACTATTTTTTTCACCTGTCACTAGTTTTGCGGCATGCCAGATTTACCAGCTAAGGTGCCTTCCAAGTGTAGAGTTTAGACCAAGCACAAGCGTCCTTTTTTGAGGGGCCATGGGGCCATCCTTGTCGACCACTTGATCTGAGATGCCAAAGAGATTGGGAGCATGCCATGCCACAGTAACTAATAAAAGCAATCATTCATCTATTGATCGGTACACGCGTGCTGGAGAAATCATAAGCTGATTATTGTACTGCCACGCTGACAGCTTCATGTAATCTTTAACACCGAATATTTATTCGTATCGTACAAAGAAGTTAAATGTGCCACGTGACCGCCTTCTTGACTGTTATACGGTAGCGTTCGGCAGAACAAAAATTGCGTGCATGTAAAGGGGTTCGAGTTTGTGGGATTCTTTGCAGCTTCCGAACTCTTCTCTACTGCCGTACATATAATTTTACAGAGACGATCACATGATTTGCGAGATAGAGCAACCAGTTTTAGATTAACTTTGTTAAGGCTTTTAAGGTTCTCCATTGATTTGATTGGTAGATTGAATGTGCCATGACAAATGCATGAATCCTAGTCATCGTTGAATTATTTTCTTTCTGTCTCCCACTCGAACTGTTTACATGCTCGGTTCAATTCGATTAAGTCATCTTGACCTCGGGCAAACAATGCCTCCTTTCTTCTTCTGGGTTTGGTTCACCTGGATTATATCGGTTTGACCATGTCAAAATCCAATCTGAGCATGTCATTGGGCTCGGTTTTCTGCTTTTAGATCAATCTTAGTAAGATAAATCAAACATAACTGAACTCATTTTTTGTTTGAGCCTACACTCTCGATCAAACCAAACCTAATCAAGCCTATCAGCTAGGTTCTTTTCAATTGGCTTCTATATATTATGTTTACATATATAATGTGTGTTTAGCATTGTTTTAATGGGTTATGACATTATGTATCACACTATAATTAAAGTTTTAGCCTTACAACATGGTGACAACTAATAAAAATGCAATACCTAACACGCTACTCTGTATAATTAAATCTGTTTTTGCTATAAAATAGATTAAAGCATGAATAAGAATTATCTTTATTTTCTTCCTCTCAATTACTACTTGTATCTATTTCTCTCTCAACAAAATAAAAACATATATTGATTTAAATATTGGAGTGTTTTTACAAGTAAACTTGTCGAAATAATTATTTAAACCAATTTTAAATAAATTGGACTTTAAGTTTTTTCTCAACTTCATAACCTACCAATGAAGAGCTCTCCTCGCTAAAATCTGTAATATACATACAGGAGTATTAATTATAAAAACAAGAAAATAAATTAATTCCTATTACAAAAAAGTTTTTTGATGCTCAAAATCTTCGAAGTGAAGGGAAATTTCATGAGGAATCAATAAAGGTGCCGAGGAACGCTAGCTTGTGGTAGCTAGGGTGGGCACTGCGTACGTAGACCAAACAAAGACAAAACATAGCAGCAGCTCTTCGTATCTCTTTCTGATCCTGTGATGTTCACTTTAACAGCACTGTTTCTGCATGTACAGGCAAGTTCTTAGGGGGGAAACAATGCCTGCTTTTGAAGATATATGATGTGATTTTTCGAGGATCTGAAAGCCGTACGATTATTAACGTTGAAACTAATGGGGGCTTTTGCCATGCACTTAAAGCATCAAGATATAAAAGAAGTCTCTGGAGTGCGCTCGCTCGTAATGGCTTTTTATATCTATATATATTATTTTAATAATTTAATGTTAAATATTATAGAATAATATAAATCATAATTTTAGTTTCATTTACCATTTAAATTTTTAAATAAAATAATTTTTTAATATGGTATTAGAGCTTTTTTAACTCAACGATCATTGACTTGAATCTCACAACTTCTATTCTATTTAATATAAATCAAGCACAAGGTAATGTGAGTGTACAAACTTCAAGCTTAAAAAACTTTCACTTGAAAAAGTGTGTTAGAGAATAATATAAATCATAATTTGGATCTCACCTAATAACTTAAATTTTAATTAAGATAATCCATTAACATTATATGTATATATATAATTTTAATATATTTCCAAAAAAAGTATTTTTAAAAATAATTTTTACCAGTTTTCCATATACCATCCTTAACGACAGATTGATATTGAATCATAAATTGTGTTTTAGTCCGTTTTGAAAATATTATTTTAATTTATTTTCAAAAGAAAATACATGGTAGGAAGGAAGCGAAGAGTGGTGATTAAAAGTTGCCCTATCAACACCGGCATGATGCTTGGCCTAGCTTCTTGGTTTTTATAATTTTGAAGAATTCAATTCAGTTTTCGCGTTGGATTTGGAGTAAAATTGGTTCAGTGGAGGCGATTAATTTAATCTCCAAAATCAACAAAGGTGCCTCAACTCAAATAAAGCAAGTAAAAGGTCAAAAGAATTGGGAAAAGTAAAAGCTAGCAAAGTAAAATCATCGCTTCATAGGTCCAAATAACTTGTTTTTCAGGCCCTCTTTTTACGAATGCTGCAATAAATTGTCTGACCGGCTGGCCCTACCACACCGACCATCTTGGTTCCAAGTTTATGGGCTCTATCTCCTGTTCCCCAACTGCAGCATTCTTGGAATCAAAATAGCTTTGAGGAAAACTAGAAAAAGAAAAGGTCAAGTGTTATAAATCTTACGTCCGTAGAATGCATGGTATCTGGCATTTCACGTGCTATTTTTTCTATATTTTTTTATAGGATAAAAACCACCCCTCAAAAATTATATTCTATAATTAAAGATAAACGAATAAAACTCGGTTATCTGTTACAAAACTATTTTTTCTTTAGACCACGAAATTTGCTGTAAATTTTGAACCATCACCAATTGAATGGAGATGATGTACATAGAGCTAGTATAGATCCAGCAGCAGCAATGAAGAAAAAATAGAGGCTGCTATATATTATTGTGTGAGGGGCACAGAGAGAAGAAACGAAGAAGATAAAAAGTAGCACCAATGGTAATGATAGAGAAAGAACAGAAGTATAATAGCCAAAGGATCTTTGTGGGACCGTTAAATATTCAATTGCATGTTGATTTTTCATGCTGAAATATGCATTCCAGAAGTGGGGACGTAACTCCATGAATGAGGATGCTAGGCATTCATGGAGATGAGTATTCGTTTCGTGCCATAAGATTCTAGCTACGTATGGTCTAACTCAGAGCTATTGTCATGGGTCATGAGTGGGGCTATTGTTAACTGGCAAACCCTTTTCTTATCGAGATTTGATAGGCTCGTCAAAAAGGCGAGGTGTGCAGTAATTTGGACATGAAAAGCTCGTTGCTCGTATCAATTTATCAAAGCATTCAAGGCAGCCTTGCCACTATCCATCTAGAGTTTTCTTTTCTTATTTTATTGAAATAAATAAATAAATTAGCCTTCCAATAATCTATTGATTGATTCTCAATATAATTGCCAAACAAAAAGTTTTCTAAATATGCATTTTAGATGGAAAATATATAAACAAAAAAATTCGAACCCATCCATGCATATTGAAAATTGAGAAATTAAACACGCATCCACACGAAGGACTCGGTTGAGAAATTACGATAAGCAACGGATTCAGTTGAGGAAATTCTGATTGGGATATCAATTGAAAAATGGATAGTTTGGGGATCGGTTTTAGGGTTCATCTTAACTCAAATAATAACACGAGCAAAATGACAAGTACAAATGGAAATTTCCTCGGTGGAGGCAGATCGATGCTCAGTCGACCTCTCCATATCTGATGGAAAGACTGATGATTAAATGGAATGCAAAGTGCAAGCAAAGTTGATGTGTTAATTTTTCCATGGTATAGTCGTGCTTTTCAGAAGTAAGAAGTACAATAATAATAATCTCTTTACCTTTCTGACACATGGTGTGCACTTGAGTTTGGACCAAGTTTGGAATCTAATCACATCCCTTTAACAGGTCTCTCAGCTTCACCATAGCTTTGATTACTTGATAAATTTTTTAGTATCTATAAATTGATCAAGCAGCTTAATTAATCTCTCGGTGCTTCTAATTTATTCGTTAGGAAAAATCACCATTCTCCTTCTAATATAAAAAATAGCTTAATTCATATGCAAGTTAGCCAAGCAACTGACTGGGATCTTTCAAGCATACCAACCCTGATATCACAACCAACAGAAAGAACACTTTTGAAAGGTCTCCTACCCAGTAAGGAGGGCTTGCCAAAGTGACCCTAGTGCCTTGCCTCCGAACTAGTAACCCATCAAGATCTACCCATTCGGGCCCTTTAATTAGTTTTCGGACCGAATTTTCCAACGGTGCTACTTCACTTTCAAGCACAAATCTTGCAGTTCTTCGGTATTGTTCTATCTTAAAGGAGCACATTCCAAATCACCATGAGCAGCACCCAGTAAGCACGCCCCAACTTTATGCCACTTAAGCAATTATTGAGGTGAATTTTGATATTTTCGGCAACCCAACTCGATCCCAATCTCTGTCAATTATATATATACAGTGTTCGGACGTTCATACTTGATAGTGCTATACAGTACGATCTAAATGTTGCCCACTTCGTTCTTTAATCACAATTTTTGTTTTACCTGGCTCTTCTATAATATGGGGTCTATTCTAGCTGGACGTTCTGATAGGTAGGATGCTATTTCACTTTCCATGATTCGATTGGCTTACAAGGGGACGTCAGTATCAAGATAAAACTGCTCCGGCAGAAGTGAAAACGAACCGATCGAAATGCAAGTTGTAAGAATCATAGTAAAGATACAGATGAGATCGTCATGATTGATGTCTTTTCTTCCTTCCCTTTTACTTTAGTGATGGAGCTGAGAGTTTATTGCCTGGCTCTTTTCTTACGTTGGAAGCGAAGAAAGAGAAATCTATCAATATAAGTGAGAAGGTTAGGCCCTCACTCCATACCTAAATCATGAAAGAACACCTTGTTCTCTCTTTAACCTGCTTATAAAGGACTTATGGGTGCTTTAACTTTATTGAGGTCACATGCAGTTCATCACAATCCCACTAAATTTCCTTTTCCATTTTGATGTTTCAATTTATCTCTCTATTACAAAGATTGTTTTGATTTTATATGTTTCATTTTTACTTCTGTTCTCTCTTACACGTTCCCCCTTAATATGAAATTTCGTAATCACGTTACATCGATTACTCCTATGCCAAAGCCCTATGTTAAGTTGTTAAGACTTGAGTCCCAAATATAAATTTCTTACTCAAAAGCTTGACAGCCGCAGTGAAGATTTGGGAATTGGAGGGTTCGTGGGTGAGGGCTAAAAATATCATACTCGAAAATACGTGAGATCCAGTGTAGAAGATCTATAGAACTAAATCTCTATGAAATCGGTTTTAAAACAAATTGAGGGAAGGGTCAGGGTTGCACAGAGGTTTTCCCCTTTAATCCTTTCATAGACTGCATTTTTTTGTTTTCAGTGAGGGCTTATTGAATTTTAAGCAGCCCAAGGTTAAATAATCATCTCTTCAATAGGTTATAGCCATCACCCTCGTTTTATTTGTGCTTATTTATTAATTAATTAATTAATTTATTTCTAAACTCGCTTAATCAATTAGTCTTATTCTAATAAAGGGACTGCACAAATCAAACAATAAACAAGACATTAGAAGAATTCAATCAAGCGTGCTTCCCAGCTCCAGTATTCATTTATTATTATATGTATAAATTTAGTTTTAACAGCTAAATATGTGGGGGGAAATTCTTATAATAAGATCTCAATAATATAATGAAGAGGGTAATTCTCATGATTCAACTCAAGATTTTCATAACATTCAGATGAATCTGAATATCTATGCGGTAGGATCACAGTGTCAACTACCCGAATTATTTACAGTAGTGCTGTCAAATCTATATAACATAGATAATGCTGACAGATCCAATTAAATTAATCAAAAATCTTATCAGATTGATATGCTACACCCACATGATCTATAAAATTATTACATAAACTTAATCCAAAACATCATTCGAACAATCAAATAGCATCACATTTACTTGAAAGTGAACAGATGTTATATGATGAGAGGAAGCTTTGGAGGACACGAATCATTCGCTGTAGTGTCCTATCAAATAGCATCACTGAGTTTTGTGGCGTGTTCCATGGTATATTAATAACCTCTTGTATGAATGGCCAGGTCTTGTAAGAAAAAAAAGATGCAGAAGAAGATATGGAGAAGCCTATCTTCTGGTATTTGCTGGTGATCGAGTTTGGCTAGCCTGAAACGCAACCGTTTTTAATGACAAATTAGTTGATCAAGATGGAGTTTTTGATCTTATTCTCTGTTATTTGTCCTCTTGATTTGAAGTTTATGAACAAACTTCACGAAGTGATCTATTTTATAGTGTAGAGGTATTCAAGCTTGAACGAACTAAGTTAATAAGATCAAGAGGCTTTTACCAACTCCTAGTTTTTCTGTCTTCATATGTTTTTTTCTCGATTACTTTAATTACCTTTGTTTTAATATAATAGCTTGATTAGCATAAAAAAATATATATGTTGTATGATGAGGTGCAAAATCCCATTTTTCCCAAGTTTATGGGTCTTTTAAACTTTTTAAATGTAAATTTAGCATCATTTTTACTAATATTTTATTTGGGATAAGAATTTTACAATAGTTATAAAAATAAAAAGGTTAGTTTTTTTTTAAACTTAATCTTTGAAATTACAATTACTAAATAAATTATAAAAAAGTTTATCAACGTTAATTTATGCTGATTTTTCAAAAATGATGAATTTAAATAAAAATTGAATGGATGAAACATGGATTTTGACCTAAGCTATAGTTTAGTTTTTAAAATAAGTTTACCTAACAATTCACGGGTATCGCTTGTCAATTTATCAAGATTCTGGGCGAATATGCTTGGACTGTGCTAAATAACTGTGGTAGTATTTAATATTATGATATTTTTTTAAAAAATAGTTTTTATTTGAGAATATATTAAAATAATATATTTTAAACAAAAAATTAACATGAATATATTAAAATGATTAAAAATCACTAAAAAAACAAAACTATATATTTTTTTAATTTTTTAAAACACCGTTCCACCACAAAAAGAAACACCATCAATATGTCACCTACCTTTTTGATGCATTGGAAATAGAATGGCATAGATTTTTTTTAAAATAAAAATATATTATAATAATCTTTTTAATTTGAAATATTAATATATTAAAATCATAAAAATACAAAAAAACATTAACCTACACGGCAACTTCCTTTAAAAATAAAACGGTATCGCTATCCCAAGCAGAATCTTAGATTAATTAATTAATTAACTAATGTTACTTGTTATTGGGGAGTGAATTGCGTGTAAAATTTATACATGGTGTGCAGAATTGATGATTGATTGGGAAGGTGGTAGGAAGTAGGAACCGAAGGGTAATAATTAAGACAATTAAAGCAGTCACTTCGACAATGGACCCACTAGGAAACTAGTGGTCTCGTGACCCCCTACTCGAATAGGAAAATTCTATTCGCCAAAATAAAAAGTAAAGTACTCTTTTGTAAATAAGAAGGACTTTATTCAAAAAAAAAGAAGAAGAAGGACACGTTTATAATTAGGTTAGATGTTGCCTTTTTTAAGAAATAATATATTAAAATAATATTTTATTATTATTATTATTATTATTATTATTTATATTAGTATATTAAAATAAATAAAAAAATAATTTCAAACAAAAAATAAAAATATTTTTTAAAAATAAAAATTCAAAACAAACCGGACACCCTCGAAAAATGAAACGTGTCGTTTATTTCCCAAAGTTGTGTCACCATCCCTGGTGGGGTTAAAAAGCTCATGGCATTGTTCGGCAATGTAACTGGATATATTTTTATTTATGATAAATATGTGAAGTGATATTTTTTTATTATAAATATTCAGGTCAACTTACATATATTTTGATTAATTTTATTAATTCTAAAATCAATGATTATTTAAACCTGAAAACATGATTCAAATTTAAAAGCATATGAACAAACATTTAAATCTCAACCTTGTACAACCAAATCTACTTGATGATTAATGAGTATAGTAAGTGATGGACGAGATATTTAATGGTAAATATAAATTATAAATCTCTATGATCTCTTAAATTTTAAACAATTTACTTTTTTAATCAAACACAGTCACAAAACTCATCTAAAAACACTGTTAATTCATTCCCAGGGTTGATTTCTTAAAAATGTAGTTAAGTATTGTTAAATAATTACTATATTCTTGATGTCGATAATAATAATTTTAATTGCTTTTTACACGTGCAGATTCCATGTGGTATTTATTTTGAGTCGAGACTCGAGAGCTTGAGACATGTGGCAGCCGAGCCGATGACATTTGTATGTCTAAACTTGGAAGAACAGCCTGGACGAGATGTGATTGTTAAATGGTCTTCTTCACTCGACGAACTGCTTTCTCGGGAAGGTGTAATTGAGAAAGTGCTGCCAAAACTGAAGGGTTTGAAACCCGGTATCTCGGTAATTGTTTAGAGGAATAGAAAGTTAGCTGGCGACCAACTGACAGTAATCTTTAAACATAAATGTCAATGGATATTCTTGATTTAAATTATTATGTTTTTCAATTCACTTATAAGTCTGTCCATCTGTAAATCGTGTCTAGAAATACAGCCTATGCCAGGGCCATCCAAGTTGTTGAAAAAAATTATGGTAGTGTACAATTTTATTTATTTATTACTTGATTCATTATTATTTTTTAATTAAGCCATTTTTATTAATAAAACTACAAGATCAAACAATACAATTATATATATCTGTAAGAAATCAAGAATAATTAAAATTATAAATTTGATATGCATCGAGAAAAGAAATACATTGTATATTTTTAAAAATAATTTATTATCTTTTAATTTTATTCGACTATAAAAAAAAATTCATTCAAGTTTAATCAATAAAAAGAATTTTAATAATTGTTCAAATTTCAAACATGTATTATAACAATTATATAAAATTTAGATTAAACATTTTTATAGACTGTTAATATTTGTTTTAAATACATATAGTTATAACGATTACAATAACAGCAAAATTGTAAATAATTATTCATAAATTAATAATTAAATAAAAAATCCCATATCATTTCTACGATGCAGGACATAATTTTTTATTGTATCAAAAAAATTAAATTTTATTACTGTACGGATGTGATAACTGTGCTCTTAAACTTATTTAAATTTTAGATTCAATCTCGGCCGCATACAAACTCTAAATTCAAAGATATCCTTAAAAAAACAATACTCCATCTCTTTTACACGCAAGGTCCGAATCACCCTCGAACAAATTATAAACCCCACCTCCACCCCCAAGATTCCCTTGCCGCGTCCAGATCGGCAGGCACCCCTTGTCATAAAGAAACTGTGCTTTGGGCGTTTAATTCCGGTAGTGGCAGTGAAAGTAAATTGCGGTAAAATAAAATATTAGAAATAATGAACAAAAAGGAAATCAAAATTAATTAACGGTAACGGTACTGCTCGCTAACTGGAATTATGATTTTAAAATTTATTTTGTAGAAAAAATAAAAATTATTATTTTAATAAAAAATATAAAGTATAAAATGGTTAAAAATGAAATTTTAATTGGATCAATATAATTTTTCTCTCTCAACAGAAACCAGTCATGAATTCTAACCTACGACTAGTTTGAGTTTTAAAACAACGAGTCAAAATAGGTTTTAAATAAAATAAAAATCGGTAGAATGTTATTAATTTCTTTGACCTGTTAAACATGGAACAGACTCGAACAAGTTAAAAAATTAAAAAAAAATTACAACCCTCGATTTCTAATCAACACACTCATTGAAGATTCCTTTGCTAATAATATGCTCTCTCATTTTTTATTTTATTTTTTTCTATTATTTCTCGGATCTTCCTCCCCTCCTATGGTTCTATAAATTGACTTATCCATACATTGAAAAACCTCTTCTCTTCTCTTCTCTTCTCGTCTCTTTCCCCTTTAGATTTCAGGATTTCTTGCTTTTTAGCTCTCTTAGTGCTCTGAGGTTCTGCTGGTTTTGCACCAGCAAGTAATTTAGCTATTCTTTCTCTGTTTTCTGTTCCTCTCTTGCGGGTTTGAGTTTTTTTCTTACTCGTGGTTTCTGAGTTTTCGAGTCCAAAACAAAGAAGCCCCAGAAAGTCAAGATCTTGAAGCCCCGAGAATTTGTATTTCTTGCCGTTACTCTGCCAAAAATAAATCTTGTTTTGTCAAAATCTTGATGCTGCGGGTTTGGATCTAATGTTTGAGATTCATGTCTCCGGTAGTCAGTGAGATCCTCCGGTCAGGGTTTATGATCAAT
The DNA here is from genome assembly GCA_032356905.1 of Salix exigua. Lineage (NCBI taxonomy): Eukaryota > Viridiplantae > Streptophyta > Magnoliopsida > Malpighiales > Salicaceae > Salix > Salix exigua. The sequence continues at coordinate 2,055,358 of CM063589.1, read as the reverse complement.
TCCTCTCTCAGACGCAGAACCCACCTTGTCCAATCTTTCTCAGTTGTATTCCTTTACTGGTTTTATGTTTTTTCATAAACGATCTCTCGACTCTGCTTTGATTATATTATATAGTAATTAGTTAAATTATTTATATAAAATTATCTTAACTGGCTGGATATTATTATTACTATTAATATTATTATTATCACTGCCTGGGTCCTGTGTCTTTGAAATTTACAAGGTTACCGAATTAAAGATCTCATTTTTATCTACGTTTATTGCTGGTGGTAGTATTTTTGGTGTAAATACAGAGTTTTTCTGTATCTATATGGCATCCTCTAGTGGGAATTCCTCAGGTTCCACTCAGCTACAAAACTCGGGCTCTGAAGAACAGGTGGTGGTGGTGGTGGATCAAAGGAAAAGGAAGAGAATGCAGTCAAATAGAGAATCTGCAAGGAGATCCAGGATGAAAAAACAGAAGTACCTGGATGATCTAATGGCCCAGGTGACACAGCTAAGGACGGACAATAACCAAATCCTCACAGCCATCAGTGTCACAACGCAGAACTTCGTGAAAATTGAGTCCGAGAATTCTATTTTAAGGGCACAAATGATGGAACTGGACCACAGACTCGATTCTCTCAACGAGATCCTCAATTGTATCAACACAAGTAATGGGATTTTTGAAAATGATCATCACGAGGATCTCCAGACTAGTGCCGATCATGCCTTCATGAATCCATTAAATCTGTTCTATCTTAATCAACCCATCATGGCATCTCCAGATTTGTTCCAGTATTGATTATCACCGTCTCCATGGGTTGGAAACTGGTCAATTTATAGCCTGTCTTCTCCAGGGTCTCAATGATTGGAGAGGAAAAGAGGGCCATCTGTTTTTCTTTTTCTTTTTTCTCTTTCTCGATCATATAATGTTGAATCCTAGGCTAGCTAGGACCTAGAATGGTATAATAGTGTGCTATTAACGAGGAATTGGTGCATCGAAAAGAAAAATGTATAAATGTTATTTGTATTTTGTCTTGTAAAGGGTCACTATAAATATGGTGTGCAAGGCCCTGGATTTGTGTACCTCTGTGCTCTGTCATCTGCTAGATGTTAAATTAATGATATATTTTCTCATAACCGGTGTGGACTTCATCATTTGTTTTATTTTTCTCTCGATCAATGACTTGCACCGAGTTTTTCTTGGCTCGGCTGTCCATGTGATTAAAACATTTGCCAAGAGACAGCCATAAATGTTTCTAAGTTATGGTCACCATGTTCGCACGCAACACAAAGCATGTCGAGCACGTTTTTATGGACCAGAAAGAAATCTTCTACTGCTCCCCCTCCTCCTCCTCTCTAATAAACACTTGAAGCAACCTGTCATACAAAGTTTTATGTGCATCGTGTATAAGATTGGTGTCAGGAAATCTCTAATTATATATAAAATAAAAAAAAAACATAAGCAAAAGTACCTGTTGGCGATATTGATTATATATAACGTAATGCATTACGCTGGCCAAGTAAATCATACTTCTACAACCACTTAACTCAATGATTAATATCTTAAATGTTATCGGTGATCTCTTGTTTTCAAGAATCCTGTAGTTCGAGTCTCGATTTTATAAAAGAAGGGGAAGAAAAATCTTCTATAAATGAATTCATGCAGAACCCTGCCAAGAGTCAACACGTACATACCGACACACTTTATACACGGTCGATTAGAATAAGGGAGGGAGCATGAGATAAATTCCAATAATTTTAAATAAGATATTAGCAGAACTTTGTCTCCACGACCAAACTCCCCCATAACAATTTTCAGAGCCACGAAGCTAGTTAGATGCTGATAAGTTAAAATAAATTATCAAAAACAGAAAAGGCTGGAAGGAGAAAGAAATAAAAAAGAATTAAGCTGCCTCATGGATCTCCTCACCTTTCTTTTTAAGAGATTTGTCGTCTGTTGTCTTACTTCGGTTCAATGTATTTCGATTAGGGTTTTGCTACATGATTGCACCTCTGATTTCCAGATTTCCAGCTTCCAGTATAATAGTATGATAGTGTTAGAGAAACTTTGCTGTGGCGCATATTCCATCGAGATGAAATTGATTTTTTAAAATTAATTAAACTAAAAAATTGGAGAAAATGTCATGAAGACTTCAGAAAAATCTTCAGTAATTGGCTCTTCTTCTTCCTTCTCTTTTTTTCCTGTATGGATCCCACAAATGAGTAGAGGGGTATGGATAGTGGGTTGCCGAATCATGAATGAAAAGAAAAACTGGACAAGGCATACCAAATTTAGCCACCAGCAAAAAAGTGAAGCTCTAGCTGGTGGGGAAGCCACTGCAAGCACATTCAACCAAACCGTATTATCTCGAGATATTTTCTCTTAAGCAACCGCATAAATTCTTAGCATACAATAAAAAAACAGATTAGAATATAAAGAAATTGATCTGCAGAAATATAAAATAAAACATTGATCCTTGTGATGCAGTTTCTTAATCCTGACCGATGACCATTATTCAAGTTTAGCTTGGTACGCTGGCATATCCCTGTCATCAGTTCATGCCATAATTAAGTCTTCCTTGCGATTGTTGAGAAATCTAAATTTTATGTTGTAATAAGGAAATAAATTAATTAATACATTGATGCAAGAATTTATGATCACTCAAGCCTCGCCGTACTTGACCCAAAGCTGAGCTTTGGAGGTAAGGAATCAGCTTCTGATCCTTCTAATTAAGTTTTATGCCAGCATGCAGCCAGATTTTATGTGTCTGTCTATTTTGTGCTAGGTGATGCAGAAAGCAAATTGAACATGAAATAAAAGCATTTTATTTAGACTCCGTTTGGAGATGTTGTTTGCTAGTAAAGAGCACATTTTTATTGAGCTGAATATTACAAAAATCAGCTCATTCTTTTGTCTTCATCAATATTTTTTTTTAGAAAAAATGGAATTATAATTTTAAAACTTTTGAAATTAATTTCATAAGCATCAGAAGCTTTTTATTTTAAAACTTAGTTTTTTTATCTGCTGAACCTCTTCAATCATTCAATTTATTTCATTCCTAGTTATTATATATATATATATATATAATGCACTTTTATAATTAAAAACCATAATATTTTTATATATATTTACATAGTTAGCTGGTGTTTCCATTCGCTGATGTTTCTATCAATCTCATTCTAAAGCAGTAGCTAGGGTTATTGAGTCCTCAACATAGGCTTACGTTGTTAAAAATAATGCATGTGTACTGCTCCAGTTTTATTTTATTTTTCTTCATATTTTATTACAACAGAATCCATCTGCCATGCCTTTCTATGTGTGGCTCTTCGATTGCATGATGGGTAAAGAAAGGCTTAAAAAATGACAAAAACTCCAGTTAGGAGCCAAGTGATTACGCATTTGGAGAGACACTAATTACAAGAAATTGTTTCCGACATGTGTAATTTAAAATATATTTTATTTAAAAAATACTTGTTAAATATAGTGTAAAACACTCACTTAGTTTAGTGGCTGAGAATGTATTTTTAAATGGCTTTACGGTGTGACCAAAAGTTACATGCATTGTTTTTTTAGTAGTTGTTGTTTAATGCATGTTTAAGACTCTAGTTTAACTTATTTTTTAACATGTTTTTTATTTAGAAATTCATTAAATGATGTTTATTTTTTAAAAAAATTATTTTTGATATCAGTACATAAAAATATCTATAAACATCAAAAAATACTTTAATATAAAAAATAAAAATAATTTTTTTATTTTTTTCAAAAATATTTTTAAAATACAGATATCAAACAGATCTTAATAGATATCAAAGGCAAAGAAATTATCTCCCATTTTTCTATTTATAACTTCAGAATAATAATGTACAGAAAATGCACCCAACATGAACAAGAGTGGTACTATATTTTACATCTATTTATTAGACGGGTCAAAGACTTGTTATGTATTGATATGTCATGACGTTAATTAAAATGAATATTAATAAAATTAATATTGGTAAATAATTGTACTATTATTAAATTTGTTTGCCTGATGGATTAGGATTAATCCAAGATGATTTTTAAAAGATATAAAGTGAGCTGATCTAGGTTTAGAAATCAAAATTGAGCCACCTCTCGATCGATACAATCTAAAATTCATTATTTTTCTAATATATATTTTTTTTCAAAATAACATGTTTTTGATTTTTTTTGTTACAGAAATATTGAATCAAGCCGCATCAATTCATCCCTTCCACTACCACAAAATCTGTTTTTTTTCCTTTTTCTTTTAACTATAATAGAGAGTGTCCCACTATAATTAATTGAAAAACAAAACAATTTACTATTAAAATGTTATTTACTTCAGTTTAAACAAATCAATTTCGATTGATCTTATAAAGATTTATAGTAATACCGATTATTTTTCCAGTGCATCCTATCTGAAGTCTGCCATCTTTATGTATTTGAGCCAGTCAAATTGTAGCAACGCTTAGCATAATTTCCTCGCTCTTTTCGATCATGGCCATGCCAAAGACGAGCGACTGGCTCAGCCAAACACTTGTTATATTTAATTAAGCTTCTGGTCTATAAAATGGCCTGCAGAGTGATGTGAGACTACAATGACATGCACATAAATGTAATAAAATAACCTGAATGATTCGAGGGGCAAGAAAAACCATGCTAATCGGTCCAGATTATAGTAGGTTATGAATCGTCATCTCAAATCAGACACGCCCCAGCTGGGTTCCCTTGTCGAAGAACGTCATCTTTTTTATCTCTTTTTTTTTGTGTTGTTGGTGACTTGAGTTGGGCATAATCTCTTATATTATTGGACAATGAACTTTGCCCACTAGCATTTCCTGCTTGGTGTGTTGGCTCAATTCATTTTTTATTACAAAGTGTGACGCCTGAGGCTTATGCATGATCCAATCATGCTAAATGCTTTGAATATGGTTTCATTTTGACCCGGACAGTTATATTCGGGTTAGAGGAAATTTAGTTTTGCACTCAGGTGTCATGATGGGCATATGTGAGAAAATTGTTGTGGAATCAAAGGAAAGTAAATAATAATAGAAATCGTTGGATCCAAATTGTAAGAGAAATATTGTTGTGTTATATAAAAATATTATGCTTGGGTGGTCACCAAATTGAAGTCACTGATATCCTCCGTGGCCACCTATGGTTTTTAGGGTTAAGCAATGAGGCATCAGCCATAAAGAAAAGCGAGAACGGGGACTTCCCAGCATGGAGTAGCAGTTTTTTACTTTAAAAAAGTCAGGACAAAACTGTTTCTATATTTCAGATGAGATCAAATCAATATTTTATGAAAAAGTGGGTGAGATTAATCATGCCAATCTGCGAGCGACTCTCTCTCTCCTTTTTCCTTGGTGGGTGGGTGGAGAGGTTGAGAACCTGCTAATCTGAAATAGGAAGCCCAAGTTTGATAGACAAACGCCACGATGCCTTTAACAGGATCCACAAGAACAGTAATAATCAATAACTGAAGACGACAAAACGCCACGATGCCTTTAACAGGATCCACAAGAACAGCAATAACTAATAACTGAAGACCACTCTGTCATCCGATTACCAGAACGCGTGTAAGAGGATTTCTAGAATATCAGACAAGACCTTGGAAAACCACACACAAAAAAATTATATTGTCTTATGCTAGCACCGAAGCCAACAGACAAACACGATTTGGACGTGGAATTGGAAGCAGTTGTCGTCCTGAAAATTAATCTCCGGGTGCGGAAACATGAAATTACAGTTTTGAGAAGAATCCGAGGAAGCACATTTTACCCGTATCAAGTTGCCAGCATTCCAGGGTCGCTGTGACCACTGAGCTAATCCACAAGCAGTAATTTAAGTGGTAGCAAAGTGAGGGCTATGTTATTACCATTCAAAATCCAGAGGATAAATTCATACAACTAACAGTAAAACAGGGTAACAACGCTGTCTGATAATCCTGCTCTAGCACAAAACCAAGTAATCAGACCACGACATTTACACAAGGTTGTCTTCTATATCTGCTCGAAAATAGAAACATAGGGGGGGGGGGCACAAATATTTGTTCTCTTGCTTTTCTGGATTAATCGTATGGGATTTGAATGTATGCCGCATCACATGCAAAAGGCACATCAGCGTACATGCCAGCAAGAGCGCACCGTATGCATTCCAGGACTGTAAAAAGATAAGCAAATGCAACGGCTGTCCAGAAGTGCATGCCCATTTTACCCCAATAAACACCAAGCGGCATCCATCGGCTCACAGTACCTATCACCTGGAGAGCAATCTCCAACAGCATGCCCATTACCACATGAAATCTGAAAAAGTGAGGCCACTCCTTCCTTCTTACTACTCCAAGATATGCAACAAAGAAATACGCCATCAAGAACCAGCTTGGTAACCTCCCAATGGCACCAAGGAATGGGTAGGTCAAGAATTCAAAGTCTTCAAGGAAGGGATGTAGATGATATGCCGTCTCAGCATACATCCATGTTTCATGAAGAGGCATCAAATAGGGCAGGCATGCTAAAGTCCTCCACCACCATCTTGGCTTCTTGGTCATTGGAGGAAAGCGGAAACTGTATGGGACATCTTTTGATGCTCGAGGACATGAACAGAGCTTGCGCTGCCGAGGAAATGTGGGAATAGTGTGTGAAAATCCACAATAATCTCCACTTAAGAGTGGTGTTGATGCTGCCGAAAGGTGCAAGGAAGGCAAACCTGCCATAAAAAAAATACAAAATCAGTACAAATACAACAAAAGGTTTGAGGTGGAGTCAAATCGAGCAGAGGTAAGTTGAAAGTTGTTTAATTAAGTTGAGATCTCATATGCCCACTTAATCAAAAGTTATCACGTATCTTTGCCTTGACAGAACTCAACTATCGTGCCCTTTAAGTTTCCTCCAAAAAACACATGACAAAAGAATTTGACAGAGGATACATAAAACTACCTCTAGATGACCAGGATTTAGACTCCAAATGTCGTTCCAATGAAGCCCTGCTGCTCAACAATCCAGCCCTTGCATTTGTACAAGGAACATGGGCAGAAACCATGACACGAGGCATTGTTTTACATGTTCTAGTGTTACTAAAAGAAGACCCGGAAGACATGGCACACCCATTTAGAATCATTGCCAGGTACCTGGTTGGAGACAGCAGGGATGAGAACTTAGAAACAGAAAGAAAGAAAAAAAAATCCACACTCCACTATCAATCATAACAATGAAATCTAGGTGACAAAATAAAGATAAAATACTCCGATTTTCAAAACTTCCAGCTACAAAATATAATGTTGTGACAGTTTAAGGTCCTACGAGTTGCAATTGTAATCAAGAAAGCATGATCAATAAGTTTGAAGCAATGATCAAGCACATTTATAACCATTAAAAATGATGAATGATAAGCAGAATAAAACAAAAGCTATATCTCCCGGTGTCCAATTTCATCAATCTACCCTTTTCTAGAATGCTGTCCACAGCATCTACTCATCAACACACATGTAAAAGAAGTCAGCAAACCTTTGACAAGATCAATCTTCCTTACCTGAATACATCAGAGCAGTCATCTGAACCCACCCCCTCACCCGCCAAAAAAATATATGAACAAATAACCCAAAACAAGAAAGATGCTAGCACCAGAGACCATTTCTGAGAGTTTGGATACAATGCTCATATTGAACAAGCCAGAAAATTGACTCTAGAATGCAAAAAAGGGATCATGAAAGAAATTCTATACATTTTCCTTTATTGTATGCAGAGTGTCTGCTTCAGCAACCAAGACCCAAGTTTTGAATCAAATCGCAAATAAAAATAAGTTATCACCGAGCAGGAGTACAGTAGGGGAAGAAGGAATTTCCAGTGGAGCGGTAACATGCAAAGAGATCGGAAAGCACTCTGCTGGAGAGCGAATCCAAATGCTACATCATCCACCAAGAATATTCAGCTATACCACAGTCTCGAAGGTCGGAGCCTTGGATGCATAGCACATTGTCATTTTATCAAACAGAAAGATAACACTTCAAACTATAACCACAAAACGCAATCCGGCTGATTCCTCTTTACAATCAGTAGACAAGCCCACTCCATCACCAAAGCAACATTGAAATGGAAAAAATTACGGCTAAAATAACAGAGAAATTACTAGTTTACAACCTACCAAAAGCGAGAAATGCTTCAGAAACAAGAGGCCATCTCTCATTTCCAGCAGTGGCTAAAACGAAATGTGACCTCGACAAAATTAAAGATTACTCGAAGCATGCAATCGGAGCCAATGTCTGGAGTTAAATTTTAGAAAATTTCTTTACCTTGAATTGAAATTTGAGTCTCTTGAAACGGTGCTGTGATGTCAGTAGGGTTTGCTGCTATCCCCTGCTGGTTTCATCGTTTCCTATCTTATCCTCGGTGAAGCAGCTGAAGCGCTATTTATTAGATGACAATTGTAATCCAGCGATGGTGAATATGTATTTAACTTTCTTACCGGATCTGTAATCGTATGGGCCAAGGCCTTAAAAACTCTTTGAATTGTAACTAGAAATTCCGCTGTTTTGGGTGTCTTTCTAGCTCCGTTGTTTTTTCGGGCTATCCTTATATGTAGATCAAGCCCAGCTCAGTGTAACAAACTAGATTGTTAACAACACTACATCTAAAGTTTCTCTGTGACTCTAAAGATAATCACCCTTTTCTACGAAAGAAGCAAGGAAGATTCAAGCGATAACAAGGAGCAAGGACTCAAAGCTATTATAGGGGTTAAATTCTATATAAAAAAAAAATCTTGACTTGAAATGTATTTGTAAATGTTATGGGCCAAGGCCTTGATCTCAGATGGGTCCATAAAGTTGAGTCTAGCCATTTAAAATAGGTTAAGCCCATTACATTGTAACAAGCAATTCCGGAGTTTTGAGTCTCCATTATTTTAGCGGGCTGTCTTTGTGTGTAAATCAAGTCTAGCCCTTGATTTATTTTTTTGACTATGGACCATGAAGATGATAACAGTTGAAACCCATGGATTTATTTTTTCCTACTAATACTCTATGAAAATGGAAACAATTTGTAGTCTCTTTTTTCTTTTCTTTTTTTTTCGCATAAAAAATATTAGCTCCGAAAAGCACGCCATAATTCCAAATTTAAAAGAAAATAACGGCTTCATAAGAAAGAAAAGGAAATGATGGGGCATGATTTCAAAGCTTAGATTACATTCAATAATTCATCATCAGCTGAATTAATCAATGATCTGATGTTTGGATGATGAGATAGATGTCATCAATTGTTCAGCCATTATTTATCAGAGCAAGAATAGCTTTAAAACCTTTAATGTCGGCGTAAGGTATTTGATTTAATTAATATTGTATTTTAAAAATATTTCTGAAAGAAATAAATATTCTATTTTTAAATTATATTTTATTCATTGTTAAATTACTTAGACGTGTTGATGTGAAGAGTATTTTTTTTTAAAAAATAAAAATATTATTTAGTTATGTTTTTAAATAAAAATAACCTCAACCATATTTTCAACTATATTTATATAACAATTCAATTTAAAAATAAAATAAAATTGGCATGATCTGATAAATTTTTATAAAAAACAATATTCTATAAATCTCTGGAAAAAAAAAATCCCAGAATAATCTTCTCATTAAAATTACAATCCCTGTATTTTGTTGTGTTTAGCATCAATGAAATTATTTTTTAATTTATAATTTTGTTTAATACTTTTCTTTCCATAAAAAAAAAAAAAAGGCAACTTGATTAGAACACGTAGTGCGCACTCCGCGTGGTACAGAAGAGAGCAAAAGCACAAAAGACTCCATTTATATAAAGTTACCGTTTCACCCTTCACAAGTACACCACCCAAAAAATGAACAAACATCTCACATCAGACGTGGCACAATTCCCCATACTGACTTCGCTATTATTCGGTCACCCTCACTTCCTCGCACATCATTTCCGTTCTTTAACACCGTCATTCAACGCCTCCTCCTTCCCCGCCGGGAACCAAACAAAGCAGAAGACCGCTGTCTCACTCCGTTAATTAAGTAACACATAGCATCTTATAAATCCTCTTTCTTATTTCTCCCTTTTCTTTTCTCTCCCTCTCACCTGACCGATACCGTGAAGGAGAAAACGGCGAAACTTTTTCCTCACCGATAACTTCCGGTTAGAATTCCTTCCTTCTAGAATTTATTGTGATTCACTGATCTTTTTTCCTTAAACAAAACAGTTAATAAACCCTAGTTTGTTTCTCAGATTCTGATTTGCCGTGCTGAATTTATTTATTTTTGGATTTTCAGTTGTGTTTTTCATTTGTTTTTATAGTTATAATCCATGAAATTTCATGCTCTGGTTCGCCTCTTCCCTAAACAGTGTCTGTGTGTATTATGATTGTGAAAGGGATAGGTGTGTTTATTTATTTTGAGGAAATAGGGAGTTAACTAGTAGTTGTTTCCTGATTTTCTCTCTCGAAATAATGATGAAAAATAAAAATAGTTTAGCTTGCGGGTTTAGGCAGAGATTGACTTGTTTGTTGAATATTGTGATGTGTGGAATTGCTTAATGGATCTGTAAGTAATTAATTCGGAGACATTTATTATATGAAATGTGCGAGAAATGAATACTTCCATGTGTTTTTAGTTATGATTTTGAATGTCTGATTGTTTGGAAATTTATGTTTTAATATGCTTTTGGGTTATGGAATTGTGAATGAATATCTATGGCTTTGATTTGTGGTAACGTGACTCTCCACGTAGAGGCATGGTTTGAGGTTGGTATTTGATTATTTATTTTTGCTTTTGAATTGATTTGGGATTAGTAGATTTTGATGATAAGTGTGAGTGTTTTCTCCCAGGAATTCTAGCGTTTCTTTTCTGCTTGAAGCTTCTATTTGAGGCTTGCTTTCTTGTGGAGTTAGATAGTATCTGTGATACTTGAGTGAACATGGGAGCAGCTTGTTGTATAGCTGCAAGAGATAAAGATTTCCCCAGCAGAACTGGATGTCAAGCATTGCATAGGAATTCCGGATGTTCCCCAACGTTGAGTTTTCGTTGGGACAACCAAAGGTGTGTGGCCGGTGAAATTGAGGATTCATCATGTCAAATGTCACGTGGAGTCACTAGAGATGCTGGTGTGGAGATAAAGGGGACGTTAGGTTCTGATAGAGATAACCTTTCAGGTGGTTTGAGCCCACTTGAGAGTTTTGGAACACCTATGTCTCTGAAATCGCCAGTTCATGAAGGAACGGGTGTGATCCTGACGGCTCAACCTTCAGGTAAAGATTTGCTATTTTGTGCCTGTTTTGTTTAATCTTCTTTGAGGTGAAAATAAATTCTTTTTTCAAAGCTGAAGTTCCATTCTAATCTGTGCTGAATTATTTCAGAAAGCCACATGTGCACTTCAATTAGTATTGAAAAAAAGTGACCTATTCCATTTACTAAGTAATAGGATCTTGAGTACTTAAGCAGTTCCCTCCTATTCACAGGAGAAAAAAAAAGAATCCTCAATTTCTAGTCAAGTTTGTCAAAAAAGTGGAAAATTTAGACATCACTGACCATGTCTATTTGCGTCTTTTTCAAATTTTTGCTGCTGATCTTCATAATGAGCTTCTGACATTTATGGTTTTTTATCTCATTATATCTTTTCTTTACTCCTGATTGCTTTGAAGGACCTGCACTCAACATTTTCTTTAGCTGATTTTCAGAATAAAGTTTCATGTAAACTCTGCTATTTTTGGGTACATTGACTTCTTACTAGTAGAGCACCGAAACTTTCAATTCATCCCTGGATTGGCAGATGCCAACTGCTGTTTTCTGTTAGTGGTCTTAAGTTATGGCGATGCTGTGATGGAGTGTCCTCTATTTGTTTACCTCTTTTTTCTTGAGCATTGCTGCAAGTCTCACAGTTTTTGGGACCATGTTCTTTTACTGCTTGCCTTTGAGGTGGTGTATTTTACACTTTCATTTTCTTGGTGCAGATCTATCCATGGAAAGCAATTACCCTATGGAGGTGAGTTTGAACCAGTTGAGGTGCAAAATTATTCTGAGGAGGTTTTGGTTTGTGTATCCTTGCTGACTGCTTAATGTTTTAATTTTATTTCAGGTGAAGAGTGTGGTGGAATCACCTGATATTGCAGACTTGCCATTACCGAAGATTTCATATTCTGTACATTCATCATTTTCAACACCCACTACTGATCCTTTCCTGACCTGTGGTCTTCCGCTTCCTCCTTGCTCAACCCCATCAAGACGGGCTCGTCGCTCACCTGGGCACCGGTTATTAAGACAGATTTCTGATAGTAGAATCCTGGGATTAAAATCACCAAATAATTATTCTCTGTCTGAAGGACGGTCATCATATGTACTCTCCACTTGCAGCCATGACTTAACAATGGGATCCCATGGTGGATCTTCTGATGGGTGGTCCATGAGAACCTTTTCTGAACTTGTGGCCACTTCACAAAGAGGGAGGTGGTCTTTTGACAGTGAGCGCTTTGGCTCTGGCTTTGGAAAAATTAGTGGATGTAGCAGCAGGTTCTCGTGTTCTCCCTCCTTAGATCTTCAAACTTGTGGAGCTTGCTCGAAGTTCTTGACTGAGAAATCTGTGTGGAGCAGCCAGAGAATTATCAGCACCAATGATCTCCCAGTGGTTGCCGTGCTGGCATGTGGGCATGCATACCATGCAGAGTGCTTGGATGCTACAACTCTAGAGGTTGACAAGTATGATCCTGCATGCCCAACATGCGAGGGAGGAGAGAAGCAAATTTTGAAGATGTCTAAAAATGCTTTGAGAACTGAAGCAGATTTAAAAGCAAAAAGCCTTAAGATATCAAGAAACCGAGTCATTGACAGTCACTTCGATAGCGATTCTGATGATTTTTATCAACAAAAGGATGCCATAAAAGACAGAGAAGCTGCAAAGATGGATCCCGGTTCTGGTGCAGCAAGCTCATCCGTGAAGCCATTTTTGAGACGGCGCTTTACATTTGGGTCTAAATGGAGTAGAACCCTTTCAGAGAAAAAAGGGTTTTGGGCAAGACATCGCAAAGATTGACTTGACTGGTTTGAGGTGAGAATTTTTATCTCAATTTTTTCAGCTGCCATGCTAGTACACCAAAAGTTTCTTTTATAATATAGTCCATCTTTGCTGGCAAGTATCCCTTTTTCTTGTTTTTTCTTTATATATAATTTATATCTCTTCTTTTTTCCCAGTTTCCCGTAAATCCTGGAGATGTGATTATCATGTAGGATTGAAAGAGAGGGCTGTGATTCAACTCAGGCTTTGAGCGCATTCATTCTTTCCGTTAACTCTTTGTTTGCCTATTGGAAATCTCTGCCCCTCTCTCGGCCTCACTTCAGTTTTAGTTTTCCAAAAAAAGAAAAAGGAAAATAGGATTCAGAAAAATCCATTTACAGGCGTAGAGTAGGATCATCCACCTGATCTCCGAAGCCCTTAATTTTGTTATCCATGGGCTGCACTGAATTTTGACAGTGTTCCGCACTTTGTATTCTACTAATCAATGAGAAGAAAATATCTGGTGCAAGATGGGTGTCTATCCCACTGTTTCCTGCTTTTGGTTAACTAATGCATTGGTTGAGAATTCTGTTATGTGAAGGTGCTTCTTTGCTTTTTAAAACGAGTTTTTAAAAGTAAAAAATATCATTTTATACATTTTCAAGCAAAAAAAATTCAAAAAATAATTGTTGCTATAAAAAAACGTGAATGATATGCGGCTATTGATTTGGGGTATCAATCCTGGAAAGATACATTCGATCGAGCATTGATGTCTTCCAAATTTAGTTTTTAGAATGATATAGTTAATATGAACTGGAGTACAAATTAATTTTACTCACGTGACACCAATCATGAAGGCTGATATTATTAGGGAAACCATGAATGTACCGCCCTAGGCTTTTAAACCTCTGGATCACCGGCATGTCATCGTGAATTTATGGAACCGATCTTAAAAAGGTTAGAAGAGAGTGATGGCTGATATAATTATTAATTTCGTCACCAATTCGACTGTTAGATCATTTATTTCTCGTGTTTCCATTCGTTTAGATTATTTCATGCAAATTATTACTTAAAAATAAAGCATAAATTTAGCTCCACCGAGTTTAATTAAATTATAATGAATGCCCATGACGAAGTTGATGGAGAGAGAAGTCAATGAGTACTATAATTATTAAATATGTAATATCTGAGCAGCATAAGAACTAAGAGTATAGCATCCGTTGTCGTCCAGCGGCTAGGATATCTGGCCTTCACCCAGGAGACCCGGGCCCGATTCCGGGCAACGGAACATTTATAAATTGATTTTAAAAAAATAAATAAAAAAGGGGATAAAATGTCAGAAGTGGGATTTGAACCCACGCCCTCTCACGAAGACCAGAACTTGAGTCTGGCGCCTTAGACCACTCGGCCATCCTGACGATTGTTTATTGTATCGAGATGTCAGCTAAGTAGATCATACTATTATGTTTTAATACAAGTCACAAACCCCCACATCCCGGATAATTTTGCTTTAAAGAATATCGCCGGTCTGGTTTCCCTTCTTGATTCCGTCATGATTCTTCCTTCCGCCTTTCCACATCAGAGATAAGGGGAAGCCAAATTATTCGCAAAGAAGAACGACCTGCGAGATGGGATGGATCTATTCATTTTCTGATATATATTTTGATCTGAAATCAACATTCCAAATGATTATGCACCGGAAACATTAAAAGATCACACCAGTTCCCTTGTAGTTTGGTTGTCAAATGGTCCGGAGCAACAAGAATATCAACTAATGACTGGAGGTTCCATGAACGTTGCTCACTCTTTATTGACGATATTGACACAAAAACATGAGCGTATACACGAACAAATATACTTTCTCACTCGGCCTTTCTTATTATAACCTGTGCTCCTTCCAATTTTGGATATCAACAACATTGTGACTCACAAACTTCATGGACTACAGTGAAATGGGTTTTCCATTTGATCGATAATACTTAAAATTCCTGATCTATAACTTGGATGGAGAAGCCTCACTCCTAGTTCTCTCTTCATACGCATATTGGAAACCCGTTTATCTCCTCTTGAATCATCCTTCTTCGTAGGTGATGCAGCACTAGCAGAATTAGAGCTACATTTAGTGCAGCCTGGCCACTTCTTCTTGATCAAGTCCTCTGCATATGTAAACACCTCTTCACGAGGAGCCGGGTCATCATCCACAATATTGTAAATTCCCCTGAAAAAGGGAGGTTCAGTGGAATCTAGATGAGCTTCAGAGCAAGAAATCAACAAAATATTAAATTCCTGGAGGTAAACAGGGAGATTGATAAGCAATGGTAAAATGACATGGGGTTCAGTACGCACATGGCATGCCTAAAAGGATATATCATATTTTTTTGAAGGTTAGATTTAAGTTGGGGGTTTTACTTTCAATGTGGCAGACATACTCTCACACACAAATCTAATGAATTATGTGCAAGAAACTGGATAAAAGAATTAATTTTATAAATACCCACCTGGAGGATGGCGTGTAAATACTAGCCTTGAGTGCTTGACAAATGTCCTCAACATGAACTCTGGCAGTGTATTGCCTTGATTTTCTCATCTGCTGACCTTCTGACGGTGGCTCTTGCTTAATTATTGTATCAACAGCGCTGCAAAAATTTGTTTCCAATTTAGCCACACCACACCACACCATAATTAGCAGGTAAATATGAACAGTTAACTACCAACTAACAAAAAAGAAGAGGATGGTTTGTCCCGGGAAAAATAAATAAAACAAAGTGATTTATTAACACCTCTCGCTCCTAATAATAAAGGGATATTGCTAGCACTCAACGTTCGGGTTAATTAGCATAGGCATCTTATTCTTGAAGATAAAAGTGAGAGCTTGGGATAGAGAGGTGATATGGATACTCTTCAATGGCAGCTGTGGGTCAACACAAACATATGTGGGATATAGAGATGTTGATTACAACCTTCTTCCAGGACCATAGATGCCTCCAAGTCGAAATACTTGAGTGGAAAACCCCAGGCCTTGACCCAGATTTAGCCATCCTTCCTCAGCATCTAACCTCAATTTAGCTAGCTCACTTGTAGGGCTGGTTGGATAACTGCCACATGATAATGCAAGTAATTAGTGACATGCAATCTATATTTCTTACACAACAGTGCATGAATATCGTTCCTCTGCTTACTCCTCATCCACCCAAGCACCACCACAATGACCATATACACCTGAGAGAAAAAACAAAGTATCGCTATGTCAAACCCAACTATTTTGCAAGGATGGAAGAGGTTGGGACGTGCCAAAAAACTAAGATGATAGGAATTAAAAACCAAAGTCTTTGTCTTCTCCCTAACAGTTCATGAAGGGATTCAAGCATATATAATGCAGCCTTTCAGCAGTAAAAATCTCTATTTCCTTGGTAACATGATGAATGAAAAAGCCATTTGTCGAAATGTAGCTGCCTTTGCATATGATGTTAAAGGAGGATTATTATATATATCAACTTGCTATAAAGCTGGATTTGACACTGAGAATCAGTAAGTTTGTTTGAATTTTCCTAAGCCTTGGATGATTAAACTAGTAGAATTGGTTTATTTACCAGCTCTGATTCAGTATAACCTTCAAAAACACAAATTGTTCTCATATCCACCACAAGTTCAGTTCCCACACATCATCTATAGATAAAAAAAAAATGATAAAGTTCTCAAAATATCCCATGTTTGAATATATAATCACACACACATATATAAATATATATGAAAGTACAAGAACACAAAACGCATTGGCATTCATACATCCATGCATTTATGAATTATAACACCGAAATACATACCGGTTGATGACAAGTAACAAAGCCATTGAAGATTTCCATCCAACAGCGTACTTCTTAGAAGTTCTCCATGCTGAAGCATCTGAATGACAAGAAATCAATAGCATACAAACATTTCATGTTTAGAGAGCATTCAAACAATATCCAACATAGAATTCAACAAGGCAGTTCACAAACCGGATCACCCACGCCCCCAACAGGAGGGATTGTGACCAGGAGGTGCGTGTAACATTTCATAGCATTTAGAGTGCTCAATCTGAAAATAAAATAAATAAATAATGAAGAGCAAAACCCCAGCAACTTTTGAAGCAAGAAATCTTCAACATTTATTAATTTTCCACGTAATGACTTAAACAACTAATCCATGACAAGAAATCTTCACTCAAGAAATCAACAGTTCCAACAGTAAGAAAATAAAATTAATAAGTTTTTTTATCTAACTACTTCATTTTAAATAAAAGTCAACAAGAAGATAAAAAAAATAAAGCAAAAACACACTCTGGCTGATTTGCATCAAGAAGATAAACATGAAAGCCCTTCTCCTCAAGCTGTTTCTTCTTCGTTTTGCTCGTGCAAGTTCCAGTAACTACCCTGAGAAAATATCCAATGCGACAACGTCTTACTTAATTGATTTAATTAAAAAAATCAATCGTGATTCAAAATACAGAGAATTAGGAGTTACCAGCCTTCTTTTTTAAGGGATTGTGCAAAGAATTGACCGAAAAAACCCATGCCGAGAATGAACATCCGATTCTGTGATTCGGGTTCCGATTTATCGGTTAGGGAATGTGAACTGGTCGTGAAAGCAGCTACACGAGGCAAAAACGTTGACTTTTTGTTTGATTTTGTAGGAAAATAGCCTGCTCGTACAGGAAAGCGTGCCGGTATTTTTACCTGGTATATCTCCATAGCTGTTTGTGAAATGTCGAGTGAAATTTGAAGTGTCGGGTCAGTTTTGGGCGCGGCGAAGCGGAGCTTAGGAGTTGGTGGAGTTCGTACGGACAATGACAAATCTAGAGCTCAAGGATTGTGGTGGAATGGGCTTATACCGGGCTTTATCACAGTCATGCGAATCAGCTTCCTGGGCTGGGACTTATTTGGGCCTATTGCAGTATAATCTTTTAGAGTAAAGCCCGTAGTGCACCGCACTTATTTTGTTGTTCATGGGAAAAGGGATATTTCAATCATGTAACGGCTGCTCAAAATATTGCACCATTGGGTTTTGAAGATTGAGAGATTCCTAAACATCATTCTTTTAAAAACTGGACAAATATAAATGACAACTCTTCTTGACGTGTTACAGAGAACATCCAATACGGTAAAAACTCGATAAAACCTACTTCCTGGTTTAAGAAAATATTACAAAACCCTGTTTACAGTTAAGCTGCCCGTCTTGCAAAGTAAAGGAAGATGACGGAAAAACAGAGACAGGATTATCGTTTAGCACATGAAGAATGCTAATTTTACATTTTAATTGCATTTAAGTTTTTTTTCTAGTTTTTCTATATTCCTTTATTTTATATTATTTTTTACTATTTTTTATAAATAATAATTAAATATTTTTTTTAACATAAATAGGATTTTATGTCAAGATTTTAAATAATATTATAAAATTACTCCACGCAACCACCTTTTCTTATTATTTATATCGAATTTATGGAGGTAAAATAAGATTGCGAAATGACAGGCTTTACACGTCAGGTGGGCAACACTCCCCCTGGCCAGTGGGACATTGTGCACGTGATGCAGGTGTTCCATCACCATCACTCATACATACTTTGATATGTTTCGAAATGACAAGAAACTTCCAGTGTCAACGAGAATCTATGTTTCTATGTTATCTACTCTAATTTTTACTCATCAGTGAGAGTTTTAGGACAATCATTCTCGAATTTCGAACACTTATTCAAGTAATTGTTACTTGCATAGAATAAATATAAATCATTACACTGCCTTCACTTTCAGTCGCACCCGACCCAGTTAAATAAAGCTCATAGTTGAATAGTACATGTACTTAATACTTGATGTATGTATGTGATTTTATTTATATTAAAAAAATATGTGTATTTTAGATATGATATGGCTTGGATTCTCCTCTTTATCACTAAAATCATAACCAACACATTATTGAAAAATAACATTAAAAATTAAAATCAACTACAAAAATAACTATTCAACTCAATGGCATTTATACATTTCAGTTGCGGTTCTACTCTTTCTGCAGAAAACTAAATCTGAAATTTGTCTCGCTTCTCTCATCTTTGATCAAGTTGTGTTTATAAACGGCAGGTGTTGAACTTGCCTTTCTTGTTTTGGAGCGGTTTCTGGGCTGGTTTTGACTGAAGAAAAGGAAAGAAACAGCAAATGGAAGATCATATTTTAAGAACAATCATGCTGGGAATCATTTCATGGACAACAGCGTTTCATCTCTTTAGAAAGTTGTTGCCAAAACGGTCTTTCGAATTCTGCAATCGCCTTGTTTCTACAGCCCATGCAACTTCAGCTGTTGTTCTAGCTTCCCTGTCTGTTGAAAACTGGGCCTGCCCTGTTTCTCCTCCGGCTTCAAAATCTTCACCGAGTCAGGTAACTTCAAATTCATGGAAAACTGGAGTGTAGTTTTGATTCTCTTGCTGATGCTGTAAAACGTGAAACACTGGCAGATGCAGGCCCTGGCGGTCTCCCTTTCTTACCTCCTTTACGATCTGATATGCTGTCAATTCGACAAGAGAGTCAGTATCGACAACACAATACACCATTTGGTCAGCATTGCTGGAATGGCAGCAAGCCTTGTCTACAGGAAGGTACTCATCTTCTCCCTCTGATGTTTTCGATCAATTACAGCTTCCATTTACTCCAAGTTGAAAGAGAAACGATCTTGGTGTCGTAAGAAAACTCGGAACTTTGGTAGAGGTTAGACAATTATTTTGATTTGTTTTTGACTTTAAATTATTATATTTTTGAGATAGTTTTGATACGCTGGTGTTAAACATAAGATAAAAAAAACTGGAAAAACAATATCTTTCAATTATTTTTACTTCCAATCAACATCATAGATCTAGCCTTTATTTCTACAAGTCATACAGAGTTTATTGTTGTTAGAGACTTTTGATCTTTATTTTACCTGTCTTCTTTTTCTGGGCCATTCCATACAGAGTGGATCAGAATTGATAGCAGCCCTATGCGTAACAGAGATTTCTAGTCCTTTCCTTCACCTGAGAGAACTTCTCAAGGAACTCGGTTACAGGGACACTGACCTGAACCTAGCAGCTGATGTGAGTTACCCTCTAAACCTAATTATAAAACTCGGTTGTGGCTGGTGAGTTTTGTGCTCTTCTATCTCATGCATGATTGGTGTTGCACAGATTTCGTTTGCAGCTATATTTTCGTTTGCAAGAATGGTTTTTGGGCCTTACATTACTTGGGTGACTGTTACTGCGGACAATCCTCACATTATCAAGGTATCATAGGAAAATGATTCCGTGTTTTCTCTCTTTCCCAACTGGGTGGAGCTTACAAGCTTTAACTAGCATGGTATATAGTGCAATCAATCTGTTTATTGATGCTGAAAATCACAACTTTTATAGGCAATGGCATTGGGATTACAGCTTGTCAGTGTTTACTGGTTCTACAAGATTGCCAGGATGGTGAGCTACAAGCTAACCAAAAGGGCTGCTTCTAAGGACCTTGTCTGCGCTCACAAGTTGAGTTAGTGCTGCCAAGTAAGATGAAGAACGAGATCTGTATTGATAGACTCCATCAATCCTACCAAAAAATGATTAAAATATTTTTTTCAAGCTCGATTTTATTTTTTTTATTTTATTTCTCTCCCTCCTAATTCTCTGTCCTTATTTGTATATTTCCCTTTTATAAGTAACTATTTGAATAATCTTTTATTATTATTATTATTGGATGCACTTTTCGTTTTTAATACCTGGCCTGCTGTCTCAAATTCAATGAACTTGCAAAATTAATCCCCGTTACTGTTAAGGGTTGTGTCGTGATTTTTCACTTACCGACCCATGCTACTAACATCTAATAAGAAACTGTTTGACACACGTTTCCGCAGCTTGTAGCAGAAATTTGATTTAATTTATTATTTAAAATGAATATATTTTTGATAATTTTGGATTATTTTATATGTTCATATCAAAATGATTTTTTTAAAAAATAATAATTTGATGTATTTCAACACGAAAATCACTTTAAAAGCTCACTGCAACCGCCTCGTAAGTAGACATTAAGTCCTCAACTGAGCTGAAAATTAAGTCGAGGATCATTTATCCGTGGGATTTGCTAATCACTCACGAATTACGTAAATTGATTACAATATTACCACTCCAATCCATTTCTCCATCGATTTCGTCTTGATTTACCAGTTATGATTTGCTTTATTGTTTTACTGAATTGATTTAATAAAAAAATCAATCGTGCCTCAAGATACAGAGAATTAGGAGTTAAAAGCCTTCTTTTTTAAGGGATTGTGCAAAGAAGTGACCGAAAAATCCCTTTCCGAGAATGAACATCCTATTCCGAGATTCGGGTTCCGATTTATCGGTTAGGGAATGTGAGCTGGTTGTGAAAGCAGCAACACGAGGCAAAAACGTTGACGTTTTGTTTGATTTTGTAGGCAAATAGCCTGCTCGTAGAGGAAAGCGTGCCGCTATTTTTACCTGGTATATCTCCATAGCGGACTGAAATATCGGGTATAATTTGAAGTGTCGGCCAGTTTTGGGCGCGGCGAAGCGGAGCTTAGGAGTTGGTGGAGTTCGGACAACATGACAAATCTAGAGGTCAAGGATTATGGTGGTAATGGGCTTATACTGGGCTTTATCACAGTCACGTTAATCAGCTACCGGGCTGGGACTTATATGGTCCTGTTACAGTATAATCTTTTAGAGTAAAGCCCATATTGAATTGCACTTAATACTTATGTTGTTCATGGGGAAAGGGAATATTTCAATTATTTAACGGCTTCTCAAAATATTGCACCATTGAGTTTTGAAGATTGAGAGATTCCTAAACATCTAGCAATTCATTTGCAGGCATATCAAATATTGACAAAGTTATAATATTTATTTTACTATATGATTTTGTTTCAAATAAAATTTTAATATATATATATATATATTAAAATTTTAAATTTAAATTTATAGTGTAACGGCTGAAGTAATTGACGCGAAATCTATTCTCGAGTTTGTAAATTTATATAGATTAAATTTTATTGTTCTTTTAAAAACAGGACAGGTATTAATGACAAACCTTCTTGTCGTGTTACAGGATTACAAAGAGCATCCAAAAACTTAAAACTCGATAAAACCTGCTTCCTGGTTAAAGAAAATATTACAAAACCCTATTTACAGCTAAGTTTCCCGTCTTGCAAAGTTAAGGAAGAGGATTAAAAAAGAGAGAGACAATATTCTCGTTTAGGACATGAAGAGTTCTAAATTTACTTTTTAATTTCATTTAAGTTTTTCTGGTTTTTTATATTCCTTCTCTATTTTAAGTTCTTTTTTACTATTTTTTATAAATAATAATTAAATATGTTTTTAACATAAATAGGATTTTATGTCAAAATTTTAAATAATCTTTATAACCTTGTTGACATGGTTGTTAAACTCGTAAGTTAACTCAACAAAACTTGTGGGTAAAAAAATTGATTTCTGTTAAACTCGGATAAAAATCACAAAAATTAAAAATTAGTCTGGATTGTAAAATCGAACCGCATCCCAGGCAAAAATCTTCCTAACTTCCAGTTTTCGTCCCTTTCCCAGTATCTGTTGAAAAATTGCCCCCTCGAAGAGCACAAGTAGCAATTCCAGCCATTTGCAATTCTGCTCCTTGATTATCTCCATCTCTCTTTCTCTGTCTGTGTTTCTGTCTTGGCAACTTTGAGTGTTAGTTGATTTGCTGGCATGACCACATGAAAATTGGGAGATGCAATGGGTTGGTGCCTGCTGCAGTAGAGATTTATTTTTTAACTTGTAACTGTTTTTTTTTTTAAAGAAAAAATGAGCTCAAAAAAATAACCAATAAATAATTAGCATTATAAAATTACTCCACACAACCACCTTTTCTTATTATTTATATCGAATTTATGGAGGTACAAGTAAGATTTTGCGAAATTACAGGCTATAGACGTCAGGTGGGCAACTTCCCTTGGCAAGTGGGACAGGGTGCACGTGATACAGGCGTCTCATTACCATCACTAATAAATACTTCGATATGTTTCGACATCACAAGAAACTTCGAGTGTCAACGAGAATCTATGTTTTTATGTTATATTATAATTATTACTCGTCAGGTGAGAGTTTAGGACAATCATTATCGAATTTCGAATACTTATTTGTTACTCGCATAGAATAAATATATTATTTTTTAATAATAATTGTTTTTATTAAATTATTACATTGCCTTCACTTTCAGACGCACATACTTAATATATGTGTGATTTTATATATATTAAAAAATTTAATATGTGTAGATATTTATTTTTTTATAACGTGGAACCATATGACGCGGAAAGCGTATTTTGTGGGCCCAGAGCATGCGTAAATCCCCGGCTGTCCCAGGCTCTTACGAGGTTGCAATGCAGAGGCTCGAACCTGGGTGATACGTTAATATCCCAAGCTCTTACCGCTGCACCCCACCCTCGAGGACATGTGTAGATATGATATGACTTGCATTCTCCTTTTTATTACTAAATTATAATCGGTTCATTAGTGAAAGATAAAATTAAAAAAAAAAATCAACTAAGAAAATAACATGAAAAAAGGAGTCAGCCTAAGCTAATCCACCTAACATGTGAATTGAGTTATAAGATAGGGATATCTTCATATAAAATAAACCAAAATAAATTAAAAAATCTAATTTTCAATCAATTCAATATCGAATAATGAAATTGAAAAAATATATATATAAGAAAAGAGGAAAAAAACACTAGTTAACCCGTTAAACTTGCAGCCCGGGTCATGAGATTGAGATTACATGATAGAAAGATATATTAAAAAATTGTAAAGTTTAATCCCCTAAAGTTGAAGGATGTAATTGAAAGTAAGAAAAAAAAAGTTATAGAAAAAACTATATTCTACTGAAAAATGTTTTTCAGGAGGTACATAAAATAAAATAAAAATCAAATTTAGTGTTGAAAAATGAAATTTAAAAATAATTGATTAAAAAATGCCATGAAAAGATTACTCAAAACAATCCACCAAACTCGTGATACGAGTATGATATTTGATAATTTAATAAAAAAATAAACCAAATCAAATCACAAATCTTAATTTCCAATTAATATTTATATTGGAGGATGAAATTGAAATAAAAAATTCAACCAGAAAAAAAACATTGAGTTAACCGATATAGCTAACCGATTTTAAAATATTTAAATATTTTTAATTAATTTAATTTTATCTGTTTTACTAACCTGCTTAAAACCCATTTATTTTCATGTTTTGAGAGAAAGAAAAATATTATTTTTTCCCCTCTTTTTTCAGATCATTTTTTATATTCTTATATAATTTTGATATCAAAAATATTTTTTAAAAAATAAAAATAATATTATTTTAATATATTAAAAAAAACTTTAAAAACACCATTGTACCAAACAAGCTCTTAATAGAAAAACACTCAAAACTAATAATGAATGATTTGTATAAATTTTAAGAATCTGCCTACTCAAACTGGATAACAAAATATCACAGAATTGAAAATATATGAGCATAATTTATGGCTTGATCCCTTTATTTTTTCGAGCTCCTCTCTCAAAAATCCAAATCCAAAATCACGTGGTAGATCTTTCATAATAATCAGACGTAACTAATGATATTCTATGATTAATTTTTTAAAATAAAATAACTTTATAATTCATACAAAATAATAAATTCTTGGCATTAATACCCAACTAGATATTGGTGCTGACTATCCACGAACCTACTACCTATAAACTGACGAAAATGACTTTTCAACTCCATGGCATTTATATTTTTCAGTTACTGTTCTCCTCTCTCTGCAGAAAACTAAAATCTGAACTTTTTGTGTTGCTTCTCTTATCTTTATCAAATTGTGTTTATAAACGGCAAGTTCTGAACTTGCCTTTCTTGTTTTGGAGCGGTTTCTGGGCTGGTTTTGACTGAAGAAAAGGGAAGAAACAGCAAATGGAAGATCATATTTTAAGAGTAATCATACTGGGAATCATTTCATGGACAACAGCGTTTCATCTCTTTAGAAAGTTTTTGCCAAAACGGTCTTTCGAATTCTGCAATCGCCTTGTTTCTACATCCCATGCAACTTTAGCTGTTGTTCTAGCTTCCCTGTCTGTTGAAAACTGGGCCTGCCCTGTTTCTCCTCCGGCTTCAAAATCTTCACCGAGTCAGGTAACTTCAAATTCATGGAAGACTGGAGTGTAGTTTTGATTCTCTTGCTGATGCTGTAAAACGTGAAACACTGGCAGATGCAGGCCCTGGCGGTCTCCCTTTCTTACCTCATTTACGATCTGATATGCTGTCAATTCGACAAGAGAGTCAGTATCGACAACACAATACACCATTTGGTCAGCATTGTTGGAATGGTAGCAGGCCTTGTCTACAGGAAGGTACTCATCTTCTCTAATGTTTTCGATCAATTACAGCTTCCATTTACTCCAAGTTGAAAGAAAGAGAAACAAAAACAAACTTTTTCGTGATAAATATTTCTGCAAGTCAAAAGGAATTTATTGTTGTTAGAGACTTTTGATCTCTATTTTCTCTCTCTTCTTTTTCTGGGCCATTCCATACAGAGTGGATCAGAAATGATTGCAGCGCTATTCATAACAGAGATTTCTAGTCCTTTCCTTCACCTGAGAGAACTTCTCAAGGAACTCGGTTACAGGGACACTGACCTTAACTTAGCAGCTGATGTAAGCTACCCTATAAACCTCATTATAAAACTCGGTCGTGGCTGGTGAGTTTTGTGTTCTTGTATCTCATGCATGATTGGTGTTGCACAGATCTCGTTTGCAGCTATATTTTCGTTTGCAAGAATGGTTATTGGGCCTTACATTGCTTGGTTGACTCTTACGGCGGACAATCCTCTCATTATCAAGGTATCATAGGAAAATGTTTCCTTGTTTTCTCTCTTTCCCAACTGGGTGAAGCTTACAAGCTTAACTAACATGGTATATGGTGCAATCTGTATATTGATGCTGGAAATAACAACGTTTATAGGCAATGGCATTGGGATTACAGCTTGTCAGCGCTTACTGGTTCTACAAGATTGCCAGGATGATGAGCTACAAGCTAACCAAAAGGGCTGCTTCTAAAAACCTTGTCTGCGCTGACAAGTGAGTTGGTGCTGCCAAGTATGATAAAGAACAAGAGTTGTATTGATACCCATCTATTCTACCAGAAAATGATAAAATTATTTTTATCAAACTCGATTTTATTTTTATTTCTCTCTCTCCTTATTTGTATATTTCCCTTTTATAAGTAACTATTTGAATAATCTTTTTTATTATTATTATTGGACGACACTTCTCGTTTCCTAATACATGGCCTGATGTCTCTATTTCAGTGAACTTGCAAAATTGATCCTAGTTACTGTTAAGGGTTGTGTCGTGATTTTTCACTTGTCGGGGCCGGTAACAATAGCAAGTCCTCAACGGAGCTGAGAATTAAGTTGAGGATCATTTATCCGTGGGATTTGCTAATCACTCACGAATTACGTAAATTGATTACAATATTACCACTCCAATCCATTTCTCCACCGATTTCGTCTTGATTTACCAGTCATGATTTGCTTTATTAAATGAGAAATATGAGCTTGTTTATTGACATTTTTCTAATGAAGATTAAAAAAAATCTTATTTTAAACCGGGAATAATATTCAAAACCAGAATTAACATTAATTTTGGATGCAATTATTCATTCTCTCATGATTTATAAAATAAAAACCCATGATTGAAATTCTAATAAAAAAACAACATATCCTAAAATAAATATAGCACCAAGAATTTATTTAACATGATTGAAAGAACATTATCAATGCATTTATTCCCTCAAAATTTTCAAACACCAAATCTCAGCCCTCGTGCAGGTTCTTCTAGACTCATGTTGGGTTACAACTATATATTTTACTAACCCACGTTTTAACTCGTGAAAGCATGTGAAATTAACATGAGTATACAATGAGATTTGCAAGAACCTTTTTCTCAACCCGTTATTAACTCTCGATAGACATGTATAAAACTTGCGTACTTCATTACTTGAGGCTGGCTGGGGCTGGTTGCCTTGCCTCATCGTGTCCTCCTGTTGCTGTTGTTGTTGGCTGTCAGTTGAAGGCCAGGTTAAATTTCAACTAAAATAGCAAATGGATAAATGAAACTCCACACATGCAAAGGTTAAATTTCAACCAAAATATGTAAATAACCGATTTGCCTTCAAACTAAAAACCAAAATAAGATACATGATGTGATAGGAAAAATAAAAATCTGTCATTACAAAGAAACCAAATTCTCGACTCATTGGCTTCAACCCCGTGGGGCTTTCAGGCAAAGATCGAATCTAGTCTTTGCCAAAATCAGTATTGTAGTGTGCAGTGGACTCCAGTTTCTTTGCTTCGGTAAGTTTTCGTACCGCCTGCAACAAATTTCCACCAGGATATAACTGGGCACATATATTTGGAAAGAAACATACACATGTACATACTGTGTTCTGAAATTTACCTTCATAAAATCTTCATGGATGACATAGTCACGTTCTGCACGGATTGCTGACATTCCAGCTTCCGTGCAGACATTACGAAGATCAGCTCCATTAAAACCCTGAGATATATGCAACAGTCATTTAAGTGAACAATAAACAAGTATCAGCTCCATTAAAACCCTGAGATATATGCAACAGTCATTTAAGTGAACAATAAACAAGTATCAGCTCCATTAAAACCCTGAGATGCATGCAACAATCATTTTATGTGAACGATAAATGCGCCAAACAGCCAAAGTCACCACCAACTCACCTCTGCAAGTTTCACAACAGCCTCATAATCAATTTCCCCATGCTTGGCAATCCCAACAGCGTGGATCTTAAGGATTTCCATTCTTGATTGTTCATTTGGTAGTGGAATCTCTATCTTTCTGTCTAATCTTCCTGGGCGAAGAAGTGCAGGGTCAAGAACATCAGGGCGGTTTGTGGCCATTATCATTTTAACCTGGAACACACAATTAATACTCAATTTCCCCAATTATTCAGTGGCTGCAAACTTAAACATCCAAACATGTATATAGAGAACAGGTAGATGAAAGTGGCTGACAAAAGATGAAGCGCTAACACATGCAACAGAGATATGATATTAGATATAAGTGGCAACTTGCATTTGCAAGAGATTTTTTTAAAAATCTTCAAATTATGACATTAAATTTACTTATGTCCAAGGCCGACAAATTTCAATGAGTAATTAGAGCAATATTAACGGGTCAAGAAGAGGATGCTGCAATGGCCTAGTAACATGCAAACACAATGTTGATATCTACTCCCTTCCCCAACAATATGAAGCCACAGCAAGAGTTTACTAAACCAGGTATCAAGCCAACAGCAAGAGTTTACTAAACCAGGTAACAAGCCAACAGCAAGAGTTTACTAAACCAGACAGGATTCAGAAGACAGTGCACGGTGCAGAAGATCCCAAGCAAACTCACTATATGTATTTGAAAATAATGACAAATATAAAAATCTCACCCATAACACAATGTTGATATTACTCACTTCCCCAGCAATAACAAGCTACTGGCAAGAGTTTACTAAGCCAGACGGGATTCAGAAGACAGTGCAAGGTGTAGAAGATCCCAAGCAAACCCACTAAATGCATTTGAAAATAATGACAAGTAGAAAAACCACACCCATCTTTTCACAAAAATGCCCAAGGATTCTTTTGTTTAGTATCAACTCACAAAGTGGAACCAGATTATAAACCAAATTTACCTTCCCAAGCTGATCAAATCCATCAAGCTGATTAAGCAACTCCATCAGTGTTCTTTGAATTTCACGATCAGCACTTGTTCCCTCACTAAAACGGCGTCCACCAATTGCATCAATCTCATCCATGAAAATGATGCAAGGCTTGAGAGACAAAAGCAATTTGTATATTTAATGGAGGTATGTATAAATTAGTCAGAATAAAAAAAATAATAAGTCATGTAACTAAGACTCTTACTTGATGATCACGTGCATACCCAAACATTTCTCGTATCAACCTAGCACTTTCTCCGATGTATTTGTCAATTATAGCACTTGAAACAACCTTAATCCAGTTTGAAAGGGCAGCATGTTAACCCTGGTGCAATTCCAAGAAATAAAACAAAAAAGAAAAAAAGAGAGGCTGAATAGATGAAACAGGATCTGACCTTTAAAAAGTTGGCATCTATGTTGCTTGCAATAGCCCTAGCCAACAATGTCTTCCCAGTACCAGGAGGTCCATAGAGAAGGACACCCTGGAAGAAAGTGAGCAAGAAGTTAAGATGAAATATAATCTAACTTTATTCATACTGGCATATATATTACCGCTAATACTTTATATGTATAGCACAGGGGGGCCGAAGGGGAAAATATAAAATGAGCAGCATGATCACCTTTGGAGGCTTAATCCCCACTCTAAGGAAAAGCTCAGGGTTCATCAAAGGCAGCTCAATAGATTCCCTCAAATCTCTAATCTGATCAGATAAACCACCCACAGCTGAGTAGCTCACATTACCAGGATCTTCATGCAGCATGTTATAAACAACTGGGTCAACCTGTCAGTCCAAAACACACACAAAATCAGATATCATTCACAACACTACAAATTCAGGAATAAAAACATGTTCTGAAACACCACAATGACTTACCTCACGTGGAAGAGCTCGCATAATTGTAAGTGTTGTCATATCAAGAACCACTCTAGTTCCTGAAGTCAGTTTTTCCTTATCCACCTTACTACGGCAGCCTACCACATACCTCGGCCCGCTGCTCGCTTTGACAATCACTAATTGTTTTTTTTTTAAATAAATCAACAAATGCCTATAAATATCAACCATATATACACATCAAGAACATAAGATTAAGGGGGAAAAAATACATACAGCGCTCGTTGTCAAGAGGTCGAAGAACTTCTCCTATAATCTGACCAACACTTTGAAGAGACTTCAAATCATCTTCTGTTTTGTTAAATTCTTTTTTTGCAGCTTTTAAATTCTCCCTCGCTGCAAAATTGACTCGTATTACCCATACTACTATAGCTCATGATTTGATAATAAATTCACAAAAAAATATAATTTTTAATCTGAATTTCTGCAGGAAATTTGGATTGAAACAAAGATAAAACAATAAATTTGGTGATTAATACAAGAGGAGATAATAATAATAATAATACAAAAAACATAAAGAGAAAAGGCCGATTGAGAAACCAGATTAGATCTTTGATTAAGTAATTGAAGTTGATTAAGTTAAAAGGAGGGAGTGACTGACTAGATCGAACTCTGGATTCGAGCTCCTTGTGGTTTAGTAACTTCTTACGATACTCCGCCTCTGCATTACGACGTCGCACTGCGTCTTCTCCATCGCTGCTTACCGTTGCCATTCTTCTTTCTTGTTAATGGAGCTGAGAATTCACCTTCTCTTTATCGAGGAAGAGAACCACCGTAACTGACTTGAAGCAGGGGTCGCCTGATTTTATACTTCAAGTTCAATTTTAATTTGCCGTATGATGGCTGATAACAATACAACTATCAAACGACGTCGGTGTAACTTGTAGCTTTGCTGCTAATTCGGCCAGGCTTATAGACGAAGCGGCCCATCATCATAATAATAATGCTGTTGACCTAGTTATAAAAACTGAACCGCTTGTCAGATAAATCCAAGACTTAAATTAAGTATAGGTTAAAGAAAAAATGGATCAAGTCATTGAACTAACAAGTGTAACTCGTAACTCAAAAATCTGAGTTGATTTATAATTTAATCAACTAAGATAAAAACCAAACCTTAAATCATTATTTTTTTAAATATATATATATATATATATATAATTAACAAGGATTAACCTTCTCGACACATGATTTGTTTTGAGTCTTGAGTTGAAGTTGAGTCTTTCAATTATGGCTAAAGATGGCGGTTGAATTTATTATTTTTTTAATTAATCTCCATTGATATAGAAATTACTTTTAATCTTTAAATAAAAAAAGCATATAACATAAAGATGGCAAGTTTTTTTTCTTTAAATTATTTTGAATTTAGAAAATAAATCAAAGGAAGAGAGTGGCTCGGTTTTCATCAATTAAAATAACTTTATTGATCTATGGAAAATTAAGAAATACAAATGATACAAGGAAGACTTTTCAACCAAAAAAAAAATAACACAAGAAAAGCAAAACCATTAGATCCGTGGAGAAAATGTCACAACGGGTTAAGACTTAGCCTTCCGCAACACATCTTTCAGCACCAAAGATATTCTCTGTGACATATGGTGTTCCAAGAACATGCCTTTCACCCTCTCATATCCCTTCTTTCCCATTGTCAGTCTTCTTTCTACATGTGTGGCTAACTTCACCATGTTATTTGCCAGAGGAGTCACGCCTTCCTTTCCAGTAGGATGCAACAAGCCTGTGGTGCCGTTAACCATGATCTCCATGGTGCCTCCAGCTGCAGTGCCCTGGAAATTGTAGTAAAAACGAGCAAGAAAATAAACACCTGGATTGAAACAGAACACGGGAAAAGAAGGTGAAAATCGGTAGATTTTGGGGGAGTATATTTGCTTAGACTGAAAGAGTTACCAACACAGGCAGCTGAAAGGCCATCGCTTCAATGGTAATCCTCCCAAAGCATTCTCCTCTAGCCTACATTTATAGTAACTTCAAATTTCAGCAAGAAAGCTAGTGCAGGGCAGAATAAATTTTTTCCACAAAGGGAAAAACAGACCAAAATAATGTGTGAGATGAAATTTAACCAGAAGAATCAAGGCATCAATGGCAGAGCAAAAACTACTTTTAGATTATCAATTTCATCTTTTTTTCTCATTTACTTAATGCATTTAACTTTCATAAGACTAGTTTTCTACATCAGCATATTCAGACAAGAGGGCGTTTGAGTGTAGAGATGTATGCACAAAGACCTGTTCGAAGAAGAACCAAGGACTATTTCTAAATGGAGAGTTCAGTAATAAGAAATGGGCCTCAACGAAAAAGCTTTGGCAGTTTATGAGTTTCCTGGAATCACGTCTAATGCTTAAATTGATTGAGTGCTCATGCAATTTTTTTTTTTTAATTCAACAGCGCCTGTTCTTCTTCTTTCTTTTTTTTACAAAGATGAAATAACAAGAGCATCGGTAAAAACACAGTGGTGCTTCCAATGAGAATTAAGAAGTTAAGTCCGCAGGACAGACCTGAGAGTTCTGTACAAGAACATCAATTGCGGCCAAATATGGAGCAACAGTCAGGGTTTTATTTACAAAGTGAACACGGTTTTGAATCTTCTTCTCTAGAACAAAATTACGCAGCTCTGTTTCAAACTTCGTCTGAGCATTCAAGTCACTTCCCACGATTATTGCATGCACTGATGGCACCTGCTGATGCTTCTCTTGGATCAGTTGTAGGCTCTCATAGAAAGAACGAAGAAAGAGGTCCTGACCTTTCCCACGCGAAACACCTGCGACAACAAGGTTTCTAATGTTCATTAAACAAAAAAATTCACGACGAGCATTCGCTAAAATGGATGGTGGAAATTGTAAACTTGATCAGAAAGTTCTCTCCTTCACTAGCTGATAGAACAATATAGGTCAAGTTAATTATTTCATCGCAGGGAAAACATACTATTTATGATGGCAAAGAGTAGATCATCATCCCTCACCCCAAGAGACTCTCGAACATGCTCGCGAAGCACCCTCTTGGCTACGATATCTTCAGCCACTTCCATATGGTCCTTGCTATTTCCAAGGTGGACAACATATGTTTCAGGCATTTTAATCCTAAAACAAATACGTATAAATATTTTTTTTCGAATGACAAAAAAACAGAGAGCAAAGTGAAATCCAAATAGACTCCAATGTGGGCCAAAATATACACTCTACTATACTGATGTGATTCATACACTTACATACCCTAACCGCTCCCGAGTCCTGTTCTTCCAGTATTCTGCTGTCGTATGCGAATCAATCATAGCACCTGCAACAAAAGGGAGGTGCTTAACATACTCTAATTTGAAATAGTGCCCTCTCATTTCATGAATCCACCACAGAACCTTGGGAAGAACTTGCTTCACATTCTCCTTCAAAACACCTTCCAGCCACTTCCCAGCAACAGCAGTGTTTAAAACAACCAAGTCAGCTTCCATCGCTGTATCTATCGCTTTTTGACTTTTGGCAGAAAAAACCTAAAAATTTTAAAGCCAAATTATCCATTTCAACTATCCATTTTCTAAACTTTTAATGATTAAATTCATATCTACCAAAAATATAAGAGGAATTACCTGCACTCCGCGGTCAAACATTTTACGCTCTAAGCTGTAAGCAACACCATCATCAGCTTGGGCTGGTTTCTGATTGGTGATCCAAACCACTTCGGCTCCAACTCTTCTTAGTAAAAACGCCAGCTCCATCAACAACAGAGGCCCGCCTTCACATTTTTTAAAATCTCCATTTAATACATTTTTCTTCTTTGAAAATAAACAGAAACGAAAAGGGGAAAAAATGAGTACCAGAAAGAGAGAGCTCGTGAGAGACAAGGAGAGCGAGCTTTGATTTCATGAAACCAAGAGGATTCGGTCCTGAACTTGATGTAACCGAAGTTGATTGAATCTGAGCTTGGAAATGGTCAGTAGAGTTACAGGAATTGAATGCGGATCTCGTGTAGAAGAAGAATGTCAGTGTTAAGAGAGTGGACAGAGCCAGAATCATCAATGCCCATCTGATCTTCTTCTGCATTGTATTCCACGAGGTTGCTTGTTTTCCCATTCTACGCTATTGCTTTCGCTCGCTGTTTTGTGGATTTCAGTTCTCTGGTTTGATACAGTTTCGAATCGGAGTCGACTGGGATCAAATTAGGAATCAAAAATCAAAATATTGTGTTACACTTCGTTGGATGGATTATTCACCGAATCACTGGTTTGTTTACGATCCGTTGAGACAGACGTTTGGCATGTCGGTGGCTCCACATTGTGGAACAGACGACAATTATACTGGGCGACCGGCGATTTAAAATAATAAGAGATGGGATAGCTATAGATTCAGTGCCTTTGTTATTTCAAATATCTAAGGCTCTGGTTTACTTTTGTTTGTTTGAGTACTCTTATTTTTTTTATAAATTTTAATTAAATATCTTTCACGATCATTACGAGTAAATACTCTAAAAGAAGGGATTATTCAAATATAAGAAATTATAGAAAATAAATAGCTATTTAAATGAAGCAAGGTAACAGAATTCTGATTATATCTTATAAAATATCAACGTCCTGATCATTGTTCTTTTTGGCATGCACTACTAATAATAATGTTCTTTCGCTATAATTATTTTGCTTCATTTCACCAAGTATTTATTTAATTAGTTAATGGGTTTGTAACTCAATTAACTAACATAATTTTTTTATAAAAAAAAATCTAAAATTTACTCTAAAAATAAAATCAAGACCAAGTAGCCCCACCATATATTGCAACATCATTAAAAGCTTAATAAGATACATGGTGCTCTTCACCAGGTTACATGATTACTTATTTTAATTAACATGGCGACAGCTCTTCCTAACCTCACCATTAAAACCTGTAAGAGGACTGATGTTTCCCATCTTAACCATAGACTTGGCAAAATGCTCGAAGAACAGGCCCTCGTCCTCAGCAAATATCTTAACCAACTGAATTGTCCTGCCAACTTTTCCTGTATAAAGCACTTCATCAGAAGTGAGAAGCCCTTTGCCCCAGATCAAGAGCTTGAAGTAGGTGTTGTCAAATTTTGCTGGGGAGGCCAAGTCCAGTGGAGAAATGTTATTGTCTCCTCCAGATCTTGGACACACAGACTTCAAATCTAAGAAGTAGTTTTTCTCTAGCGTCTGATCTGGCTGGTTGTTTCCATTTTGGTTGTATAGCCTCTGCTTGAAGGCCACACACCTCGCCACCCCAATTGTATGCGCTCCTGAAACATGGCGGCGATTTTAAAATTATTCATCAAATGATTCATCTTTGTTACACTGTGGTGTGACAAATATTAACGTACGCAGGAGGTTGTGCTGTACGTGTTCAAACCTGAGAGAGCAACAAGGTCAATATCGTTAAGGCCTTGGCGCTTGAAAAATGATACGAGGTTTTGAATAGTAGAGTTGGGCGGAGGAAGGTTGTTGTTTGAGCCACTAAGACTCGCAGTCTTGGAGTCCCTTCTTCCTAATGGAAGCTCCCAATTAGGTCCGCCGCTCTGTATCAGAAACACCAACAAGTTTTGTCATAAAAAAATGGGTTAATAAATGGCACGAGGTGGCAAGAATTCAGAAGGTAGAACCTGGTTTTAGAGTTTGCTTACTAGCACAGTTGAACCACGAGCTGCCAGGGCGAGAATGTCTGCGCAGGAGACAGTTTGAGGGCATGCTTCTTCCAACTCAGCCTTGATTTCATCAACCACTTCAAATCCTCTGAGGGAATTCTTGTTCGGTCCTGAATTCTTCTCACTTACTATCTTCGCACTATCGTCCAGCAACAACGATGCATCGCAACCCTGCAAGATCGAGCAAAACGTTGCTTATAAGTTTGTTCGAGGCCATTTGATGCGATCAATTCAAAGAAATGGTTGCAAATTACGCGTAAAACAAAGATAAAACGTAGAGAAGATGAAGAAAGATACAAAACTAGGTGTAAGACCTGCACGAAGCAATCATGAAAATGAAGCCTTAGCAAAGAGGCAGGAATCCTGGAGTCCCTTGCAATAGCTTTTCTTAACACTGACATGACAATGTCATCAGCCTGAGGACATGAATACTGATAAAATTCCGGGAACAGACCGAAGGAGCCACCGCCAAACGGGCCACCCTTTCCACCCCAGCCAAAACCAGGATGAGCTAGGCTCGTTGTTGATGAGAGGAGAACAATCATGGCAATGAAGCTAAAATTCGCTGTAGAGAAAGCCATGGATGAGAGGATTGATATTGTTCAGTGTAGACAGTGATGGGCTCTTTGCTCTCCATCTCTGCTACTTATTTCTGCAAATCAAATGCGTCCCTTACCAAATCCTTCTAAAATACCTAATATGCATGGATTTGACCATGTCTTTCTTTGTCTGTATGCCTCTTTCGGCATAGAAGATTACATACATGTGTTTGTTGATTGATTTGGTCGTGTAAGTGTTTCTGGTAGCACCTGCTCCGAGACAAGATCACAAGAGTATTTCTCCGAGCCTGCCTCTTACGGTCTCACCATGTCATGAGGTTAGCTAGTGACACCACTCGGAAATTTCACGCATACATTTGCTATTTATTTTCCCACCCCCTAACCCACTTGTTGAAGAAATCATGACATGGCCATAGTTTTAAAATGGTTGAGAGGGACCGGGAAAAATATTAAATAAAAAAACTTAGTTTCGATTAATAACGAGTTCATGATCCGATTTTGACACACCAGATTGATGAATTTTTTTTCCAGTTTTCTGAACCATTGCAGGTTTCAAATCAACTAGATTCTAAATAAATCAACTTGTTGGGTTTTAAAAGACCATTTGAAATTGTGTTTGTGTTTCAAATAGTGTTTTACTAATTTTTTTAAGGAAATAATTACGTTTAAAATTAATTTATTAAAATTTTTGGATCATTTTAATGTATTAACATGAGAAATAATTTAAATAAAAAATATATATATTGTCTAAATAAAATAAAATAATATAAATTATCTAGTAGGTGATTCAGTGATAAAAGTTTGGGACTAACAAGTTTGCTCTATTCGTGATCTCAGGTTTGAGATCTGCAATTACTAATATGATGACTGCTAGAGACTTATATAGTCATTAATTTTAAAATCTATGAAATCAAACGAGATGCATGCAAACTGATCCAGATACCTGTATTAATTAAAAAAAAACAATCTAACATGAACGAGAAGATCTGAACTCAATAACATGATTGAATATTGGTATTCGGATTTCGTGGGCTATTGGGTTCAGTAGTCATGGCTAAACCCCTATGCCGTGGCGCTCGGGTTACAGGAATACCATCGCAGAAAAATGACACCCACAGGTTTCATAAGTCCTTCTCGAAACTCATGGTGTTAATATGACGAGCGGTTAAAAAAGTACTATTGGTGGATTAACTTGTGCTCTGTAGAACTACGACGTTTTGGCCTCTTCCAACGCAGTACCCTCTGTAGCTTTTCCTTTCTCATGATCGTACCCAGCATGTACTTAGCCAGCATATGCTTCGATCCAAAGCGACGCGGATTTCCGTTCTAGGGTTGCAATCAATGGTGAGTTCTGTATATTCCGTTCGATAGCCCACCCAGCATCAGCACCTTAAGGGCCTGTTTGGAAATCACTTAAAAAACACTTTTTAAAAAATTAATTTTTTTTGTTTGAAATAAAAAAAAATAGTGTTTTTTTTATGATTTTAATGAGTTAATATTGGAAAAAATATTTTTAAAATATATTTATACATGATTTTTTTAAAAAAAAACAATCACAACCACTCTAGAACACTCTTTTCGAAGACCGACATGAAAAAAAATATGGTTCATCATTGGATTAATTCACTAATTCACAATACAATAGATTGATTCAAACCCAACTCAATTTTTTTTTTATTAAAATAACAATATTTTATTTCTTTTACAAAATTTTAACTTGATGATGTTTGGTCAAATCAAGTCAAGGTTACTAAAATCCAATTGGATAAAACATGTTTTGTAAGATCAATGTCGACCTAACCTGTAGAAGAGAAGAATCTTGTCAACCCATTCAACCGGTTTAATAGCCATGGTAAACATTATTAAAAATAATATCCAAGAATTTTGATCTAATTCTGATAAAAAAAAATATAAAAATGGAAAAAATAATAATTCTCTTAGATAATTTTGAAGAAAATCGGATCAGGGCTTTTTTTGAATTACTTGAATATTCCGAACTATTCGCATGTTTCGAAATAATGCGAAGGAGTGATTTATCTTTAAATATTATTGTCCTTTCAATATATGTTTTTTTATTAGGAAGCCAAATTGTAATTGATTTTCCAGCGAGTATATATCATGGATAAAAAAATTAAAGTAGCTGGTGGTTGTCTTAAACCTAAATTGTCTAACCCATTTCGACATTGGATCAAAAGAAGATTCAAATTGAGTTTAGACCAAAATATAATTCAAAAAAGAAATGTTATTAGAAGAAATAAAAAAATAATCAAGAACATTGAATTTGAAAAAAAAAGGTTAATTTAAATAATTTCAAGAGGCTATACTACCAAAAATGGAAACAACCAGCCATATCAGACTAGAGGGGGGGACCACTGGTTTTTTTTAGATATTTCTCAACTCAGTTTTTTTAATGTTTATTTATAATTTATAATGATAAGTTATAAATGAGTAGAATTCTTGTGTTTGCTAGAACAGTTCAGCAAAATAGCAATAACAAAGGTTAATGCGGGAAGTTAAAAACACAAAATCCCTCTTCAAATTTGTTAGGCTGGGAAATACTGAACCTTCTAAGCTTTCATTAGAATGATGGATTGTAAAACAAAATCTATCCACAACAATAGGTGATCTCTCTCCCTTGGAAAATAGAAAGAAAAGACTGCCAGTTGGATGATTCACGTATACATGATAATGAAAGGTATGGATAGTACTTACAGTTCTACAAAATCATCCAACAAGGTTAAAGAGTTACGATGTACACATTTGTCGCATAGGAGTTAGCAACCTTGCGTAACGAAGTGGGACGTGCGCCTTGATCAATGTCCCGCTTTCTGTGTATTCCTATTCCAGATTAAGGGGGGGAAAAGGTTACAAAAAAACTATCGAGAGAGCATTGGTTATCAATAGAAGAAAATGAAAATGATCAAGAAGATACTCACTGTTCTCTCTACCATTCCAACTTGATGTATGGTACTAAGAAGCTCCCCTTTGTCAAAAGGAACCAAAGCTTCTACCCATACCATAGAATCCTGCAACATAAGAAAATTGTTCAGGCTTTCAAGCGCAGCTGAAACTCCAGCACAATTAGCAAAAATGAACAGAGTTATCTGTTTCAGAAAACAAACGTGTTTTCACCAACTTGATACCTTCAATTTTTCCTGAACTGCATTGCAGAATTCTTGTAGCCCATCGCCATTCAAAGCAGACACACAAACAACATCTTCTTTTCTCTCTGCTTCCAACTTTAGTTTTTTAGGATCACTGACCCTGTCAACCTGCCATAAGCAGCAGTGGCTATGGTGTTGTTATTCATACAGAGTTAAGATTGCAAGAAAAAAAGTTTTGGACTTGTTTCCGGTTGTAAGTCATCGGAAAAGAATCCACAGGGAAAAAAAAACCATTACAGCACTACTGTGAAGATTAATAGATGTAGAGGGGAACAAGTTTCTAGTGCATCTAATCAGAATCATCAGGAAATATCTGAAAATACCTTGTTCCAAACCACCAGCCTTGGGATTGATGATACATCCAGTTCTGACAAAACTTTGTCCACTGCATGCACCTGTTGCTCCACCAGTGGATGGCTGAGCGTGATAGTTGTATGGTATAAGATAATGGCAATGATGATAGAAACAAACTCAATTGATCATTTGGACAATATCATACCTGATGTCAACCACATGTACCAATAGCGATGACTCTGATATCTCCTCCAATGTTGCCCTGAAAGCAGCGACCTGTTGGAAGCAATTCATTTGCAGACTAGTCAAAACTCTTGAGCTCCATTGCAACATTAGATCTCTATAATATAAAATTCATCCCAACTGTCTCCTTTGTTGGCTATGCCAATAAAACCATCAGACCCTTGAGCTGTGCATGAAAAATGGGAAGGGAGATGATCACTGAGCTTCACACCAAAGCAGTGAAGGGCTTACAAGGGTAGTTGGGAGCTTTTGGATGAAACCAACAGTATCTGTCAGAAGGAACTCGTTCCCGTTCTTTATCTGGAAGCAACCAAACAACACAAGCGTCTCATGTGAGTACATGCTGCTGATTTCAGTAGGCCAGGTTGCCAAAAACGTTGTAATATAAATTCCTATTGATTTGTAAAATATAAAGAAATCCATTGTGTAACTGCAATCTCAAGTTGGCTTCATAAACACAAAAGTTTCCAACATAAAGTGGAAAACAATATTTGTTTAGTTCGGCATGTACATAATTATACAAAATAGATTATACCTAAGCAAATCCTAAGTAAGACTTTTATTTCCTAACTTGCTGGACTAACCTGAACCCTTTTTGTAGTTGGATCAAGAGTCGCAAATAGTCGATCCTCAGCAAGAACATCTGCTCCAGTTAATTGATTCAAAAGTGTACTCTTTCCAGCATTTGTGTAACCAACCTAAATGCATGTCAAAACTACATGTTAGGGCCAGCACTTTGTTTTTTTTTCTGTTTTGGATAAGTAGAGAAAGGATAGATAATAGAATGTTTGTGTTTACTTACCAAAGATACTACAGGGACAGGGACAGAGGTACGCCTATTCCTGTACTGCTTTCTATGTTTTCTAACAGATTCTAGCTCTTTTTTAAGAACACCAATCTAGCAAGACAAATGAGACAAAAAACCATGCCAAATGAACTTCATGTAAATCGTTACTGTTGATTACAAATTCCATACGAAAAATTCAGCAAACCAATTACCTTCACTAATCCAATTATCACAGAAATAGAATCTCTTTATATTGCAGAATAGGATGTTCTATAGAAGGAGAATATTTAACAGGGAAAAAAATCTCAGTACAAGAAAATTACATACTTGAGTGTGCAGGATACGCTTATCTACTTCAATTTGTTTCTCTCCCATACCCTTCACCTTGCCTCCAGCTTGGCGCTCAAGGTGACTCCACATTCTAGTCAGTCGAGGTAACTGATATTCCATTTGAGCCAGTGCAACCTTAATAAACCACATAATTTTCAGTGTTAGTGCATACTCAGTTTTCGCTTTCCAAGTTATGAGGACTGGCTGTCGTGTTTGATCTCATCTTAAAACTTGATGACAACATTTACTTAAATATGTGTTAAGAGCTCAAAAATGCTACAGCAACAAAACCATCAGCATGTTCACATAGAGAATCAGAGATATGTTACTAGACAGGAAGTGCAACAGTAATCATGCCTGCAAAGATGCTTCATGTGTCGCTGCTCGCTGGTTGAATATATCCAGGATAAGGGCAGTGCGATCACAAACTCTAACATCTCCACCAAAAGTCTTTTCCAAGTTACGCAGTTGTCTACAAGATCAACAAAACAAAACTTCACATGGGGAGCCTTATTGCAAAATACAGCTTAGATGAAGTTAATTAAACAATGACAATAAACTATTTCTAGATTAATCATGACAATCACAAAATGTTAAAGAACCACAGGTAATCAACATTTCCAAAGCTCGGCAATCATCTCATCAAAAAGCAATCCAAACAGAAACCATTTGCATGGATAAGATAAAAATAATCATAACCTTACCCCGGAGAAAGCTCATCGTCAAATATTACAGTCTCAGCACCTAGTCCATGTATCGCACTCTTAATTTCCGCCACCTTGCCTGATCCAATGTAAGTCCTCGGGTTCGGGGAAGCTAGTCTAAACACAACCAGAAAAACCAGCAATCCAATATTTTCATCGAACTTTCACATATTCATAAATAAAACTAACAGAATATATCGCTTACTTCTGATAAGTAGAACCAACAACTGCAACTCCAGCAGTATCAGCAAGCTGTCCCAATTCTTCAAGGGACTCCTCTATCCCAAAAGCATCAACCGTATTGCCTTTTCGCTCAACTCCAACCAGATAAGCTTTCTCCTCATAAACCTAAAAAAAAGAAAAAGAAAAAAAACAGTTACTAGATAAAGAAAACAGCTACTAAATTATTTAAAAAAAAAGACTTAAAAAGTAACCTCTCTTCCATTTCGAAGCTGGAATCTATTTTCAAAGTTGTCCTCGTCTTCTTTCTTCTTCTTCTTCTTCACTGGGGTTTTATCTTCTGATTTGGTGCTAGCCGCTCCATTGAAAACTCCATGGACTTCTTCTTCTTTTGCTTCTATGGTCTCAATTACTGGGTTTTGTACAAGAACGTTGTCAGGGGACACTACTTCAGTTCCTTGCGGGAGAACATGGGCCGTGAGTTTTAAGGAATAGGTTATGCTAGAAGTGAGAATTAGAGGGGATTTTGGTTTTTTAAGGTTAGGGAAATAGGATTCGTGAGTTGATGGGTGCCAGGGTCGTGTTAGAGAGCAGTGGGATACAATCATGGTGTAGGAGCCCTCGCAGTTGTCTTCTGTTAACAAGTCTCTGCACTGGAACTGGAAATCTCGTTTTCTTTCTTTTTTTTTGGTATTTTTTTTTATATATAAATTTTTTTTTCATTAATGTATGGATATTGTCAGCACAAAATTAATAAGGGTAAGTTATACTTTAGTCCATACGATTCATTTTGGTTTTATTAGTTAGGTCTCAATAGCTTCCCAGATTTGACAATTGGGTCATTTTGTCAAAAATCTTCAATATTCTTCATTTATTATGCATATATTTTGCAATAAAATGACATAATTTTAAATAATTTTGATAAATAAAATAACGAACGTTAATATAAATTTGGTAAAAAAAAATATAATGAACATCAATAAAAGTATTTGATTGAGAATATTCTAAAATATTCTGATATTTATTTGTCATTTTATTTCAAAAATATTTTTGAAAAAAATATATTTTTATTTTGATATCAAAAATAATTTTTTAAAAAAATAAAAAACATAATTTTAATATATTTTTAAATAAAAAATATTTTCAAAATCAATATTAATCATATTCTCAAAAAACTTCTTGACAAATCATAAGTTTCGAATCCAGTTAAAAATGAGTATACGGATCACGGAATAAATCAAGTTTAAGAACTCATTAAATAGCTAGTTAAAGAAAAAATTAATTAGTAATTACAGGAATTTTTTTCTAATTACCTTTTTTTTTAGTTTGTATGGGATATTATTAGATTTTGAAAGAGAGGAGAGAGAAATGGAAAAAATGAGAGAAGAGAGGTAGAATAGTTTTTTAGCCATATATTACATGGTAATCACTCATGTATTTTTCATCAAGAACATCCATAGAAAACAATTTAGAATGTGTTTGGTATTATTTTTGCTTTCATGGTTGAAGTTTTAAAAAAACATTTTCATAAAAAACACTTTAGTCACAATTCAAAATATTTTTTAAAGTGTTTGATTAAAACTATGGTTGAGTTCGAGATTAATGAAAAACAGTTTCAATAGTTTAGTTACCAAGTTTTTCATATTGCTTTCAACTTGTGAAATTACTCTAAAGATATATATTTTAAATATTTAATAATTATAATAATAAAATATAATTAATAATTCAAGTAAATTAGACACTTGTTTTTATTCTCGCATTAAATTACTTGTAATTTTATCATGAATATAAATCCTTATATGAAGGCCTTTGCGATCCCAAAATAACATACAGTAAAATATCATTTGAAACAAAATTAAGATTGCGAGACAAAAATTATATTGTAATCTCCTTTTAATATATTTATTTATTGTAATTAATTTTTAGATTATTTTAATATTAAAAATATATTTTATAGAAATATAATAAATAATAAACTAAAATACAATTTCCTAGCCCCCCGTGACAAACTAAAATACAATTTCCCAGCCCTCCACGACCACAACACATGAAAAGCAGTAATTTGCTATTTTTCATGAAACTCCAGTTTTAAGTGGAAAATAGGTGGGTTTCATGTCAAATTATTGTTTTTCAAAATTAACTAAACACTCAATCCACCATTTTTTTTGCAACCTTTGGTTGCGCCACAAAAACAAACACTCTTTTAATTATGCATATAATTAAGTGTCTGATTGAGAGTGTGGTTATTGTTGTTTTTGAAAGTGATTTTCATTTAAAAATGTATCTAAATAATGTTTTTATTTATTTATTAAAAGTTATTTTTAACATCAACACATTAAAATAATATAAAAACATAAAAAAAAAAGTTAATTTAAAATAATAATAAAAAATTAAAGGGGTGATTTTGAGGATATAAATTACATTTTAAACCTTCAAACTTCTTACCGATCTTAGTAGTTTCATGATCTTAAAAGATAATTATTGGACCAGGTTAACTTTTAAAAAATATATATATTTTAATGTAATTTGAAATAAAAAAACTTTAAAAATTAAATGATAATTC
The DNA here is from genome assembly GCA_032356905.1 of Salix exigua. Lineage (NCBI taxonomy): Eukaryota > Viridiplantae > Streptophyta > Magnoliopsida > Malpighiales > Salicaceae > Salix > Salix exigua. Next base: position 2,011,220 of record CM063589.1, on the reverse strand, counting down.
ACTATTATTATTGATTTGTTTGTTGTTTATTTTTTGGATATAAATATTGATCGATTGAAGCTTTCTTGTTCCACTCTTTCTTTCCGAGTTTTTAATTTGTTGCGTTTTACACCTTTCCTTATTAAATACATAAAAAAAATCAACTTGCAGATTTAAATGCTTGATTAAGTTTGGTGATGTCTTTTAACAAATACCCTTCTGGAGCAGGTGGAAATCCAGAGAAACAGAGCATTGCAATATGTTCATCAAAGCATTGGATTTGGAATTCGATAACGATGATGATACAAGAGGGAAGAACATTATAGGATTTTATGTGCATGCATGGCAAACTCAAGGAAAAAGCTGCACGTGGCCATCCATTACAAGCCTTCTTGTCTAAGATTTTTTTTATTTTTTTAAAAAAGTTATTTGTAATATTTTTTTAAAAAACAATAAACAGACAACAATACATATTATCTACTTATATATATATATATATATATATAAATAAATTTGTAATCTAAATTTTAGCGACCAAGGAATTATATAAAAATTAAATGTGTTTTTAAATTTATTTTTCAATCTTTGATTCAAAAACACCTATAAAATAATTTAAAAATTCAAGCGAAACAATTTATATCGTCAAACAGCTCAAAAATTTGTTAATTTTGAGAAATTCACCTGGTTTTTCCCTTCATTGACAATTTGAAAGCTATTGGCTTTTAATCTGGCTTCAAAACATCAAATAACCCTAAAAAGATCAATTATACATCAAATATCCAAAAACTCTCTCTTTTTTTTTTTTAATCTAAAAATTGAAAGTGTGGAGAATATAGCTTTACACCAAGATTGATTTTTAGAAAATTATAGGACCAATATTTATCTATTTAATTCATGATTCAATATTTATTTATTTATTTATTATTTTCATTTAACTGTCATGGTATTCTAAAATCATCCCATTTGAATTAAAAATAAATAAATTCAGAATCCAGCTGGCAACCTTCCGGCTAGGAAATATTTGCTGGGCTGTGGCATTGGTGACCACCCGCTCGGCCCTCTACCATCCCTGCCGACGCTAGCTGTCACGTGACTCGCGGGGAATTTTCTCTCTCTCGAAAGTCTCGAATAAATTTAAATGGGTCTTGTTTGATAGTCTTTTCAGCACGTCCATATACTTATTATCAATACTCAGTTGACTGACTTGGTAGATTTATTTTTTCAATTCATCTTTCAGTTAAGGATTTTTTTTTGTGGTTGTTTTTTTTTAAATAAAATTGTTAAAAAAATATTAAAATAATTTCTTTTATTTTTAAAAATTATTTTTAGTGTCAGCACATCAAAATGATCTAAAAACATACAAACAATTAAATTAAAATAAAACTATTTTTTTATTTTTTTTTCAAAAATATTTTTAAAACACAGTAACAAACATTCATTATGACTAACATATATGCTGATTAACATTTATACCCAAGATATATTTGATGCAAGAGTAGTTATTGACTGAGAGCACTTGTTGATCACTGGTATTTAAAATATAAGGACTTTATTGTAAAATGGTATGAAATTACAAGGACTTAATTGAAACACTTGTAAGACTATAAAGGCTGAATATAACTTTTGCTAAAAAACTCAACCACCCCTTTTCTTCCTTGCATTGCTACTGTCTAATATAAAAGACCGAAGCACCAACCCTTAAACCTTAAAAACACCCTTAATCAATCAACTAAACAATCGTTTTTATCTTTTTCATACAGCACCACAACATTAAAAAAAATTAATCTTAAAACTCAATTTAAATACAAAAAATCAAGATTTTAATGTCCATGTCCAAAATCTATAGGTCTTAAATAAATCAAAGATTGTGTTTCAAAGCATATTTCATTAAAATAAAAGTATCAGAATAATATTTTTATTATTTTTTAAAAATTATTTTTAATACCATCACATCAAAATGATTTAAAAATAATAAAAAAATTAATTTAATTTAATATATTTAAAAAAAAAACTTTAAAAATATAATGATAAACATGCACGAAATAGTTTTATATCCAAATCCAGTATCAATAAAATGTTGAAGATGAGGAGTATCATTTCATTGTGATTTTGACTCTAGTTATGGCTGTACAACGAAGTACTGATAGCATCTCTCCCCTCTCTCTCGCTTTTATCTTTGATTTTTTGATGGATTGTTATGTAGAGCAAAGAAAGGAGGGAGGAAGGGGGTGGATAAGAAGAAATAAAACGGGAGAGAGAGGGAAGAGGAGGAGGCAAGAAGAAAAACTTGATAAAATAGGTATTTTTGAAAAATAAATTACTTAAATTAATATTTTAGTTCATCTGGCATATACTTTAGGAATACAGATTTATTGGTGACATATAATTTTCAACGTCACTTGCAGAAATATAAAAAGAAATGTGAAGTTTTTGTATCATAATATACCTTTAGAACTTTTTTAAGAAGTCTAATGAAAGCAAGGCAATAAATAAATAAATAATAAAAAAGTATTCCAAGAGAAAGAAGAAGGAAAAACATGTAACTATCTAATAGTTTGTCCGCCGATAAAATCTTGAAATTAAAAAGTTTATTTTTTTGTATAATTTTAAATTTAAATTTTATAATTATTACTTTAGATTTCATGGGATTTGCCAAGGTATATACAAATTGATGATGCAAACACTATTTTAATAAAAAAAAAAGAAGAAAAAACCAGCAGGGATGTGAGCCAGTGGTTAAAGGGGAGCTCCCTTCTTCACAAGATCCAGGTTTGAGTCCCAATGGGAGTGGGAGCTAGAGAGGTCTTCCTTTTTTGTTTCTAGGTCTATCTCTGCGCGGTATGACTGTTATACTCGCGGTGCTTTACATGTTTATTAAACTTATAAAATATTCAATAAATCTAAAAAATAATCGAGATATATATAAGTTGAACCAAACACAGTTATAAAAAAACCGCACCACAACTCAAATTGTTATATGCATATTTGTAATGGCCGTTAGGCGCCACAAGCGTTTAAACGTAGACACGTGTAAGCTCGTCAAACCGTCACTTTCACCCACCCCGCTACTCAAACCACAGATAGCACAAACAAGCTACCCTTTTTTATTTTATTTTCTCTCTCTTATTTTTTTTCTTAAAAAAAAGAGAATATATTTAGCCACGAAAATGTTTGAGACATTCTTAAGGTGTTGCCGTGTTTGGTTCAGGAGGTCAACGGGTTCTGTTCAATAACAAAACAAATAAATAGAAGACTTTGCACTCAAGTTAGGTTTCATTTTTATTATTTCTCGGTATAGAAAAAAGCTAAACCGAAAATATCAACATGAAAATAAAAATAAAAAATAAAACGTTTAAGACGCTCCACAGCTCTATGATTTTAGGTCCACCAACTGGTGGTTATGGTTTGAAACTCTCTTAAGCAATGATCCACAAACAACCACCTTAACCATTGATTATCTTGTTGAAGAACTTTCTAGCTTGTTTTGCAGACATTGTTTAGATAATTGTTTTTTTTCTCCTTTCTCTTACACGTGAAAAACTTAAAACGATACGACAGACATATATTCTTAAACAATAATTACAAGTTTCTTGTTGAAATATTATATTGATAGTAGTTGCTGTCCATGTTTAAAAAACAACTCTTTAACTGCTGCATTCCAATTATTATATATAATACAAGCGTTTTAATTGGGTTGGTGTGAATGCACCAAGTCATTAAGAGGTTCGTTCTTTCTTAGAATAATATCTCTCGGAATCGGTTTCTTGTGTCTACCGAGCTTTCTCTGTTCCTCGCATCATTTCGAGAGTCATCAGGTTCTTTGCTGGACCCTTTTGAACTATCTTTGTCTTTGAATTGTTACTAGTGATTATTGCTACTGTGTTTGTCTGTGATATAAATTGATGTGGGTTCTTCTAAGATATTGATAGCAATACTACTTTTTGTGATTTTCTTATCTTTGAACATGACTTTGATCATGCATAAGCCTCGAAATAGTCCACGAAATCGTAATGATATCAGAGATGATAAACATGGTTTTCGAAGTGAATAAGGATGCATGACTGTGTACTGAGATTTATTTTATTTGAATTAGTCGAGAGCGAGTCTGAAAAATCAAGTTCTTGAAGTTGTTGTAAAGTCTGAGAATTTGAAACATATCTTGGTGGCTTTATCTTTTCTTTTTTCTTTAGCTGTTGGAAATTGCTAGCTGATCGTGGGGCAATCACCGGCTGTTCGCTGTTCCCTTGTGAGTCATCCCAATGCTTTCCATCTGAGGTTTGAAAGACAGAAAAAATTGATGGCTACCTATTATCGAACCTCAAGCAGTCAGAACAGCAATCTGCAAACTTTGTTTACAGGGGACCAGAAAGGAGCTTCTTATTCTCAACTACCTTCCGATCTTAGTAGCATGAAAAGTTATACGAGCCACACTCCAGCTGCCGGGTCATACTCGGAAATATTGTATGGGGGTTCCTTGTCTTCTCAAAATGGTGCTGAATTCTCATCCTGTGGAGCTAGAGATGAGATAGTATTCATTCCACCTACAAGTGACACGATGAATTTACAATCTGTTGGTGGGCAGTTAAATACAGCAGCAGCAGGTAACCTGGTTGGTGACTCTGTCAGTGGGAATTCCCAGGCTGTTCCACCATGGATGCAGCTTGGCATTCCAGACTGTGAGCAGAAGTTCCACTCTCAATCATTACCACTGAGGCTTGGCATGCAGGGGCAATCTGCAGTTTCTATGCCTTCACTTCAGTATGATCAGTATCCGAACCGAAATTTTCCTTCATCTCTTTGTTCAAATCTGCTTGTGCCAGGGAAGTGGACTTTAACCAGTGAAGGTGATGAAAGCAATCAAAGGAATGAGTTGAGAGAATTCGAAGGATTGTCTGGATTTGCAGGAAGCAGCCATAACCCTATCAAAACAGAGTCTCCACACAATCCTCAGTACATAGTTGGCCTGGAAGATATGCCTGCTGATATGAATATGTATGGATTAGTTGGTTATGCTAACACCCTCTTGAACTCCAGATACCTCAAGTCAGTGCAACAATTGCTCGATGAGATGATTAATGTAAAAAAGGCTTTGAAGCAGCCTCAATCCAACAAATGTTCCGGTGACAACAAGGAGAATGATAGGAGGCCGAGTGCCTGTTCTATGCATCCCTCATCAAATGAGAAGCCATCGGATCCTACCGAGTCTACCGCCGAATCCACTCCAGGGCTATCACCTGTAGAACGGCAGGACTTGCAGCACAAAAAGACTAAGCTTCTGTCTATGCTGGAAGAGGTAGGTTCAACTCGTCCATAATTGTGCTAATTCTACGCTACATTCATTTTTATCCAATGCTGGCAAGATATTGTATTGGAATCCCTGGATTATTAACAAATATCTCTGATAAAATGTATTTAGTACATAGTTTAAAAGGATGTACTGACAAAATAACCGAAATTAGCATTCAATAGCTTGTTTTGGAACCGGAAATGCTCTTGAGGGAAGAAATAATTTCTATGTTGAGCTTCATCAAGTATTTTAGAGCAGAAATGGTGGCATGTGAGACAAGTTTCTAAGGCAAAGAAACGGCGTTTCATTTAACTGGTTTGGTAGCTGGTATGATTCAGCTGGAGATTCGAGAGGGAAAATGAAGGATTGAAAGTTAAATTACCTCAAGTTCATAATAGCTCCTCCTTGATTCCATTGTTTTGTGAATGATCTGTGTTTACGCTTTACGCTTTTCTATATCCTTAGCTATCATTTGGACGGAGCTGCTGTCTCTATGAACTTTGTTGAAAGGTTTCTTGTACTTTTCTGTAGGTAGACAGAAAATACAAACAATATTACAATCAAATGCAAACTGTGGCGTTATCTTTTGACATGGTGGCTGGTCACGGGGCTGCTAAATCATATACAGAACTCGCCCTCCAAACAATTTCTCGTCACTTTCGCTGTTTGCGTGACGCAATTAGTGGCCAAATAGAAGTTATCATGAAAAGGCTTGGGGAGCAAGGTAGCTCAACAAATGGTCAAGGAGGGATACCACGTCTCCGTTATGTAGATCATCACACCAGACAGCAGAGGGCTCTCCAGCAGCTTGGGGTGATGCGACATGCTTGGAGGCCTCAAAGAGGCCTCCCTGAGAGCTCTGTTTCAGTCCTTCGAGCTTGGCTCTTTGAGCATTTCCTTCACCCGTATGTTACTGGATACTTATTTACAAGATATTATTTGTTCATTTTGACAAAGGATATCTCATTAATTCTTTCTGGATTTGTGTTTTTCACCAGCTACCCGAGTGATTCAGAGAAAATCATGTTAGCAAGTCAGGCAGGCTTGACCAGAAGCCAGGTAGTCAGATTAAACTTCTGCCAATATAAATTCAAAATATTTATTTTTAGGAAACTTCAGTGGAGGATCACTTTGTATCAACGGTCATTCTTTAACCAACTCTGATATGAAGCCTTCTTTCTCTTATCTTATCTTATGGCACGATCAATTTCCTATTTAAATCAGGTCGCGAACTGGTTTATAAATGCGCGGGTGCGTCTCTGGAAGCCCATGGTTGAGGACATGTACAAAGAAGAGTTTGGTGATTCAGACACAAACTCCAAATCTTCTTTGGACGAAACAACGAAAGCCCGTGGAGATAAATCTGACAATCTCTTGACATCTGAGAATAGGCTACGTGAATTGTATGAGAGTGTGACATCTGCAGGTGCTGATATTGCCCAGCCAGGGAAATCCCATGACATAAAATCTAATCATATTCTTGAGTTAGAAATGAAAGAGCCTCTGGCGAAAATAGTCCTCGAGAATGGTTCTCAGGGACCCAATGTGGCAGAATCTGATATTATGAAATTTCCTCGGGATCGAAGGTTTAATATAGATGATGACCATAACTTCTGTCCACGTGATAATATGCCATGTGACCAAAATGGTGATGGAAATCCTATGTCTGCTGCTGCTGCTGCATATGATGTATCACACATGAAAGGATTTGCAGCAGGCAGCCAGATGTCTCTTGCATTGGGATTGCAAAGTAATGACAGTGATTCATTTCCCACGTTCGATGGGGCCCATATGAGAGGTAAAAACACGTCAGCTTCTTCTGTGGGGCATGATGAGGTGGATTATCACTGTATGGATACAGGAAAGCAACATGACAGGATTGCCAATTCCCATCGGTTACATGATTTTGTGGTTTAAAGGAATCCTTCTAGCTTTCCGAGGTAATTTCATCAATCCTGCCAAGAGAAGGATTGATGGATAAAGCAGAAGAAAACAAGCTCAGTGATATACGTACAGATTACAGGGATTGTAGATATATCTATGCATATACAATAAGATTTTTAGAACTCTCAAGGAATTTGTACAAGCTCTCCCTAATTGTGACACTGATGTATCATTTGATTCCTAATTCTGAAATAAATGTTGATAACTTTGCACTCCTTTAGTATTTTTCGTTACATTGTTGCCGAATGGGATCATGCAAAACATCCTTTCACCCCAAACCTGAAAGTTTTGCTTAACCAAATTTCACAAACATAAAAACTGACTGAAACTTCTCTGCTCTTTCCTTCTCGTTTCCCGTCTTGTCTTGATCTCAGGCAGCTAATTTACCTGTTTGTGGTCCCAAAATCCAAATCCATGCTTGATGCTATCTGGTTTCTTGGATTCTGTCGTTTCATTTTTCATTTCCTCATCGCCATACCATGTGTTTTTAGCATATCACTTCCATCAAAGAGCTCGAGCATGCATGCCTGTCACTCCATTAAATCATGAACCGAGTTTCTTTGCTATGGAAACGCTCACTTTATATTGCTGGGCTCTCCACGCTTCACCTGATCCATTTTTTCAGGCCATTATGGTCACCATCTAATTAGTTCAAATCTAATTCAAAAACTTGGTTTATTAGTTTCTGCGAGTGGCAAGTACTTATATATGTGGCCTACACAAGTGCTGTAAAGCTGACAGAATTTATACTTTTAAATCTGCTGGAATAATTCAGATAATGCAGACACTTTAATCTTATCAGTGTGGGCCTTCCAGTTCCAAGGTAAACAACAATGTTAGGAAACAAGAGAGTGACAACTGGAGGAGGCCGAAGGAACAACCATAGCAATCATTTATAAAGCATCCAAAGGACTTTCCCAATCAACAAAGAATACACCTCGAACCACTGGAATAAAGCATAATTAAGTTTAAAATTTATGTTAAAAAATAATATAAATTATAATTTAAGATTAATCTTAGTCATTTAAGTATTTAGATTGATATGATTCTATAATATAAATACAGTTTGAATTTTATCATCCTGTTATCTCTAATTAAAATTATAATTTTAATATAAAATAGTATATATTTAATAGTTTTTAAACTCGCCTACAATCTAGATCACGGATTTTGACCTAATCACTAGATTTAACTAGGTCATTAAGTCATCTTGAATATAGCCTATTGTTTTTAGGTCACAGATTTATAAAACAAAACAACAGTCTTTTTGTTAAATATAAATAAATAGTCAATGAGTACAATTGATTTTTTTTTTTAAATAACTCAGTCCATAGATCAATTTAGATTTTTAACCGAGTTATCCAAGTTCTTACCTTCCTTTATCATTTATTTAAACCTAGCTCGGTTAACCGGCCAGTTCCTTGAGTTTACGTGCTAGACCAATCAAAATGCTACAACTGCATGCGTTTAAGGTAATTTAAACCCTAAAGATAGCTCAAGTTTTCTGATAGAGAGAGCACAGATGTATTTTTTATTTCTTACTTGCTCTTGAAAGATTGTGATATTCAGTGTCCTTTCAACGTCTCTATGATTGTAGCACCTAACAGGAAAAAGCTAGATATTCCTATAAGGTTACAGTCTCAGAAACAGACAATCTTAAAACAGGGAGTGTGCAAAAGAATGCCAACTTTTTCTCTTTTACAGATGACAGCAGTCCAGTGAGCAGAATAATTGTTACGTATCAAAGAACTCTCTTCCTGATGACAAGCTAGAGAGAGATAATTACACTATTTTTAGCTGACAGTACTTTTGAGAATCCCGAAGAAATGTAACAGCGAGCATTAAAGCTGAAGGATTGATGCTTTTGCTTTTGGGTTTGTACTCGGAGAAGTTATATGGATGGGGGGGACCATCTCCTTCTGCATCTGCATCTTTACCCACTCAATTAGCTTCTCTTCGAGGATAGTCTCTTAACTCGGAGAACTGCTCATTTTTCAGAGAGAGAGAGAGGGTCCTCACTTTCTTCTGGGAATTAATGTTATGCTCAAACCAAAAGAATAGAGGCGCGCACAGATTGGAGCATTTATAGCCCTGGACTTCTGTTATTCAATTTTTTTTATGCTTATTACAGTTAAAATGACATTTTAGCTTTCAAAAGAGGGTTCTTGAGCTTCGATAACTACTTCCATGAGGGTAGGAGTTAGTTGGCAAAGGCTAATCAAGATTTTGGTTTGACTTGTTTCTTCTGTTCTCCCTTTCCTGTGCTGTGCTTTTACCAGTTCTTATTTCGTATTCCATATTGTATTGGAACTCTTAGAATAATTTCCACCCTGCCCCTCATTCCAATTATGTTCTGAAGTTTTCTTTCGGGAATTTGTTTTACTTGCAGTCCTGGCTTCAATTCTGCTACTTCATATTCGCACTGAACTGGGTTTCTTTCAGTTTGGCATTATTGGATTTTTTGTTTGCCAGTAGTTCATAATTGTGAACTCCATTTGGTTGTGACCTCTTGACATGCCTATTAATGCAGAAACTCTTCCTGGCTCTTGATTCCAGTTGCCTCAAGAGCAAGTTAGGACAGAATGCCACTTCAGAGCTGCAAGTCATTTCTTGTTCTACTTCATGATCCACCGACTTGTCTGTCTTCTTGTTATCCAGTTCCAAATGCATGAGAACTCCAATTTTCTCTTTCTTCCAAGCTTGATATTGCCTTTTTTGGCTTGCCAAGCCAATATTTTGGAATCAAACCTGGTAGTTTAAGTTCTGATTCTTTCTTCGTTCATACTATATTGACAAATCATGTTTTAGAATCTTCTCTTAAGTTAAAATTTAATACCTTTGTGCCCTCGCACTTTACTGGCACCAATGGGTTCACAAGACTCACCCCCAAATTCAGCTTCTGGCATGTTACACCAATTCATTATCTCAGACTCCATTGCTAGTCAAAACCAGTTTCAATGTCAGAATTTCAATATTTTCGGTCCAGACTTGCGAGGCAGCAACACATTTTCTCAGTCTAATGGTGTATTGCCAAGCATAAAGTCTCTAGAGGAAAGAATGTCTAGGTCAATAGACCTAGTCCAAGTTCCCTCAGTAGTTCAAGAATCCGAGATTAGCCATACTAGGCACTTGATGGATCTTCTTGGAGCGGCAAATGAGACTAATCATCAAGCTCAAAGGTTATCACTATCTCTTGGTTCTCAGATGCTAGTTCCCCAAGTTCAGTTCAGGCAGAGATCCTTCAATTCGGATCTCATGAGTCCTAATTACTTAATTCCTAGAGGAGAAGAAAGGGAAGCATATAATCTAGGAGGTGAACAAGCAAACGACGATTATTCTCTCACTGATAGTGGATTTCCTCAATCATCAACCTCATCAAGTAGACCTTCTTCTACATCTTATGGAACACAATCTTTTGCGGTTGCTATAGGGAATTCAAGGTATTTAAAGCCTGCTCAGTCCCTGCTAGAAGAAATTGTGCATGTAAGTTGCAAGGCAGTTGAAATTAGCAATGAAAATTGTGTTGGAAAATTATTTCCTTGTGGCCAAAGAGGATCTCTAAGACTTTCTTCCGAATTAAAAGTAGAACTGTGGGGCATTGGGCTTGTTCAAGCCGAGAAACATGAACTCCAGCATAAAATTGTAAAGCTTATAGCATTGTTGAAGGAGGTAAGTCCAAAACTCCAATCTGTATTTGAATTTACATGTTCTGTGTCAGCAGGCTAACTCCGATCGCTTTCGAACTCGAAAACTGATGAGACATTTTTATTGATTTCAGGTTGAGGGCAGATATGAGAAATACTACCATCAAATGGAAGAAGTGGTATCATCATTTGAGGACATAACTGGTTTAGGAGCGGCCAAAACTTACACAACTCTTTCTCTCCAAGCCATGTCCAAGCACTTCTGCAACTTAAGAGATGCTATAGTGTCCCAAATCAATGAGACAAAAATAAAATTCTCTCGAGACTTGCCGAAAAACTGCACAGGATTGTCACAACTCAACTTGTTTGATAAAGAGAACAGACATAGCCGGATATCTCTGCAACAGCTTGGAATGATGCAAAGCCAAAGGCAAACATGGAGACCGATCAGAGGGTTGCCAGAGACTTCTGTAGCCATCCTTCGCTCTTGGCTTTTTGAGCATTTCTTGCACCCGTAAGTTCTTTAAAATGAGTGAACTCCACGGTGATCATAATATTACTAAAACTGTGATTTACCCACTTCATTTGTCACACACAGGTATCCAAATGATTTTGAGAAACTAATGTTAGCATCACAGACAGGCTTGACAAAGAATCAAGTAAGTTTAGTTTGCTTAATCCCACCAACACGTTACCTTTCTCTTATAGTTCATCAGCTTGACACCGACAAATTTGTGGGCAATTCACTGTTCTTCTAGGTATCAAACTGGTTTATAAATGCTCGAGTCCGGCTATGGAAACCTATGATAGAAGAAATGTACAAAGAGGAGTTTGCAGATCATTCACAGGACTGAAGGAATAGGTTGATGGCTAAAATCAATTCCTTCTTCAAATTGTCTTTTATGCCATACGAAATTAACAATATCCTCTTTCATCATTCATCCTACGCAGCTGAAGCTGGAAATCTGAGAGCAGTCCAGACCTGTGATTTTCAGGAAAAGCACAAATTTCCACGGGCCATTATATAAGCTGCTTCAACTTTTGATGTTTATTTCTATCACCGTTCAAAAAAGCTTGATAAGCATTGATTACTGCATGCATTCTTAGGACACCTAGGAATCTTGCCAGCATCATACGTAAGGGGGACTCTTTGGGATAGCTGTCAAGACAAACGGATAACGATAATTCAGCACTGACATTAGTAAACAAAAAAAGTTGTAACATCTTGTTATCGACTTGTCTTCTGTCCAATAAAAAGTTCCCAGCATGTACATTTATAAGCAACACTGTTTTTTGAACTTACAGCTGATCACCGGTCCGGAATAAAAATAAAGAAATTCATCTGGCTTCACCAGTTAAAAATTCAAGTGATCTAAAAGTCAATCTCGATATAGCTTGGTTAAAACCCTATTATGTTTTATTTTATTAAAATCGTTTTTTTTTAATCTAAGCAAATCTTTTTTAAAAATAAAAATGATACATAACCTGGATTTTGCTGTGGTTCAAGGTTTTAAGACTATACATATATAATATCTATTTTTATCACACAAAAAAAGTTTGAGATATTCAAATAAAAACAAATAAAGTTTAAGGCTAAGCTCTAGTAACTTTAAATAATTTAACTTTATTATTAATTTTATCCATGCAAATCAATCTATGATAACCATTATATCAAAGGACTCATCACAATTTTATGGCTATTTAAAACATATTATCAGAAGCAAAAAGGTCTGGGCCGGTGTGAGTGTACCTGAATTTCCCCAAAGCAAAGTTTTGTTTTAGTCATATGGATATAAAAATGAGATCTTTTAAATGCTTGTGCTGTCAAATTAAACTCAAAATCAATGGAAGGTGGGATTAGTGCACTACAAAATTAGATAATGAACCAACGGTCTAATTTCCAAACCGTGAGGGTAACATATAGGTTGATCGGATTAGCCCTCCCAAAAAATTCTCTAATGCAACACTTATATAAAGCTAAATTTAAATTTTAAACCAACAATATAAATTTAATTCAATTTCCAAAATAAAAAACAAATATAAATTCTAAAATATTTAAAAAAAAACATCCAAAAATATAAATTTGAGACCAACAACACATTTATTTTTCACCAAAAAATCAATTATTAATTACCATCATCTAAAGTCATCTTTTACTATACAATTCTCATTGTCACAAATTGTTATTAATTGGATTATAATTTCATTATATATTCAAATCGAAGGTAAACTTAATATAAGTATTAGTGATGCTACTACATAAAATAAAATAATATTTAAAAAAAATAGAGGAAAGAAACTTATTAGTAATAAAATTAATATCTGAGAAAATTTATTAAAATCTTTTTAAATGATCAATGTGAAAAAAGTGTTTTTAAAATTTTCCAGAAAAAAATATAAATTGTCACCAAGTTGATGAAAATATATACCTAGGTTATTTTTAAAAACAAATAACATTTGGATAAAAGAAATAAGAAAAGGATCAAAATAACATATAATTCAGAACTTTTATAATGGAAGGCAGATTTTATAAATTTCCCCAGCTTTTATAAAACAACACCCCAAGAGCCCAGACAGACAGGCCTCTCTCCCTGAGCGCGAAGGAAAACATGAAAGAAACCACGACCAGCAGCTCCGCTCCGTCACGCAAGGTCTCTCTTCCTCTCTATCAACCTGTACCCACTCGCCACTCCCCGTATGTGCTTATTTTATGCTCTGTCTTGTGACCGTTGACTTTATCTTCATCTTAAGATCTTTGGCTTCATTCTTGCGAAGGCTTTAAGCAAGATCGCTTGCAACAGACTGCAAAAAGAGCTTGGAGAATGAACTCAGTCCTCCTTCAGGTTCCGAGCATAAAGCCACCGATTTTCTCCAATGGTGCCGTCTTAATCTCAATTTTAATTGATTTGGCTTTGATCGGGGATTATAAACTTGGTTAATCTGGGATTATTTATATTCTAAGAGATAGGTAATTGAAGCGAATGGAGCCTCATGCATCATCTATGCCAATGAAACCTATCAGCTTCAAGTCGTTTTCCCTGAACATCACCTACCTTACGGAAGCACCTCAGGTCAGTGACTTCTTCTCTTTGTTTTTTTTTTGTTGCTAATTTTGTGATTTTTGCAAATTTATACGAATTAGTTATTTGAAAATGAGTGTGATTACTTGCTTTACTTGATTAAATCGATGGAACAGGTGAATTTCGCTCCGCCGGCTCCTCTGCATCCTCACATTTATAGCGACGGAAATATCTGTTTAGGTATTACTTCAACTCATGGTATTAACGTTTATTGACATTTATCTCCTCCGTGTTAATGTGTGATTTATTGAATTAAAGCATTTCTTTACCTATGATTATCGAATGGGTATTGCCTGCACTTTTAGAGCAAATTCCCTTAGGTTTTTGCACCGATTGTAAGGTCCATGATGCGATTTTAAGATTCTGAGTAAGTGCTTGCAAAGCATTGTTTCAAAGAGATTTTTAAGCGGTGGTGGTGGTCTTGGGTGAGTAGGATGGGGCAGTGTATGCGTCTTGCTTTTTGATAAATGGGTTTTGTTTGAAACAACGGTGTGCGATAGTAGCTCGTACTATCATCAATGTATGGAAGGTTAGGGGTTTGTGCATTACTGCCCAAAGATTCGTTACGCTTTTCCATGTCCAGAAGACTATGAGAATAACGTTTACGCTCGTTTGGTGGTTAGGTAACCATCTCCGTAAAGTATATTTTTTAAGTAAAACCCAGATGATCTATAGTAATGAAAAGAACAAATTATATGGCTTTTCCTATTATTACTGTCTTATTAGGAACTAAACACCAAGCACGGCTAATTAAGGTCATTAGATGTCCAACAGAACTGTAACCAAGCATATTCTAATTGTTTCTATTGTATATCTTCCAGCGGAAACTATTGGAGATTAAACCTTCATTTTGCAGAATGGCACGAACACATCCATTTGAATGAAGTGAAATTTTAAGTAGCACAGTGGCCTTGCGGCCACGATCTACTGAGATTCAGTCCCATGTCGCTTCAACTTCTTTTTTTGTTGATAGGGATGACAACAATTTAACACAATATTTACGTGGTTCAACAACTTGTCTACTCCACAGAGTTACTAATTTATACAAATACAAGGAGTAACACTCAACTCTCTCTAGCTCTCAACACAACACATTCACTTTTGTTTGTTCTGTCTCTTAAGCACTAAGAAGCCTCTCAATATATAGTAAATGTGGGGAGTACTCCTTGAGACCTCCATCAGTGTATTCTCCTCCATTGTCTGACCTCAGACATTTTCGCTTCAATCATTTTTCAGTCTCCATCATAGCTTTTCATTTCTTAAAAGTCTTAGATACATTAGATTTATTCTTTCGCTTCATCGATGAAGGTTACATAATACTTTGATCCTCCAAGTGATGCGGCTAGAGATGGTCCCCGCATGTTTGAGTGTACTAACTCCAATTTCTTAGGTTTTGGAGCTCTTCTAGTTTTCAGAAAACTCATCTTTTTTTGTTTTCCGAAGATGTACCCTTCACGCAAATCAAACTTTGTTGATTTCAAGCCTGGTAGCTTTTCTTTTGAGAGAAGCAACTTCATTCCATTTTCACTCATATGGCCAAGTCTATAGTGCCATAAATCAGTCTGATTTTCAGCTTCAGCGGTAGCAATGATATCTTCTGAAGCTGGGGTCATGTACAAGGTGTCAGTTTTCTTACCTAAAACTAAAAGGGATTGACACCATTGTGTCAAAATGGAAGATTGTTGAAGTATGAACACAATGGTGTGAAACCTATCTTCCCACCTTTGTTGAAAATGATAATGATTGGTGATAGTTAGGTATTTCTTGGTGACTAACTTATTGACTAATAAAGAAGATTGTCTCCCCACACTTGCTATAAATAGAGAGGCTTCTAAGAGCTTAAGAAGATAGAACAAACACAAGTGAATGTGTTTTGTTGAGAGAGTTGAGTTTTACTCCTTGTATTTGTATTATTGTTTGCTTAATACAAATTACTAGCTCTGTGAAGTAGGCAAGTTGTGGAACCACGTAAATATTATGTGTTACATTGTTGTCATCCCTAACAATCTTCCAGCTGAAACTGTTGGAGATTAAACCTTAATATTGCAGAATGGCACGAACACATTCATTTGAATGAACCTGGAATTTTTAGCCTGAACGGTTGTGTCCCTTGGTGATTTTAAGCCTTTTATACATGTGGAAGTAAAGGGATGTTGTTGAGCATGCTGACTATGAATAGCCTAGGAGTGAGCTTGATTCACAAAGATTGACTTTCTGGTTCAAATCTTCCTGCAAGGTAGGTTTACTAGTGTGTGAGCAAGAGAATTGTTTAACATTTATCTACCAAGGTTTCTCCTCGCCTGTTGCCTGGAAAAGGAGGCTCGTAGATGTTTAAAGGTTCTTTAAAAGCATCACCTTTCGACCTTCTTATGCTTCAAGTTTTTATGCTTTTGACAAGACTTGTCACTTGAAAAATAAAGGCACTAATTAAGAGGGTTGTTTATTTTTGCTCTTGTTTCACGGTGTTTTGAAAGAAAAAAAGGGCTTGAAAGTAATTGTTAATATTTTTAGATTATTTTGATGGCATGTAAAAAAAAATCAACAAATAAAAATGGATTATTTATATATTTTAAAATAAGAATAATTTAAAAAGTAACCGTTACTCAACATTACAAGCTATTTATGGTTGCCCCCTAATTCTAATTATAACGGCACTCTTAGTCAAATCATCGTTATTTGAATATCTATAAACACTTCAATGAATTATTTTCCCTGTATCGTGATACTCTTTATTTACTTGAATTTGAAATGAGATGACAAGAATGTGACCGCTTTCAAAGATGTATGGAAAATGAGTTCAAGCCTAGGCAGAGTGTACTTAACTGTTTAGGGGTGTATTTAAGGTTATTCTTGAAATTACTTTTAATTTAGAAATGCATTAAAATGTTTAAATGAAGTTTTTTTTAAAATTGATATCAGCACATTAAAATGATCTAAAAATTTTATTTTTTTAATTTAAATTAAAAAATAAAATATTTTTTTTAAAAACACAATTCCAAATATCCGGCATACAATTTTGAGGAAGCCCGCGTCATTGATTCTTCCTTCCAAATTGCAAATGTGACAGTTTAGGCCTCGAGACATCCCCTTCTCTCTTTCAGGAGTGTGATTTGTTGAGGTTTTGTAACAAGTTGCGGCCACGATCAAGTTGCCAAATGGATTACATAAACCTATAATTAAGAAGCGGCATGAGATTGCTACATTCCACCTTCGGAACTTGCTATAATGGAGGCACAAACGATAAATTTCTGGCTCTTGAATTAATAGCTGCAAGAAGGGAGAAACAGCACTGCTCATACCCAGGCCAATGTCACTAATGCTTTAGATCTTGTGGTCAACTATGTAGGAGGAGGAGGTGGCGGTGCAGTGGAGGTAGTTTTTACGGGGAGGGGTGGTGGTGGTGGCAGCTGGTATAAAGGGGTTGTTTGTGGTTTGAAACAGAAGGGAAGAGCACGCAGAAGGACTAACAACCACCCACTGTACAGGAGGATGTGTTTTCTAGTTAATCCCACTTCTGCCACTCCTAATCATTAATTTTGCACAAACAAATCATAATGGTGATTTACTGAGCATGGCCTTTTATTTGTGAATATGGATCGATCAGGTGTTGATTGGTTCAGGTGATCGTGCAAGAATTTTCTGTATTAGATGTTTAATGTGCCGTCTTCGATTGGCTTCGGATTAAAAATACGAGGTTGTTAAATAAGTATTACATATTTCACACGGGCAAATAACAAAAGCTCCGTTGTCGTCCAGCGGTTAGGATATCTGGCTTTCACCCAGGAGACCCGGGTTCGATTCCCGGCAACGGAATTTTTCACTGCTTGGCAGCAAATCCTTTTGTTTCTCAGACAATATTAGATGGAATTTATATTACGATCCCATTTTCCAGAACCATCACAGATTGCTCTTGTTTCAGAAAATTAGGTTTTCCAGTTATCTTTACTTTTTTATTTCAATACAAATTTAAGATTTTATAATATTTTTATTTTTTATTTAGCTTATGGTTATTTGCACCCTATTTAAACTCTTATTTTCGATTTTGAAATTTGTTTAAAATATTCAAACGTGTGAGTTTTCCGTACAATTTATTATTGTGTTTTTAGGGTTATTTTGTACAGTAAACCTCATTGATTATACGCAGCATCAAGATCAAACATTTTACCTGAAGGGGTGCTGTACTGATTCTATTGCAATCCATGTAATCCTGGTAAAGAGGAATATTAATTATGGTGGATGATCTTTCTCCTCTCTGGTTGCATTCCTCCAATAATTCTGCTGCTGCTTTTTTTATTGTTGGACGACTTTAGTGAAGATGTGGGGGAAGGAATTGGACAACAATGGTTTGAATCAAGGAGCTTCTTTTTTAGATATGGAAGCTCTGTTCAACAAATACAACCTGATATTTTATATCTACAAAAACATAAAGGAACCCGTATAAATATCTTGAAAAAATCTTTCGATTCTAAAATGATGAACTTTGCTGGACCGTGGCCCAACCGAGAGTGGGGTTAGATTGGGTCTAGGCCCACCTAAGTATCATATCATCATCAAATTGGATGTGCATGGATGAAAATATTCCGGCCATCCCAATTCCGGGACCTCGTGCTGTTGTTGCTGCGCTTTCCGCTTCAGGCTTGGCTACTGATGAGTGATGAGTTTACATTTTGTATTTATTTATTTTTCAATTTCTTATGCTCATATTGTGTGTTGGTATATTTCTAATGTTTTGCTAGCAACCTTAAGATCGTCAGAAACTGATTATACACGAAGTATAGTGCTAGTTGGAATTCTTCCCAGGCAATGGTCTATCCAGTAAAGAGAGGCTGATGGCTTCTGCAAATGAAACAAGAACACATATATTCTATGCCCTTCCGCAAGCTCTTACTAGTTCTTAGGGAAAAACTAAAAAATGTATTGGTTTTATGTTGGGCTATCCCAGTTAGATGAAATTCCTTTCATGGGTTCACTGCCACCTTGTTTTTTTTTAACACTTCATTGTATTAACTTGACCATTTGATCACCAAGTTAAAATGGATCTGATGATCTCGTGGGATTAGACTTAAATATGGTAACAGTGATGCGGGCTGGATCATGGAACAGAGTAGGGGATCGACATCACTAGGAGCTGCTAACTACCATCACATGCTGTCCATGATCCCTCGACCCAATCTTTATCAGCTCAAATCTCCACCCACAGATTTTCATTGCCTGGAATAACAAAATCATTCACCACCAGCACCACTGTAAGAAAAACCCTCTTCAAAAACCCACAATATTCCTTTTCGTGCTATATACTAGAATAATTTTGATTCCAAACTACTGATCATACTGATTAAACAAAACTATATGTACAGGATTATTAATTTCTAGAGGTTAGTATACTAGGCTGTGTAGCATAAGTAGACTATCTTGTGTCATGATCACCATGGGGACACCGTCCCAGTAGAAGAAGTGAAGGATGGATTGAATATACGCTGGCCAGTTGCTAAAAGATGCCGGGGATCAAATTCCATTTTCCTTCGATAAAACTGGTCCCACTTATCTCCAAAATGGTCCATCCATTCCTCTTGTGTAGTATAGTGAGGTAAATACTGTTTCACCTTGATCCCTGCATCATCACAAAATCTGAGGATCTTATGGTTCTGATTAGTCAAGTACTCCAAGGACTGAGTCTCTTCACCATTATCCAGTGCTGATCTCAACAGTGCCACTAGATAAAACACATCCTCATCTGGGGTCACAGCTGAGCTCCTTTGGTCCCACCTACACAAGATCAGGAACACCAGCACTAACGTTAAGAAAGATCATTCGCATTTAGCAAACAAGAAATAATTAAGACAGGACATCAAAATTGGATCTTTCTCCACTGAGAGATCAGTTCACTATTCTTGTATGCAACGCAGGGATTCGATGAGTTTGAAGAAACCAGGTGGGACCTTTTCAGAGCTCAATTGGACAGTATATATACATGTATTATGTGTGTCTGTCTGTATGTATATAATAAATAAATAAAAACTTTATCTTGGTGCAAATATCGACGTCGATCATTCATGTTTTAGTTCTATTTGTTCATCAAAGGGCTCGGTAGGAGTCTTGGAAGTGGACATGGTACCGTCTTCTCACGGAGGACCCATGAAGAAGATCGCCTGACAGGAGAATCTGTCATTTGGATGATCACTACCGTCAATTTGTTGGTTTCCAGTGAACAAAAGAGAAAAGTGATTGTCAATCCTAGCTGGCCTTGTAATACAAAACATTCATCTGTTGTGCTGGTTCTTTTGCATGTGGGCCACGTGTATCTATACGATTCAGAGGACCACAATACTCTTGGGTCTACCTGATTTTTTCTCTGCATCTTTCCTTCCCCTTCGTCTTTTCATTATCATATCATCTCCTTAATTAGGAAGTACTCGTTTTATAAATAACATCTTATTGCTGGATCAAGAAAATATTATTGCAGTAATGCCCTGAATTATTCAAGGCTGATAGCTACCCGGCCCCTAACGTGAAGAGGCGATCTCCAGCTGAATTCTTGCTACCATTATAATTTGTTTTGTTCTTACAAAATTATTGGCAGGCAAGAGGGTTCCAAGCATGCCTGCTTGTCCCACAAGATTTAAATTTACATGTGCTTACGTGTACGGTCGGATGATGACAACAGCATGAGGACACTTGACGAGAGAAATGTCGTGATGAGAGATACGCATTAATAGTTCCAGGCTGCATGCATGCAATGCTAAGTGGAAGGGATAAAGATGAGATGCATGTGTCATGCTTGTTACTATATATAAAGTAAGAATTACTCACTTGCTTTTGTTCATGGGGTAAATTAAAATGGGCCCACTTGTCTTGTTATTTCCTAAAATGCCCTTGAAGACACCTCTATCGAGGTCGGCCATCCTTGATTTCGGGACGAAGAGGTTGAGCCAAGGGTGCGGCACCTCCCACAGACCCTTGGCTCGTAGCTTCAACTCGGCCTTGTGGACTCGATCCAAGAAATCAATGTAGGGCAAATCTGTGGTGAAGACCGATGATGGTATAAAATTCAACCCCTTCATCAAAGCCTCCACTTCCTGCACATAATGGAGCCAGCCGACAATTAATTATAATTATAATATGTTGGTGCCATTATAAACACATTATAAAAACATCATCAAAGTACACAAAAATTAAAGCTGCTGCATGCTAGCATGGTTGCTTTTGTAAAATAAGTTTGATTCCAATTAATACTTAATAAACTCTGGAAAGGAGGGGCTAATTACAGGGGAATAATCTGGTGGGTGACCGGCTTATAGATTTAGTAATACTTAATTTTGAAAGAAAATAGAAAAGTATTGCTCGATCTTAGGATCGATTGGGACGATAGATCTCCCATGTTTTTTTGTGTATGTCTTGTAGTATTTTTATATCAGCTACTTCGTATAAAAACAGTGCCTAACTAATCACAATCACATAGTCTAGGAATCGTGGGGGGAAACCTTGAGGGCAGCACATTGTTAAAAGCTGAGAAAATGGGTGGGCACGTACAATAATAATACAAAAGAAGAAGAACGATGACAGTAAGAAGGTTCTAACTTGTTTGTAAAATCAAATAATTAATTGGATTAGCGTGCATTTCTAACCTGTTTCGAACAAGGACAGACATTGGTACGTCGTTTCAATGTTAAAAAACCTGGACAGCCTAATAAATTGACTGGGGACATTGTGGTTCACCGGTTCTAGTTGCAGAGGAAAAAAGAAGTAACCTGGACTGGTTTTTGTTGAGAAAAAAAGAGACCGATACGACCGAAATAAAAAATAAATTAATTTAGGTAAAAAAATTAATTAATTTAGTTTAAAAAAACTAGTTAGAAGAAAAAACTAAAATAACAAGACATCATTTAATAATAATAATAATAATAATTGGGCCAGGGTAACCTCTAATCTGTAACGCGAGTTTTGTCATTTTTAAGAGTTTCTGAAGAATTT
Organism: Salix exigua; assembly: GCA_032356905.1. Lineage (NCBI taxonomy): Eukaryota > Viridiplantae > Streptophyta > Magnoliopsida > Malpighiales > Salicaceae > Salix > Salix exigua. The sequence goes on along the minus strand of CM063589.1, from coordinate 1,989,315 downwards.
ATTTGATATTGTAGTATCAATTACATTTTAGAATATTTTTTATTTTGAAATATATTAAAATAATATATATTTATTTTTTAAAATTTATATCTAACCTATCCATATTGAAATCATCTAGAATACAAAAACAAATTATAATAAAGAAAAAAAATCATTTTTTTAAAAAAAGGTTGCGGGCTCTAAATAATTTTGTAACGGTTCTAAAAAGTCTTGTCTTAACAGCATTGTTAGCACCAGAAAATAAAAACGCATCCTTCACGAGGGATGAGGGGGGGAAATTCAATCCATCAAACGTATGGTCATCGGGTAATTAATTGCTCTGAAACAGCTCCGGTCGAAAGGTATTTGTCGACTGCACTCGGCAGAATTATTAATTATTCGTAACATAGGTAGGGTTGTCCAGCCACAACTTGGGAGGAAAACATTATAGCTATTGTCATATATAGTACATGATTATTCACATTTTCATTCTCTTAATTATGCCATGCACTTAAATAATTTGGTCACGGGGCCACTTGAGACGACCCGGGTTATTATTAAGTTGTAATTATTAATAATTGTACGAAAAATTAACGCCATGTAAGGCCCCTGTAACCACTACAGACAGTTTACTAAAGGTGGGTATGATCAAGACCAAGACGAGCATTTTATGTGGACGAAATTAAAAAGGGATTTTACCTGATCAATGGTACCGGCGGTTGATTCGTCGTAGTTTTTGGTGATCTCTAAGCAGTAAAGCACGCCTCCATTGCCCGCAATGGAGCTGATCTTGACAGGATTACGAGGGGAAAAGAAAGAGGACCTCCAGTTGTTTATGAGCCCTTCATCAACAATAACAAAACCTTCGACATAATCGAATTTTCTGCTGATTGGGTTTTCGTGCAAGGAAATGAGGTTCTCTTGGTCCCTGGTGAAAGTCGAGAAATTGGAGTAGAGTACTCTAATCCACCTCACCTTCAATAATAAAACAAAGAGAGCATGAAAAAGAAAGGAAAGAATAAGTTAGCTGCAAAAGCAATACGTCAACAGCTTTGCCAGCTTTAGAACAGCCGTTTGAATGGGTTAAAAAAGCTTGCATGGACCCAACCTTAACTCATGGCTCATGAATAATGATGCGCTTTTCGTTTTATCATTAACTAATACTAGGAAATTTATGCAAAGTTACGTGCCCCCACCATGGAATGAACCAAAATCTGTTCCCAACAAGTGAAGATATTATTCTCAACAAGGAAGAGGAAGAGAGAGGGGGCTAGAGAGAGAGACACACACCCTTTGAGGAGCTGGTTCAAGTGCAATTCTAGCCCTGGTGATGATTCCGAATTGTCCTAGACCACCAAGAACAGCATGGAACAGCTCTGAGTTTTTTTCTTCAGAGCAAGTCAAGATCTCACCTTTGCCTGAGATCCAGTAGTTGAAAATTGATCGCATCAGTATAAAACCAGTCCATTTCCCAATATATACTGTTAATTAAAGCAGGCGAAAAAATAAAAACAGATAATTCGATGCTCAAAAAAATATGAACACTTGCAAATTAACCCAAAAAAAACAAGTCATGTCACCCAAAGTCAGGGGAAAAAATTAAAATAATTGCTAATGAAAAGAACCGCAGACCAGGAATTAAATTGTAATGAAAATAGAAAAAAACCAGCCATGCAAGAAATGCCATGAATATTATTATATGACCAACCTGTAACAACGTCAAGCTCATAGACATTGCTAATTTGAGGTCCATGGTTAAAAGCCTGCCCACTGATTCCACCATTTGATAAGGTACCACCTACTGAAAGATACAGATAATCTGTCCATGATTTTGGTGCTAGCCCGTGCTCTAATGTACTCCTTAACACATCTATCCACAGCTCCCCTCCCCACACTTCAACGTGCTTCTCCTTCACCGATACTTGTGGCTTATCAAGCTTCCTCAATCCAACCCGACTCCCTCTCGAGCCCCCACTCATTTCAATCACCACCCCGTTACTTGTCTGCGCCTGGCCGTTTATGGAATGCCCATGTCCCCTAGCCGAGACAGTGAATCCATGAGACGATATGTAAGCCGCTCGAACAAGCCGGGCAATGTCATCGGCGGAACCAGGGTTCAGGACTGCCATCGGCTCGGCTCGGGTAAGCAAGCCGAAGTCAAGAGACGCCGTCTCGACTTCAAACGGGTCAACGCTAAGTTGACCGTCGACCCCAAGAAGGAGCAGTTCTGATGGGTCTACGGTCAACCCTACCGTCACAATTAGACGACAGATAGCAAATGTTAAAAGAAGCTTGGTAGTCATTTCAAGTTTTCTCGTTTCTTTCCTTTGGTCGTATTGAATGTATGTACGGACTAAGAAAGTTGTGGCGGATAGAAGAAGGTAGCGAGGGAAGCGGTGGCGGTGATGGTGATGGTGATGGTGTGGTGGTCTTTATAAGAGTAAGAGGTAAAGAAAGAGAACAAAATCTGGTGGAAGCGTTTGTGGTGGTCGAGGCTATCGTGGACTAACGTAAGATGGATTGCGCTTTAAAGATTTTCCACGCAAAACATGCAAATCCAGATTCCCTGCTAGTCTTCTCTAAGCTCTTTTTGCACGTTGCACAGAAAATAACACTGGTGAATTGAACGAGGAAATCAACTGCAAAATATTTTTGCAGCGGTAGAAAACAGATTAATTTCTTTTGTGTGGTGGGTTTATAGAGAGAGAGAGTGAATGACTAATGTGCTTTGGGTCGTTTGTGTTGTGTCTACTGTCTATGATATAAGATACAGGTTCTCAATTTATAGGACAAGAATGGGGTGGAGGAAGACAGAAGGGACACGTGGATTTGCACGTGCGAGAGGCGAGGTGACACGTGTGGAGGGAGAGGGATAGGCAGGGTGTGGGGGGGCAGATTTTTGAATAGAGGGCCCAGATATGGATACGGAAGATCTACGTAGGGACGGCTGCAAGGGAAGGTTCACGTGGCTGCAGAGGCTGGACGATGTCGGGGGACAAGTTGAGCAAAGAATATATAAATTAAAAAGAAATAGTGAATTTACACAGTAACAAAAACAAATTGGTAAGATAATATATTTTTTAATGTACTGGTTGATGATTGTAATAATTAATTAATGTTGTATTTTAAAAACATAATATTTAATCAATGTCGTTATTGTAAAACACAATATTAATTTAATTGTATTCAATTTCTAAATGTTAATTTTACTATGACTAAAGAATCAATTGTATATATATTTATCAACGCATGTTGACTATATCGATGTTCATCAACCTCGTATTTTAAAGTTATTCGATATCATTATAGCGTCACTTAAATCTATCATAAACAATACTTTTTATTTACACATATGACATCTAAATTACAATTTTATAATAAATTATTTTTGCTTTTTATATGATGCTATTATTTACATCACGGATAATAATACCGACGGATAACATACTATAACTATGTTGTAAGGAGGAGAAAAATTAGATCTTAGTCAAGTCATTGCATTTTTAATTATATATGCATTGCCAAATATTTATTGAAATTCATTGCAAATTCATACAAGTTGCTAGAATTCAACACAAACCACACTTGATCAAGATTGATAGTAACCTGAAACAACTAAAAAATTTATCAACTTATTCACAGTTTAATCCAACGTGTAATTCATCGTAATTCTATTGCATTCATGATCTATTCTCACAATCCATATAACAACCTTAACTCGAAAATTTATTCAAAATCCAACGCAACAGATAATTAATTAAAATAATCAATTCAACTTATTTTCATGATGAATTGTATTAAATTAACCCTGATTTATAATATTCATAGCTAGTTTATAATCAATTCAAGAGTTTCTATATTCAATCTAAAACTTAAACAATAATTTCATGGCCAGCAATAGGTGTTTAAAGAGCATAATAATAAGTTTTGGGGAATTTCTTAGAGGAATGTTTGTGAACTTTGATTTTAGATAGAAAGATAGAGAGATAGAGAGAGTCATATTTTTTTCTTCGTGTTTTTGATAAATGAATGGTTTAAATTTCATAACATGTGATTCTTCTAAAGCGTGACGTGTTTAATTTTTGTTCCTTTGAAGTGTGACAACTATCCTGTTGTGTTTGGAAATAACAATGCTTAGCAAATATCACGCTCCATAAGCGTGATCTTCCCTGTTGTTGTTGAATTATTCCTATGAAAATCTTTTTTATGATTGATGGTGTCATCAATGAAGCTTCAATGTGTCTTTAATATTCTTTTCATTTTCTTTTCTCTGTCGTTCTCGTAATATTGGAAGAGATACGAGAGAGAAGAAAAACATGATAGTCCACAGACACGCCCTGCCGTAAAAATTTATTTATTTTTATTTTAAATAAATATATTTTGATGTGCTAATATTAAAAATATTTTTTTAAAAAAATATTATTTAATATATTTTAACACAAAAAATATTTTAAAAAATTAACACAAACAACTTCTAATCATGGAGTAAAACTTTAATGATGACATGAATTTAACAGCAAGGAATGTCACAAAAATGACCATAGAGAGGGCTGGACGAGTTGCCCCAAGGCAAATGAGCTCTACCACCTCCGAGCAGCTCGCGTGATCAACGATCCTTCTTCGTGTTGTTTTATTAACCGCATGAAGATTTTTTTTTCATTTTGATTTATTATTAAAGTTTTACTGTACCTCCATAATCTCTCCTCCACTTAGATTTTTTTTCTTCATATTATTTAACTCGCAAGCAGCATATATTTAAATCATGCTACTCATTAAATATTTTAGGGCCCTTGATTATTTGCTTTACCGTGCCAAGGTTAAAAAGATATCAGTACGAATGTGCCAGGATCGAAAGATGCGGACCTGGTAGCTACTCCCTTGCACAATCCACAAGACTCCGTCGATGTACATGAGTTAAGTCTCCATCAGAGGCAATGGACAAGTTTGAATGATGTTTAGTAGATTGGTGGGGCAAACGTGGAATTGGCTCAGCTGTAACGAACCAAAATTCCCCAGACGATGGAAAAATGGAATCGAGTGTGGTGTTTTGGCGTTCAAAATTACAATGACTGGACAGGCTGTTAGTAAGGATGTTATTTTTCTTACACTGTATTTTAAGATAAAATAAAATTATTTTTATCATTGTATTTTAAATATTTTGTATATTTAAACTATTTTCATGTGATAATATATTTTTTTTAAAAAAAAATATTATTTCAATTTATTTTTGAACAATTTTTCTTAAAAAAATATTTACACCAAAAATATCAAACAGTCGCTAACAATAAACATGTGGGGGCAACCTAGGACGAGACCGACCATAGGTTGAATGGCATGGCCCTGAGACTTGACACCATCGATGCAAACACATTTGCTTCCAGGAAACGGTCGACCCACGATTCCCTTTTTGTCATATATATATATATATATATATATATATATATATATATATATTCATTTGCTCGGTTGGTGTGAACGGTTGATTTTCGTAGACACGTATTATTTCCTGTGTGCTTCTTCCTTGGAATTGGGTCCGAGTCTCTGGGCAGTAGTAGTCTAATCCATGTCTTGCATGCGAAAAATGTTTCCAGATGATCACAGCTCGATGTTTTTTTGTTCACTAAATTAAATGACAAACAAAATAACTTGACTTTTATCTACCATTTCCGGTCCCTGCAGGAAACCACACAAATCAAATCCCCGTAGCGTAGAGTGAGAGATTGTTGGGAAATTCGGCTTTTCCATGTGCGGACCAGGGTGTATCGATACTTGCTTCATAGGAGGCTTAAGCACATCGACACAATATTTAACGTGGTTCGGCAAAACCGCCTACATCCACGGAGAGAGTCATTGTATTAGAGATAGAGAAAGGATTACAATAAATACATATAGAGGAGGAGGATTACATCCACTCTACTCAACTCATCAACTCTCTCTAGCTCTCTCTACACAACACATTCACTTGTGTTTCTCCCTCTCTCTACACAACACATTCACTTGTGTTGCTCTCTCACTCTCATTTTTAGCTCTAAGAAGCTCCTCTATTTATAGCAAGAGTGGGGAGACAATCTTAAATGGTTGGCCACCAAATTTTCTTCATAGTCAAAGGTTGGCCACCAAACTTAGGCAATTTACCATTTTCAACAATGGTGGGTTGATTACCATTTTCAACAATGGTAGGATATTGCCACAAATGGCAATATACCTAACAATCACCCCCTTTGCCATTTGTGTGGGCAAATGTCATCTTGCTTGTTCAGCACAAGCTTGCATTCTCTGACTCTTCCAAGTTTACCATTACGAGGCGTCTTCAACACAACATTCCCCTTCGAGCATATCAAGCATGCTCGGTCGGGAATGATGTTTCAAGCCTTCCACCAAGGCTTACAACACCCCTCAAACGAATATTTCCAAGTGTGACGAGTCATTGAGTATTTCAATATGATCACAAGCTCACCACTCTTCCAAGAGTCTACTCATCCAGGAGTTGCGCTGCCCTCTGTTCCACCCTAGGAACCACGCCTTACTTCTCCATGAGTCTCTCGCTCTTAGTCGTAAGAGTCCGGTAGCTCTCCACCTTTAACCATGGGGCGACCCATTAAAGGTTGATCCATATTTGTCTTCATACTCAGAGTATTACAATGCCATTACCGAAGCTCACTACCTTGACAAGAGTCAACTCGTTCCGGAACCTGCGCATGCCCTCTGCTCCTTCATAGCGACTGCGTCTTAATGCTCCACAAGTCACCCTCTTATTGTCCAAGGCAAATGTCTTCTAGCTCATTGATCTTTAGCATGGGGGCAATATCCATGAAAGTCAATCCTGCATTTGTCTCCATACTCATCATAGCCACTTCATTGGCTATACACTTGTCCACTCATATCTAGCCATCACATTGACTCGGGGTTGTTACGAGCTGGGCTCATATCGTGGCCCACACACCTTCTCCTTAGGTGTCTGAACTAGGGCTTCTATCATGGCCCTCACACCTTCTCTAAGGTGTCTTCGCCCATTGTCATGGGGCGGTCTGATCCGGGCTCCTATCATGGCCCTCACACACCTTCCATCTAAGGTGTCTTCGCCCGTTGTCATGGGGCGGTCTAATCCAGGCTCCTATCATAGCCCTCACACACCGTCCATAGGTGATCGCATCCTCCTTCAGCTGAGATGCTTCAAAGTGGATCCAAAAATCTCTACCACCATGTGCACTTATGGGAGAGATTACTTCCATCGACTACATAGAAAAAGAAAGTTGCGGTATACTCCTCGCAATCCTCTACCTCGATTTCTATGTTTGGAGCTTTTGTGCCTTTCGCTCGACGACTCCACCTACACCAACTCTCTTTGGTGTCTTCGTCTTTCATCATAGACGGTTGCCTTTTATCACGAGCATTTGCACCCCTCAATTAGGTGCCTCTGCAACAGCTCTCTTTCCATTCTTGCATGCATTGGAAAGGTCTTCGCCTGTTGTCTTCATTAAGAGCATAAGAGACTTCTGTTGTACAAACTTTACGATCTCCGCTCTCGAGCTTTATCTGGAACACTTCTTCTCCTTGCATCTCGCTGTCTCATTACTGAGTACCTCGTTGGATCCTACGGTACTCTCGCACAATCTCCGTGTGCCCTCGTGCAATTTCGTTCTCCAGATTTCTCCCTATTCCTTGCTTATGTTTGACAACGACTCATCCTGTCATAACACTGTCCAAGTCAAAATAGGGTGCCAATCTTTATCCCTGCTTGTATTTCTCTTCCATTATCGAGGTCTTCATCAATTCTCTCCTCGAGAAATCACAGATCCACGAATCTAACTTCTTTGGAGAAATCACCACTTCATCGGATCCTTGATCATACTGAACCCAACTGTTCAGTTGTGCCGCCATCCTGCTAGTCTTCAATCTGTTTCATTACAAACTGCTATATATACGAAAATAGTACAGTATGGATAATCCTTCCACTAAGCAAGTTCCCGGGAAAGATTGGAGGGGTCACACTGGTCCCGCTTAAAACCCAATCTCCTAGACGAACTTCTTAGGCCATATCTATCCATCGATCTTGTCTTTCAGTATATACAACCATTTGCTAGCTTTGTCCGGTTTTTCTTTACAAGTGATCTGAAATATCTTGGTTTAATACATGATTTCTCAATATCCGGCGAGACTACCAGTGCTTAGATTCGTCAAGATTGGTCTTAGTCAATTTCCACTCTTCACCTCAAATAATCCACATGATCGGGTGTCCGAGTGTCCCAATTTTACCTTCCCTCAAGGTAGTTAAATTTCTCTCCACTTAGCAGATTCAGACACATGTAATTGGGTAAACATGTGCACCTTCTTCTTATTCTCTTCAACGACCACCATGATCACCTTCAGATGCCTACTGATCAGGCAATCTCTTTTGTTAATTCACCACCGTCATTTTTGGTCTCAAATCTCAACGATCGGACCGTACCATTGCATCCGAAGCGATCACATTAGCTGGAAACAAGTCTGAAATCGTCCAAATCGCGCTCAGACGGCTAAGATTTGATCAAAACAAGTCCGGCCCGATCAACGGCCAGATTCAATCTCGAGATCCGGTTGCACGCAGACTACTGCTGCACAGAATCTTATCCCACCAGTGACATGGCACTGTTGACTTGACTGATGATGTGGCGCTGACGTGGCACCGATGACGTGGCGTTGACTGGCCGGTGACGTGGCGTTGACTTTTCCAGTCAAAACTTTGACCGACAATAACTTCTTCGTTTGAACTCCGAATTAAGTGTGCTATACACCGTTGGAATCGTGATGACCTCCTCTAGAAGATCAGATACTCAAAAATCATTTTTGAGCACTTTGATTTTTCTGCAAAAAATCAAACACCTACCTACACCAACGGCTCTGATACAAGTTGTTGGGGTCAACTGGTATTCGGGTCGGGTCAGCCAATCCGGGCGAAGAAGACGCATGGGGCGCGTCTGCGCGTGGCGAATGCCTTCGTTGAAGAGTGCGGCCATGTCCGACATCGATTTTGACGCCGTTTTCACCGGTGACTTCGTCTCGGCCTCCTCTACCGCAGTGGTATGGTCAAAACACAATTTTGACCATTTTCATTTCTGAGCAAAATCAAACACCCCTTTAAACCATCGACTCGATACCAGTTGTTGGGAAATTCCGGCTTTCCCATGTGCGGACCGGGGGTGTACTGATACTTGCTCATAGGAGGCTTAAGCACACTGACACAATATTTAACGTGGTTCGGCAAAACCGCCTACATCCACGGGAGAGAGACATTGTATTAGAGATAGAGAAAGGATTACAATAAATACATATAGAGGAGGAGGATTACATCCACTCTACTCAACTCATCAACTCTCTCTAGCTCTCTCTACACAACACATTCACTTGTGTTTCTCCCTATCTCTCCACAACACATTCACTTGTGTTGCTCTCTCTCTCTCTCTCTCATTTTTAGCTCTAAGAAGCTCCTCTATTTATAGCAAGAGTGAGGAGACAATCTTAAATGGTTGGCCACCAAATTTTCTTCATAGTCAAAGGTTGGCCACCAAACTTAGGCAATTTACCATTTTCAACAATGGTGGGTTGATTACCATTTTCAACAATGGTAGGATATTGCCACAAAATGGCAATATACCTAACGAGAGATAGCACGTGGTAGGTATTTTTGAACTACGTTCCTAGTGGCTTGACCACGGCTAATATTTTATCGTGTTCTAAAAATATTTTTGATTTATTTTAAATTAAAAAATAATGATTTTAGATAATTTAATGAAAAATATTTTTTTTAAAAAATAAAATTTATTTTAATATATTTTTAACTAAAAAACAATTTAAAAAATAACTTTAAACATAGGTATAGTAAAGGAGAGATTAATTTAATTACTTGTCGTTATGTACGTCTACGAACAGTACTCTGTGCTGCGTATCTTCAAAAAGAATCAATCTTTCTTGAAGGACGAGAAGGTTTCGTAAGTCTTTTTTTCTTTTTTCAGTCAAGTGGGCTGCATTCTCGATTCAGCTTTTGTAGCCACCCTTTTCCTTAAAAGAGGAGGAGGCCAGTACTACTCTCACCCCACATCGATCCATGTTGCTCGGCGGCAGCTTCTCCCTCTGTCAGCCTCCACGGAAGAAACTCGCAGACATTTTTTTTTAATTTCCTGGAAGATGGATAGATTGATTATGTGATTGTTTGGTAGTTTAGTTTTAATTGTTTTTTTATTTAGAAATGTATCAGAATAATATTTATTTATTTTTTAAAAATTAATTTTGACATCAAAATATCTGAAAAAACACAAAAAAACAATTTTAAATAAAAAATAAAAAGACTCATTTAGATGTTGTTTGCTATTAGGGTCGTTTTTGGATTTTAATTTTTTTTCCTTGTTATTTTGAGTCATTTTAACGTGGTTAAGTAAATAGAAAATAATATTTCAATACCAAATAAAAAAAACAATTACTAATAAAACTAAATTGAAGAACTTCATATTTTAGCCTCAAATCTTGTAGTTGTAGCTGCAACTGCCGAGGTTGACGGTGACACTTCTCAGTTCTCACTACACCATGGTCGCTTTGATCTGCACTCGCATTTTTAAATATAAAAAACAGATTACACAGTTGTTCAAGAGATTGGCTTCTTATATTAGTAATTAACAACACAATCAACCTTCTAATTCGTGGATATTTGCATATAAAATACGGTTCTCGAGCTGTGCAGGACAAGATTGCAAGAATAGTACGAACATCGAGATCAATGTGGTAATACATTATTTTTTGGGCCACCGGGAATAATTTACAGTTGTTTAGTTGTGAGACAATCATCTGGACCCTGGAAATCAAGAGCCATGCTTGTAATTGGACTTGTTTGTATTGAATTAAAAAGAGCAACTTTGAGGTGGTTGGAATGTTGTAGCAATCATGGTGTAGATTTATAATAGCAAGTGGGTAACGCACTCTTCAAATCTATTTATTTATTTTTAATGAAGGGCTCAATCTATTTTAATTTCCATGGATATAAATAAACATAACTAATTTGCTGTTGGATGACGAAGAATTCCTCTGGGTCCATTAATTTTAGGTGTACAGCCATGGCCCTGTTGTAAAGTATGCACTACGCAGGCATAACATTCCACTTCCACCATGCTTGTCGTTGCCCCGATGTTGCATTTCAACCCTACACTGTTGTATTTGTATCAGTAAATAAATAATTAGAGCACCGCAAGGTTTTTGTGAATAGTTGTGCATGTAGTGGTGGCTTTTTGGTATTTTATGTTATACTGCACAATATATTAAAGAGATTTTCTTTCAGATTTTTTATTTTATTTCATAACATCAAAACTATTAAAAAAATACTAAAAATACGGATTAAATATTGTTTATTATTATTATTATTAAAAAAACCCTTTCAAAACAAATCCATTAACAAAAGCTACCATGCTCTAAAACACTTCCACGATCCGGCCCCAGCTATTCCTCTTGCTAGGTGTCAGATTAAGGATGTTGTTGAAGTTATTTTTAAAATTATTTTTTTATTTAAAAATATATTAAAATATATATTTTTTAAAATTATTATTGATATTAGCACAATCTAAAAATAATGTTAAAAATAAAATAAAAATAAAAATAAAATTTCAAACCTTTAAAAAAAAAAAGACAAACAGGGTATAAGAAGGTAGCAATCAGGAATTGCTCGAGTTTGGGATATTGAAAAATAATAATTGTAGGCTATGATTCCATGTATGTGAACACATTGATTCGAGTGTGAATTTCATGTCCATCATCCAAGGGAGATAAAGACTTGCAGCGTGTATATATAATTTTAATGGAAGAGAGTACAGGAGATAAAATTATTATTTTTTAAGAGAAAATCTAGACTAGGGATAGAAAAAAACAGAGAGAAGGAAAGATGGAAATTTGAATCTGAATCTTTCTCTTTCTAATTCGTAAATTTTGTTTCCCACTGGAATAAAAAAACAAAAAAAAATCTTCAAATTATCCCTCGACAAAGACAATATTTTTTATTTTCTATCTACAAATCGAAACAATTATAAACATTTCTCTCATCTTCTTTAAACCAAATGAATGGAATTTACTTTCATAGCTTTCCCATTTCCCCTCTTCACTCTCTTTAATTCCCCTTGTTTCCATGCATCTTTAGAGTGCACACGTTAATGAGATGTGTTTGACATTACATTTTATTATTATTATTATTATTATTTAAAATATTTTTATTTTTATTTTAAATGGAATTTTTTTAGTAAATATTATTTTCATATGATAATATCAAAAATAATTTCTTAAAAATAAAAAAAATATCATTTTAATATATTTTTGAATAAAAAATATTTTAAAAAATAACTTCTCTAGACATTATTACGTGTCTAAAAGTAACATAACCATTAAACGTTAAGGAAAAAAAACTATAATGTAATATAATGTGTTTATATATATAGCCTTGTTCCTAAATATAACACTCGATCCACATTCTGGTCTCTCAAGGTCCTGTGGAGTCGACGAAAGAAGAGCTGTCATACATGATTAATAGGTGGTTTGCTTGAGAATTCGGTCATGAGGTCATCGGATGTCAATCAATGAACAAGGTTGAAAAACACTAAAACTTGTGCTGGCTGGCTAGATTTCGCATGCAAAAGTGGTATTGGGTCTTGAATTGTTGACAATTGTTTTCCAGGAAAAAAATGGGAATTACGGGCACTTTAAAATCACATCCAAGTCAACTACATCCATAGCTATCTTGCATAAAATATCTGAAAAAAAACACAATAAATCATATTAATACGAAACCAGTGATGATCATGGCTTGATATGTCCCTCTTTCTTTTTCTTTAACTCCAACCAAACACCGCAGGTTAATGCTTTTGGTCGACTTTCATCTTTACACCTAATTAATTTCCAAAGCATGATGATGCCTCGTGCAAAAGGAAATCCCAGCAATGTTCCAATCTTTCTCATCAAAATCTTAGTGTATCTCTTTTGTTTTCCCGGCCCTTCGGTATCTACATCTCTTTTCTTTATCATACCATCATTTTGTCTTTCTTTTTAGTTAAAACCCATCTTTTTACAGCCAAAGTTCGGCCATCTTTCTCGATGTGCAAGGCAATATAGGAAGTAGGGACCCTTGCAAACCCTCACTTTCTCGACAAAGCTGTTTAAGAAGCAAATTTAACCACTTTTGTGTTAGTGACTTGGTGTTTAAAGGGCGAATCTGCCTCTTTTTTCCATGAACAACAATTATTCCCAAGATTAGATTCTTCGTCTTTCGCCCAGTTTATAAGGCATCGCTATAATTTTCTACTATTAAAACCCTAGTCACTCGATGGACTCGATAGACTTTAGAAAAAGGAGCTTGTGCAATGAATATGAGTGTGAAAGTTTGCTTTAATTCCCTTGCTTTTCATAAACTTATCGTACATTTCAGTACAAAATTCTAAACACTATTGTTATAAGAGTACACTTGATCTATGATTTTGCTTATTTGGCCAAAAATTTGGGTTAAATTCTCTCCATACTTATTAAAGGCAAGAGAAAACACACACACGAAGAAGCATGTTCATCCACACTTGTAACGAGACGAGGTAGAAAAAAAAAGAGGAGAAAATTCTAATTAATTAAATCCATGCCAAGGCCCATCCACGACTCTAACGTTAATTTTTTATATCTTGACGCTCAATTGAAAAACGTTGAGAGATTAAAGCGAAAAGAAGGGGAAATATGAAGATATTCGTACAATTATAGCAATTATTAGGACGGTAATTTCAAAAATGGCTAGCTAGCATACACTAGCAAATGGAACCAAAAATGGACGAGGAGTCGTGAATACAGGCCACGGCCAGCCTCTGCTAACTCAACTTTGTCGAATTTATCAGAATCACTACTGTCAACAGCCATGGCATCATATTCCCACCACCACCGTTTGATTTGTCGGCCGCCCACCTACCTAGACATGCAGTGCTGCCGTAGATTTCAAAGTCGTTTACATGAGGATTTGGAGCGCCGATGTTTAGTAAAAACATTTTCATGCAGCTGGAAGCTTGAATGAATAAAATAAAAATAGTGCAGGTGTAGCAATCATGTTTGCTCGGTGCAACACTCTTTGATGATGTCTCCAAAAGTCCAATCAGCTTCGGGATAAAGTATATGCCTTAATAATTGGTTAATATCTTGATTTTAGAATTCTTATCCATTTTCCTTTTGAAATGACTAGTGGTGGGTGTCTGCAAACAAATTATTTTTAATTAATTTGAGGGTTATTTAATAATTAACTCAACGATTTTTTAAGAAAAAAATACAATAACATTATGAAGATATATTATGGATATAAATTTGTAGCAAAAAATAAAGATCCCTAACCTCTTTTCTAGTTATTAATAGAGTATTTATAAGATCTTAAATATATTTTCTACCTTTGTTTCCAATCCAAAAAGGGAGACAAATTGCTCAACACCCATTTTATTAGAACCTTTCTCTTTATTTATCTCTTAGTTAAAACAAATGAACCTAAAAAAAGTCTGACCTATTTCTACACAGAAAAGAACCCCTGTTGGCCTCAATAAAAAGTTCAAGCTAAAAATTCACAGGGAACAAAAATCCATCAAAATTAGATCACATGATCAGAAAGGGTGACATTAACATCCTCTTCTAGTAAGGAAATGAGATAACATTTTCCTAAAATTTCCTACTTTACCCATTATAAAGATACTCGAGAGAGAAAAAGGTTATCTCTAACCCCTAATGATAACATCCCTCACAACATATGTTTTCAGGATATAAGAGAGTGAAGATCCTAGCATTTTAGGTCTAACGTGTAGTCGAGTTAAATGAGATTGAGTCTGACATATTGCCAAACTCATGGATACTTGGGCTCAATGCGTAGCTAAGATCAAGAGGGTTAGTTATGATATTTTCCAAATCCACAAGCATTCAAATTTGGTGTATAATCAAGTATAAGAAGGTTGGGTGTAACATCTCGCTAGACCCACAAACCTTTGTGCTGACATATAATTGAGCCCAAAGAACTGAGTTTAGCATTTTGCTAGACCTTTTTGCTATAGACATTGGTCTATATTGAGCTTTTATAATGGATCTTTTTTGTCATTTTTAGTCATAGATTCCACGAGGGAAAAGGAAGGTTTTAGAATGAAATATAATGATTCATCACTATCATACCATGTAATTTTAAGGCTCGTATTTCAATTTATAAATAAATGAGAATACACAAATAAGTTTTTTACTTCTATAATAAAAAAAGTTGAATTTTTAGGTAGTAACATAAAATTAATTTTAGGATCTTTCTTTTATAAAAAAATCCAGTTAGAGCTCAAGATTATGAAATATATACCATGTTTCAAGGTCTCATATCCGTGGACTCAGTTATGCTCCGAGCCTAAGTACACATGGCACGACGAGCAGCTAGACCCATGTATTATTGGGTTCAACTACATGAACCTAAATGAATATAAGTCTAGCAAGCTAGAAAACCCAATATCATTAAATTCAACCACACCCCGAGCCTAGATGGACATGAGTATGACAAGTTAGATCTAATATCCCCAAATTCATTTACATACCAAGTCCAAAAAAAAAAGGTTTCAATGAAATGTTAAACTTAACATTTTTGGATTTAGCTATGAGCTACCAAATACATGTGCATTTTTGAAAGTTGAAAGACCCATCATCCAAGAGTTAGGCATCATCCAAGTAGGTATGAGCTTAACGGTCATAATAGCTCAATGTGAGGTCACGAGGCTTCGTTTGTTGGTTCTTATAACTTTTATTATTGAACTTGAATGTTATAGACTACACCTTTAGGTCTATAAAAGTTTTTTTAAAAGTGTCACATTTTCAACAACATTAATATTATGTAAGAGATATATGTTTCTCATTAATTTTATGTAATATATTTATCATTCATTAATGCTATAAGAAATAATATTTCAACTCTTCCATCCAAGAAATTGACATGGTTTGAGGACTATAAATACCCTTTGAATTATCCACGATTTATAATGTGTAGTCATTAAATATTCATACTTTTATTATTAGAGCATTTATAATATATATATAAAAAACAAAGAGTCTTGTTCTTAGAATATAAAGTTTTATTTTATTTTATTTTATTTGCAATTTCTCACTAGATGTCATCATTTTTATCATCCGAGGATCCCTATACTTTATAAAAATTATCTATTTTTCATTTCCCACCAACAGTCTATTTTTTGAAATTTGTAAAAGAGAATATTGACATGAATACGTGACTATTTATCATCCAAATACTCAAAACCATAATTATAAGCACGTCGAATTTTAAAACATAATGAATGCTGATGCATGGGCTGTAAAAATCAATAACCATTGTAGAGCAGATGAAGTAATTTGGATGATTGACACTCACCACCCCCCGGTGTGGTACATTTTTGTTTCTTATAATGAACATGGTGCATGTAGAAAACAAACATACAATCAAACAATATGTGAACAGTTCTTAATTTGAATTGAATGTGGAGTGTTCCTCGTCTCAAGCTAGCAGATGGGTAGGCCAAGGGAATAAAATCGAGCAACAAATCTTGGTCAATTATTATGGAGATCGATGGCAAAATATTCCAGACGGGTGTTATCTATCGTTTCCAACATCATGGTACGCAAAATAAATGGTCCCATCTCCCATGTCCTATGCTGAAATTGCATTAAAATTTCTACCTAATTTGTTTGTATAATGACAATGCGCTGCATGCCTCGATTTCCCCCTCTACCGATCTTTCCTCTTGCTCCAATGCGTGCATGGCCTCTGCAATATGCTAGGGATTATGCTGTGCTCGCGTAACATTCTACATGATTGTTTTATTTATAAATTTTATCGGTTACATCGATTTAACCTGCTATTTAAATAATTTTATATATAATTTTAATGTTATTTTGGGATCTATAAAACTCTGATTTCTTTGTTTTCATTATACGTTATGGTCTTACCATTCACCATCATCTTAATTTTTAAAATTATTTAACCATGTTGTATGCAAAATTAATTTATTTATTTATGATTCAGAGAAAGATAATAAATATACTAAATTACATTGAGTTTCACCATGGCAATATTCATCATTATTGATTTGTGTGATGAAACATTGGAGAGAATCAATAAAAAATAATAATATTTACGTTAATAATAATAAAAAAAGGAAAATAACCAGCTGGCTGTGATCATGCCATTTATATATACATCGGGGATGCATAGCCTGGTAGTATAGCCAAATAATTATTGATTTGAAAGGCTGTTTAGACCTTATTTAGACTACCAATGATTCCATGTACCATAATGGGACAATAATAAAGCTTATGTAAATCTTCATTTCACATTTTACAAAAATGTAATTTCAAGTCTCACGTGTGTCATAATCAAGCTAGCTACATGCCCTCCCTGTTAATTTTAATTTCTCAGAAAAACATGCCTAAAAAATGAAATGATCAACCGTCCATGTCTCTTGTTTATTTAGATCGTGTTTAGCTAGTATTCTAAAATATATAATAATCAAGAAAATATAAAATAATTCTATTTTTAATTAAATAAATGCAGTTCTATTGATAATAAGAAAAGGAACATCGGGTTTTTTTTGGAAACGATGAATATTCAAGCTATTTTTGTCAAAAATAAATAAATTAAAAGTCCTGGAGGAGATGCGTTTAACGTTCGAGATTTGTTCAAAGATTTTGATCGGCGGGGTGTCTGATGTCACAGGAAGGACTATTTGAGAGATTTGGCTTCTACCTGTGGCCTCTTGTAAATACAGAATCTCGTCTTTCTATGCCTCAACTTGTTCGTACAATTTACTGACCAGGGTGAAAGGGATGGTCGGCAAGCTGTATTCTAGTTACTTTTTATTCTCAAACAAAACCTCGTAATAATAATGATAATATTTGTTTTATTCCATCTTGTTTTTCTCTAGCTCTTCATTTATCTTTATTTTATAAAATAAAAAATAAAAACTATTTTTAGACCACCGTAAAATTTCTACATTCAGCCACACCTTAAATAAATAAATAAATAAATAAAAGTAATAATACTTCGCTTTTGATGTTTTTATCATATGATCATATCTACAGATAAAGCCACTTTCTGTTGATGTATTCAAGAAATAGTGTTATAAACAATCTCCTCCTTGATTGAGATGCTTCTATCTAGAGTGAAAAATATGTTTTTATGAATATAAATTATTCTGAATAATATTATCTTATGTTCAAAGTTGATTGTTTGTATCAGAATAACTAATTTAAAATTAATAATGTCAAGGTAACACTTCTTATGCAATTTCTGGAAAAAATAGCAAGTACATTTTTTTAAATTCATTACTAATAAATTTAGTAAATGTTAGACTAGACAATAAAAATTGCTATTTTCTACCTCTAAAATATAAACTTATTATTTTAATATATTTTTTAAAAAAGAATAATAAATTAATTTAGTATTATTAGAATTAGATATCGAACTCCCCTTTCATTTTTAAATATTATAGAGTAAAATTGAGTATCCAAAAGAAAAAAAGCTCTTATTTTTTTTTTTATTTGAATCTTCTTTGCAGTTGCGTGGGCTGATTAATTTTACTGATTAACATTCCTTTTTATACATGGGCCTGCAATGCCCATGTTTTCATTTCAAGGCCCTTGTATGTAAGGTCCGTCAATACAGCCTAAATTTGTTAGCTAGTCTATGCCAGTCCTGGCTGTCTTGCCTAGTCGATCCAAAATGTCTCACCGGATAAATGGGCCTTCATTTGTCGGCCCGTAAGTTATAGATACTGGGGCCTAAATTGATTGTATATGTAAAATTAAACTTAAGAGTTGATCGTCATTTTTTTTCTCCTAGCATGGAGATCATTAATCATACAAGTATACACTAACATTTTTTTTTGGTTTTTTAAATATTTTTTTTTTTATTTACAGATTGAAATCAATCGATCAAACTCAAAATAAACCCTTAAACCGAGTCTAATAATAATGTTACACTTGTATATTGCTCCCTTCTCTTCTTGATTATCCCATGTGCTAGTTTTTCAAGCCAACAGTATAAGAAAAAAAAACAGGGGAGATAGTGTCAAAGAGAGACAGTGCGGGATGGGGTCAACGTTTGAACTGCAAAACGCAATATCTAGCACGCATGAAATATGGATTTATAGTACAAGAAAGCTGATAAACCATTTTTTGTTTTGGATCAGCTGAAGATCTTAAACAGAGAAGGCTTCGAGGATCTGTGATTTCCTAGCCAGTGCTGCATATGGACACCGATGGCATCCATGTACGCGCCGCTTCTTCCATGGAAGCCAACAACCTTGCCCTCAGTCGTAGTTGAGGTGAAAAATGTTCCCATCTCTTCTCCGAATGGACCATACTTTCCTCGACTAGTATGAAAAGTAAGCGACTTGATAACTTTAGGACTCTTCTCGTCCCTGCCGATGGGACCATAATATCCTGATAAACACACCAGCACTTCATGGGGGCACTGCAATTTCACCTGAAGATTGCATTTTAAAAGTTAGTGGAAGTGTTATTCACAGGAAAGCAGCCAAGCCTGCTGCAATTACATGGTAGAATGTTTGATTACCCTATGTGTGGCAGTTCCTCCATTGCCTCCATGTTTTATAGACCAGACAGACTGGCCATTTCGATCATACTCAATCTGTATTGAGCAGATAGCTTCTGCTCTCGTGATAAATATCTGCTTAATCCCAGAAAATACCCCATCATCCCATGGCCGACCTCCATCTCCACCCCAAGGACCCGGTCCACAAGGAGCTGGCTCTTTTATCACCCCACAAACAACCTGAGAAATTTAACAACCTTTAATAAATTTATATGAACTTAACTGCATATAATCTAGTGGTGATTATGTAAAAATTAAGGTGATTACGCGTTACCTCCTCGGTTTGGCCTGGTTTTGCTGCTACTAGTTTATTAGACCATGGAGAATTATCTATCTCAGCAACATCCGCTTCAGAATGTTTAATTGCATCAGAAAGGTGATGCTTTGCTGGTTTTACTGTTCCTTCCAGCACATGTGCCCCAATAGCGTCAAGAAGAAAACCCTCCCTCCCGTGGAATCCTATGATTTTCCCTTCATCAATTTTGTTCGTGAAGGAAGGACCTTGTTCTTCTCCAAATGGCCCGTGCTTCCCTTTGTTTGTGTAAAAAGTAAGAGACTTGATGACATTTGGCCCCATGTACATTAAGGGTCCGTAGGTTCCTGTCACTTGTGTGAGTATTTCATATGGATAGTCGAAGATTATCTGCAGAAAGTGCAGCAAGAAAATAATGTACTTGAGCCAATATTTCTTCTCAACTAGGAACTGGTATTGACATAGAAAACAATTATTTCTTGAGAGCTATTCACCTTGTCCGATTTAAATCCTCCACTTCCTCCATGTTTGCTTCCCCATATAGCCTGCCCATCACGATCATATTGAACTCTTATGGATGCAATCCCAACATGGCGTGATAAATGGATTTGCCTTATTCCAGTGTAGGTTCCATCGTCGAACTTGGAACCACCAACACCACCCCAGGGTCCATATACAATCACCCTCTCAGTGTTTGAGGGCACCCTTTCGGTAGCAATTGTCTGAATCACGACTCATATTTTAATTGTTTAATGCAAGAAAGAAGAATAAGAATGGAATGCTACAGCCTCAAAATAACCTACCGACGGAAGAAGCTCTCACCTTCCACTTAGTTTCAGCATCGCTGAGTTCTCGAGAGATTTGTTTTGAGAGCTTGCCTGACGAAAGGCCGCTAAAATCATCTGTTTTGCTGCTTTCTGAGTCACTGGACTCTCGAGAAACTTGTCGATAGAGTTTGCTAGGAAGAGAGTTTCGAAAGTCATCCTTTCTGTTGGTTCCTCCACTGTTGTACTCTTGAGAATTTTGAATCAAGAGTTTGCCAAAATCTTCCTTCTGCTTTACTGCAACGAATACATCAAAACCATTTCCTGCACCCTGCATCATCGTATAGCTAATATTATCAGTCCCGTTAATATAATTTCTTGATTGGACCAGAGCTTTCGAGGTCTTCTGTTTCTGTACAGGTTTCAAATATATGCCAATTGCATCAAGGTACCAGCCACTCTTCCCATGGAACCCAACAATCTTTCCCCCAGACGGTGGAAATGAAAAGTAAATTCCCTGCTCAACACCAAACGGTCCATAAGTTTTCTTGTTGCTTTGAAATGTGAGTGAGCGAACAAATACAGGGCCCCAACCATCCAAGCTGCCATAATATCCATGGACTGAAGTAAGAAACTCATCTGGGCAGTCAAGCTTGACCTGCAAAATTTGATCATACAAGAATAATTGCTTTGCATGCATGACATGATGGTGTTTATATAAAGCAACTAAAACCAATAAAACCAAAGATCTGTTGTGACCATGGTGGTGCAGTACTATTCTGACCGATCAGAACAAGAACCTAAAACACTCTTATCAGCATTAACACCGACTTACCGTTGTTTTCATGCCTCCATTGCCACCATGGATCTGTGACCATATCGAGGCCCCTTTCCTATCGTACTCAACCTGGATGGAATCAATACCTGCTCCATGGGCTATCACCAACTGTTTTACTGTGGAGTGCACTCCATCATCCCAAGCAATTCCTTCCTGACCACCCCATGGTCCAGCAGCCACCGGTTTCTTCTCGCCGTCCTCGGAACTCTGTTGGAACATCTTTGTAATCTCAACTAATCGGTCAAACACAAAATATTGCATTAAACCAAGTAAAAGAACTAAAAAACGTTAGTACCATTTTCAATGGACTTAGTTGAAGCTGAACAGAACTACTTGCGTGAGGAATTGACACAGCGCGGGTGGGATTCGAAACGCATAGCTTGAATTTATCATACAATAAAGGGTGTTCTTATTTTATTTTTGTGCGGGAGAGCTCTACAAAGTGATTATCGAACTTTGTAGAAGGCACCGATTAGCTGTCCCACTAAGGATAGAAAACGATTACAGAGGAGAGAATCGGATCCAAGAAAAGAGCATCGTCATCTTGTGCTCTAAAAGTTTCTTGCATTTGCACCGTCGAAAATCTCTCTTTTTCAATGACCATTCTTTCTCCTAGTTTCTTATTTTAAAGTAATTAAGGACGTTTGTTCTGATTTCAGAATATTTAGAGCCTCATAATTAGGGTTTCTAATCATGGTCATGCATACAAGCAAATTCAATAGATGCCTGGAAAAAGAAGACATGACAGATGCCCAACAGCAGAGAGAGAAAAGCAGCATTCTTCTCATAATATGGGTGCGGGTGATGGGTTGTCATCAGGTGCGGGTCGCTTTACTTAATTCTGCATGCGCGCGGAGCTGTGAGCAGGAATCATGTTTTGTGATATCTTCTATATGTGTTTTTTATTTTTTATACTACATTTTTAATGTGTTTGTAATTTATTTAAGTTTAATGGAAGTTATTTTTATGAATTTGATATACCTAGAAAACTTTGTGAATTAATTGCTAAAAAAAAAATCAGCATTTTATATTTGAAACCTTGTTTCTTGTGACAAATTTTTCACTAGTTATAATTTCATAATGTGAAATTGGTTAAAAGCTCAAATTTATTTTAACATCCAAAAATACAACCTTTATGAAAGATGAAAGGAAATATAAAATCATTTTAAATGTGGAACCCGAACGCAAGCTGAAGAATGAGATTGATTTTATAATCCGATGAGAAAACGAACAATACCAAGTATCCTACTATGATTGAGAGTTTGACATTGAAAAGATGGGTCTGAACATTAAATAAAGGTACAAATAAATCCCTTAACATGCAATAAATGAAAGAATATGGATGAAATGGTCAAATATTGCAAGAAACAAGTTAAAAATAAAGTCTAAGTTGCAAAATAACAATAGAGTTGTGGTCGTAGCAAAGTTAGTTTTCAATACGATTTTTGCAAAATATAAGTTAAATTTGCTTGATGGTAAGAAATTGATTAGAGAATGTTATCTAATTAATTTACTTATAATCTCAAGAAACATCAAATTTATTTGCTTGAATTGAAAGGATATTTATTTTACTTCAATGATCAACAAATTTATAAAAATAAGACATCTAGATCTTCGAGTTCATGACATATCAATTTATTATTTTTATTTTTAAAATTTGATTTCTTTAATTTTTTATTCAAATCCTCCATTTGTTTTATTCACTACAGTAGCTTATAGAAAGATTGTATAAAAAATTTCTTGTTTTCACAATCATACGAGGAATTTAATTTATCTTGTAAATGATAATAAAATTAGAGTTCCTAAGGGGCATGACATAATGATAAAGGATTTGAGATCTATACATCGAGTTTCAAGTTCAAGTCGGATATGTATCTTTTATTCGAAACAATTAGGATTTTACTTGCTCATCTGATCCCACAAAATATGAAATAGATTTCCTCACGTTCAAAAATAAAAAAAATAAAATTAGAATTATATTTTAAAGATTTCGCCGACCGAATATTATGCTATCTTCAATCAAAAGGCAGCAGAAGCTATGATGATGGTTAAGAGAACCATGATTGGATAGGTTTGCAGTGCAAAGGGCCGGGTGGAAGTGTCAGCTATATGGAAAGGAAATCTTATTCCACGGTCTCAAGACGAGACATATTGTAGATAGCTCTTCCAAATATTGGAAAGTCCATTTATCAGCAAACAAAACGAACTATAAAGGGGGGGAAATCCCTCAAGATAGACGAGTCACCAGAGTCTGCAGATGAGATCACGTTAGGTTAATTGCAGATCTTTAGGTAACATTTGTCCGC
The DNA here is from genome assembly GCA_032356905.1 of Salix exigua. Classification (NCBI taxonomy): domain Eukaryota; kingdom Viridiplantae; phylum Streptophyta; class Magnoliopsida; order Malpighiales; family Salicaceae; genus Salix; species Salix exigua. The sequence goes on along the minus strand of CM063589.1, from coordinate 1,965,530 downwards.
TGCTCACTGCTGTAACGACAAGTTCTTTTTCTTCATCACACACAATCTCAAATTCCAAATAAACCAAACTAAGCCAAAAGTCACAGAAACGAAAAAGATTTACTCCTGTGATTATCATTCAGAAGCTATGGGAGAACTGTGAGCAAAAACCAAGATTCCTTCAGAATTCAACCTCTATTAAGATTTCCTTCCAGAAATTCTTACACTTAGAAACAAATCAAGAGCCTGGTTAAAAACCTTTTTACAAACTGAAAGTTCCAAAATTTCATCAGCTAATGTTGATTTCTCGATGGTTTCAAGACTTGCCCGCAAAGGCTAATGCTTTTCTTCTAAAACATAAAGAAGAGTTTATGAGCTTTCTGACCATAGATTCCATGAGAATTATCTATCTGATTGCCAGTTATCTCAGCCCATTGCAAAGGATGACCAAATGCCAGCTGCCAGAACAATAGAAAAGTTGAATCAATTAAACCCCTCTAGGAAAAGCTTTCTTAGTGGAACTAAAGCCGCAGTAATAGAATTTTATAGGAACTTCTCAAACCTGTCAACAAATATGGACGCAAAAGCATGCTCTTTAGTTAAGGAAAATATCTTCATGTTCAGCAAAGAAACGCAATCTCTTTATATAGAATGTTCTGCAGTTTTTATATCTATCATATCCACCTGCAAAGTACACAAATCTAGTCAGTGTAGGACACACAAGTGAAAGAGGGTATAGGTTGAAAATAAACTCTACAGTCTATCATACCAGATTTAGATATAAACTGTTTAATACAAATTGCAAGAAAACAAAGGTCTCTAACAAATCACCTTAAGCAAAACTGCTGCCAAGGGAACAAGAGCATTTTAGCCACTTGAACAGTATTCAGATTCTAAACAACTTACAATCTTATATTTGAAACTGATCTTGCAAACCAATATACACGTCTTCAGTTTTCATCTTCTACTTTTACCAGTAGTCACCACAGGAACAAGACCCTGATTTAAAGTGGTGGAAGAAGTTTGAGTCACTCAAATATATTTCGCATCCATGTTTAGCGGAGATGTATTTTGCCATCCTATGGCAATCTGCACACGTTCTAAGGTTTTTCACAATTCTTATACTTTGAGGTGCAGAAGGTGAGCGAATAATGGCAAAAGCAAGCGCAAGCTTTTCACTATGGATGCCGACAATTTCTTCATTCTCTTCCTCCTCCTCCTCCTCAATGCAACACCCACAGTGCAGATCATGTACCCTGGCTTCCGTTGATACTCGTTCTACCCAAGAAAAGAGGTCCGAGTATGATGTAGACTGATCACCCGCAACAAAAGAATGCACCGTGTTGTTGACTTCAATCCAGCTCTGTCCTTTAGGTTTTTGTACTTCATTTCTATTTTCATTTTTCTTCACCTTTGGCGCATCTTCATATTTTCCATGCATCGCATATGACTGCAAAATTGATTGGTGGTTTGAAGAATTCCATGGTTCCAAATCAAGTAACATTTCCCTTGCACGGATTGCCAAGTCAGAATTTCCATGATTCCTGCAGGCAGTTAGTAAGGCAGACCAAACTGAGGATTGAGGCTTGATTGACATACTGTCAATAAGTTCTATTGCGTCTTGGAGCCTGCCAGAGCGACCATACAAATCTACCATAGCTGCATAATGTTCTGAAGCTGGTATAATCTCAAAGTCTTCTGTCATACTGGAGAATAATTTCCTCCCCTCATCCACCATTCCAGCAAGACTGTGTGCAAGGATAATATTCACAAGAGTACCTCTGTTGGGTTTAAGTCCCAACTCTCTCATCTGATCAAGGAGACCAAGCGCAGAGTCTGAACAACCATGTAAGACATACCCGGTAATCATTGAGTTCACAGTGATGAAATCTTTGGATAGGATTCTATCAAATATTGCTCTTGAATATCCTATTTTCCCTGATTTGGCATATGTGTCAATAAGGGAGTTTGAAATAGAGAGAACAGAAACTAAATTTCTGCGCAACACAAAACCATGGATCTCTTTAACTTTTTTTAGCGCAACTAAACTTGCACAAGCTGGTAACATGCTCAAAATGGTAACAGGGTTGGGACTAATGCAAGATGATTGCATTTGTCGAAATATGCCTAATGCCTTGTCTTTTTTCCTAATTTGCAGAAAACCAGCTATAAGAGAGTTCCATGATGCACTATCCCGCTTGATTTCTCCCTCCTTCTCCATCCTATGAAAGAGATCCATGGCTTGGTCCTCATCACCACTTTGAATATATCCCGATATCATTGTATTCCAAGTAACAACATTAGGTTGTACCTGAGACTTCTGCATCTTCGTGAAGAGCACATAGGCCTTGCCACAATATCCAGCTTGACAGTATCCTCCAATCATTGAGTTCCAGGTATAAAGATCCTTCTCTGAAATCAAATCAAATACCAGATGAGCAGCACCCAGCTGCCCACACTTCGAGTACATGTCAATGAGTGAATTCCCAACCAGTACATCATTAACAGAACCCATCTTAATAGCAAGGGAATGGATTTCCAACCCCATATTCAACACCTTCAAAGATGCAACGGCTGATAAAGCACTCGTAATGGTAACTCCATTTGGTTCAACGCCTGCCAAAATCATCTCCTTGTACAAATCCAACGCCTGACCGTTCCTGTTATTTTGAGCAAACCCCGAAATCATAGCAGTCCATGCAACAACATCAGGTCTAACCCCAAAACTCACCATCTTCTTCATCAAATTCATCGCGACATCACATTGCCCTTTCTGGTTATAACCAGCAATCAATATATTCCAAGTAACTAAACCCGGTTCAATCCCTTCTTCACACATTGCATCAAATAATCGATGTGCTTCCTCAATCTCACCCTTAAAACAATAACCAGACATCATAGCATTCCAAGCCACTATATCTCTCTCATCCATGCTCTCAAAAAACCTCCTCGCTAAACTCAACTTCCCACACTTTGAATACACAGCCAAAACCGAATTATTAACACGCGGAAAACTTCCCATCCCACATCTGACCACAAAAGAATGCAACAATTCCCCAGTCTTTCCATCCCCACAATTCCCAACCGCTTGCAAAATCTTAGGTAACAAAAACCCATCAGGCAAAACATTATCTTCCATCATCATATAATAAAGCTCCACAACTTCCCTCCACCTTTTCTCTCTACAACACGCACCGATCATCGCCGACCACGTGAACAAATTTCTCTCAGACATTTCATCGAACACTTTGCGTGCATCCCTTAAGTAACCACATTTCGCATACATGCTAACTAACTTAGTTTCAATAACTGGAGATTTTTCCTGCACGACACTAATTCGAGCGTGAATTTTTCGTCCCAGATTAATAGAATTGGTGTCAATGCAAGATTGGAGTAAATTCATGTAAGTCCTGGGTGTTACCTTGGACCCTTGTTGAGCTACGGAATCAAGAACTGTTACGGCGTCGGTTAGACTTCCGTTTTTGCAGAGGGAGTCCAAGTGGGAGTCAATGGATTTTGGGACAGGATTTTTAGCGAACGAGATTGAGGATTTGATGGATTTTTGTGAGAATTCTGATAGACTCTCTTGTCTGCTTTGGATTATCAGTGGGGTTTTTGAGAAGTTTCGTATTATTACCAAGTTCTCCATTTCTTTTCAAAGATTTTTCTTTCTTATAATTTCAGGTGAGAAATGGATAGGGAGAGGGAGAGCGAGCTGAAGTGACGCAGAAGGAAGAAGCAGCTCAAATGGATAGCAGTAGAGATCCTCTGTAATCTTGTTCACACACAATCATCGGTGTTTATTATGATTCTTGCCACGTGGAATTTGTATGTTTGTTTTGGTGAGACAATTATCAATATGTGTGGGAGCACACGCCGTAAGTGGATTTTCTTTTCTTTTTTTCCTTTCCTTTTTTCAGGTTTTAAGGATTAAGGTATTTTCAAAGCATGAATTTTGATAATACGAGAGCATCTTTAAAACAATTTTCATTTGAACTGAAAATATATTGAATTATTATTATTATTTTAAGATTTTATGATTTTTATATAATATCTTCCAAAAGGAAGATATATATATATATATATATATGATTTTGAGTTTTTTAGAATATTTTTTTTTTGTGGTTCAACATGTTTTAGAAGTATTTAAAAAAAATATTTTTGAAAATATATTCCACTAATGTTTTTCTAATAACTCTAATATTATGTCAAAAATAAAATAAAAATCTAAATAAGTAATATTTACTATATTTTTGATTAATAAACACTAAACAGCATTCATACATAGAAGGAAATGCCAAGTTAATTAAAAAACTTGTTCATGATCATTTTGACAGGGCCTCCCCGCTCGCCAAGTCCTTGCTGGGACAAGTCATTAGGTCGTTGCTGTAAATGAACTCCAATTGCATTCAAGTAACACCCACTCCTTCCATGGAACCCGACAATTTTTCCTTCAGTCTTCGAGGAAGTGAAAAACGTTCCCGTCTCCTCCCCGTATGGTCCATACTTGGCCTTGTTCGTATGGAAGGTGAGAGATTTTATGCAACCATGATCGTCTCCCATGGGAGAAGCATTATAACCGCTAACACTTGTGAGGAATTCATCTGGGTAGTCAAATTCGATCTGTTTATTTATCACAAGTTCATTAAGATTTCACTGGGGAAGGTCGAAATTGAATGAACATATGAAATCAGAATTATAATCTGATAATTACCATATTAGAGCTTCCTTCACTGCCACCTCCATGCCTAACTGACCACACAGATTGGCCATTTCTGTCATACTTGATTTGTATACAGTATATGGCTTCTCCTTCTGTCAAGAAAATCTTCTTCACCCCAGAGAACACCCCATCATCCCAGGGCTTTCCCCCACCCCATGGCCCTGATACTTGTGGAGCTGCTGCTTCTTTCACCACTCCAGGGACTACCTAGTAAAACCGTGATTCTTAATTGTATTTGTTAGAGAATAATATAAATTATATCCTGAAAACTTATTTAATAGTTTTAATTTTAAAAGGATATGGTTAAATGACAGTATTTAGATAAAGTCATCACATGCATATGTAATAAGGAATGCATACCTCGTATACTTTGGTATCGAAGGACTCGTATGAAGGCCGAGGTTTCGGTCGAGAGTTGGGCAATGTTCCTTCTAGAACATGGACTCCAATGCTATCAATGAACCATCCCTTTCTTCCATGAAACCCAACAATGACTCCATTGTTAGATCCAGAGGAGAAAGAAATCCCTTGTTCATCTCCAAATGGTCCGTACTTCCTTTTGTTGGTGTGAAATGTAAGTGATTTCACAACTGTAGGCCCTCTTAAGATTGTTGATCCATAATATCCTGTTATGTGACTCAAGATTTCGGATGGATAATCAAAAGCTATCTGTTATAGAACAACAAAAAGAATGACTTGTCAGCAAAAAACAACCCACGCAATTTGACAGGAAAAAAAAGAGTAACAGACAAGGTTTTGAAGCATGTCTGACGCACCTTGTCCACTCTAATTCCTCCGCTTCCTCCATTTTTGCTTCCCCATAGAGCTTGTCCATTCAGATCATAGCAAGCCCGAATCGAAACAACACCTCCGTAACGTGTTAAATGAACTTCACGGACTCCTGTATGAACTCTATCATCAAATATATTTCCACCATTGCCACCCCAAGGTCCATATGACACTGCCTGTTTAGTGTTCACGAATCCAGCAAAAGGAGTCTCTTCTCTACTAATAACAGCCTGGAAATATGTAAGGTTCATTTAGCTAAATGTGCTCCACCAAAATGATACGAAAAGCGGATGTTATGTTACCAACCTTGCTGCCTGGTTCACCTTCAAGATCATGATCGTAGCCTTTGTTTTTCACATCAGTCCCATTTGCTGTGTAGTATTGTGGGGTACTGAAAATATTCGATTGATTTCGTTGCAGGAGAGGCATCAGGTATACTCCAATGGAGTCGAGGTACCAACTACTGCGGCCATGGAAACCAACTATCTTGCCCCCAGTCATTGGAATTGAAAAATAGGTTCCGTACTGAATACCAAAAGGCCCGTACTTCTTTCTGTTGCTTTCAAACATTAATGAACGCACAAGGACCGGGCCATACTCCACTAAACAGCTAATATAGCCACTAATGGAAACAAGATATTCATCAGGATAATCAAGCTTGACCTGCAAAATCGAGCCCAGCATTCTACTTGGAAAAGCATTCTAGATTTTTTTAAGCAAATTAGTATGACGTTTAGAGCTGATAAAACTGACCTTGTTTGTTTTCAGACAACCAGTTCCACCATGCTTATCCGACCACACAGAGGACCCCCTCTTGTCATACTCAATATGAATGGAATCGATAGCAGCTCCATGGCAGATCACCACTTGCCTTACGGTGCTGTAAACTCCATCGCTCCACCGCGCCCCGCTTTGCCCTCCCCACGGTCCAACTGAAACGTGGTTATTGCCGAATCCTTCATAGCTCTGTCACGTGCATTTAACTAGTCTCGATAAGCCATCACAAGCCAGCAAAATTTGAGCAAATGAAATATTTGAATGATGGCAACTTACCATTGTGATCCTAGGAGGGGAAACACAGTATAAATGACAGTGTGAAGAGTTGTCTGTCAAAGTTTAAGACATGGTGCGGGTAGATTTTAAAGGCAGCATAAAATTTGTTTAGTGCTGGGAAATTTATTCCCATATTGATCAGGAAGGAGAGAATCCACTAAGTCCATGAGGAACCTTGGAAAAGTAGACTACATCTATCACAAACAGCGCATCCACACAGGTCCCATCAGCCCCACCTTCTTAAGGATTAGACAATGGTGCTGTCGGCATGAATTCTCAATGATAAATACACAGCCTTCCAGGAAATTAGAACAAGGATTCTTGAGATGTTCTACTTGGCACGAAACCAGGAAATAACTTTCTGGTGCTCTTAACATATTCCCGTACTTCACACAAGGCATCGCATTCGAAAATGCCCTTCTTTTCATTTTTGGAAATTTGTGGTTTTGTCGTGATTCATGAGGCTAGAAAGATCTCTTTTTTAGGAATTGGATGCAATCAATTCCAGTTTATCATAATCTGTAAGAGTTGATTTTTTAATTTACCGTTGTAATTCAATCTAGGCTGTGAATTCTATTCATAGTAATCTTCTATTTTTTTACGGAAATGTTAAATTTTGGTTTTAATCAACTCTTAGTTTATCATAATCAGTAAGAGTTGATTTTTTAATTTACCGTTGTAGTTATTTGTTTTTAATCTTCTTAGTTTTTCATTTTTTTTATTACTCCTAGGGATGCTTTTAATCTTCTTTAAATGTTGAGCAACTAGAAGCATGTTCCATACGGTGGCAGCACCGGTGTTCAAGTGTTCCATGCTTAGCATTTTTATCTCAGACATAGGCATCATATATAATCTGTGTTGTAAAGTCTTATATATCGAATCAGTTTGGGCTTCACGTGGGCTTGATTTAATTAGATTTGAAATTAAATGGAATAAAAAATTGATCACGTCAAATGAATTCACTTGGTTAAAATATGACCAGCTCATAAGTTGATTTTGAAAATAATAATAATAATCAAATAGCCGAGAATATAATTTGAACTTTAATGTTTTTTTAATTCGTAAAAAACAATTCCCCATTCCACCAAGATTAACATATGTAAACACATTTAATTTTAAAAACATGTACATATTTGATCTACTAGATTGACATGATGAAATTGACAGGCATTAATAGGATTAAGCTTCCACCCGAATATGACTATTATGTATTCTTTTTGGCAATTGACCCGGGTTAGGTTCGGCGCCATGGAATGATCCAAACCATGATCTGGCCACACGTATTCTCAAAATGCTTCTTCACTGGTGAAAGAAACCGAATCACCACACGTGGCTCGTTTAATGAATTGACTTGAAGAATTGTTCTTTCCCAGGTGGTGAGCTAAAAATGTCATGAAATGGGGACATAATTCCCATGCTGCCATATTTATAACCTGACATTGCATGTGTGTGTATCTAGAATGTTCATATTAACTTCCGAAATTCAACTATCGAAGTACTAGATTGTGTTTGGGTCGACTGTCGAAGTGTTGGTTTATGTTTGATCGATATATATATTACAAAAATATAAAAGGCATGATGTTTTACTGTATATCTAGATACAAGTCATTACGAATTTTAACAATGAATTATATTTTTGCTTCTCGAACCAGAAAATTTAACTCTTGGAACTCGGTGTAGTTTGGTTATTTCTAGGAAACATATGTGACATTTACAGATTGTTTGAGGGTGTTCCGGGTTCTGTTCTGGGGTCTCGTTCGGGTTCAAAATTTATATGTGTCGTTTGGAGTTCAAAATCTATTTTTTAAAAAAAAAAATTGATATCTATACATCAAAATAATTTAAATAAAAAATACTTCAAATTTTAATTATACTTGTTAAATTAATATTTTATTTATATATATAATTAATTATATATAAACAGTACGATATCAAAACAGAGAACGCCGGAATACTTCAGCAAGGATGTGACCGGCACCGAAATACAGCAAGAACAACAAACATTTGAAGTACTGGAAAAGAGACATTCATAATATATTGATAGATCTATAATTAAAGGGGAGAGAATTTATCTTCAGGCAAAAAAGCCTTACCTTTTCTGATCCCAAGGAGGCTTGTCTTGTTTTCCCGAGAAAGTGTATCACATCACAGTGCCACAAAGAGATGAGGAATCCCACTTCCATAAAGAAAAAGGATTGTATTTATTGATCAACGCAAAAAGATATTCCATGAAACACTAAATCACATGTGCTTTTCTTCTGTATTTAAATCACCCCAAGGAAAGTCATCATCATCTTGAATTTCTTAACACTAATGAATCAAGCGAGCCACAATCACATTTGCTTTTCTTCTGTGGCCTTGTGATATTCTAATGGAATTACATGAAGGAAAAGCTACAAACCACTAAGTATGTGGAGATCTACAATCTAACTTTCTAAAAGCAAGTAAAGAACATGAAAAGTAATATGCCAAAAACCTGATTCGCAATCAAATTCGCTGAAAACTTTACATCCTTGGATGCTATCTATTAAGTGATCTTTGTTTGGGATATCATAGCATCTGCTTTAGTTATGTCATTTAGTCTCTTATTGTTTATCACCATTCTAGACTATTTCACTATGTTTATTAACAATAGAAGCTGCTGATCTGTGCGGAGATTCTGATCTTCTGATCACTTTGAGTTTTAATAACTCATCAATATGCATCTTGAAATCTTGTTTTTGTTTGTTTGTAAGTAAAGACATCTCTCTTGATTGCAAACCCAGCAATTCTCAAGAAAAGTTATTTGGAAGAGTTACCGCTGCCAGCAACCCACGATGTCACAAGTGCAATTATTTGACCCACCACTACGGCGAATATGTTGAAAAGCAGCAAAACGAATGAGCAACAGAACAGAAGTCTCTCTAGGATGATTGGTTCCTAGAATTTTCGACCGGTTCATATGATTTTGCGAAATTAAAAGATGCTGAATCCATCAAAAGGAAATTGTGGTAAAACAATTTGGTTTGCCATGCAGTTAATCGAAAATTGCAAGCCAGTTTCTAGCAGTCAACACAATGGCATGATAAGAGTCTTGCGAATCCCAGGAAAAGAAAGATACAGCTTTACAACTACACAAGCGAGATCATCCGGGCTTTATTACACGTTGCAAACCAGCTTCTCATGAGAAAAAAGATTAATACATGACAATAAAAAAGTCAAATACACGCATATGATCCATAATTAAGTACTTGAAAGAAGGACATTGCAAACTATTGCAACTATTATGCAGTCTAAGCCGAGTGCTTCGCAACCATTGCTTGGAGGCCATCTTTATCAGCACCCACAATTTTGTCCACTGCTTTCCCGTCTTTCATGAAAATAAAAGTTGGCATCGCCTCCACTTGGTTCTCCGCGGCAACAGACTGAAAAACAGCATCAATTAGAAAAGAAAGAGAGAGAAAAACACAGTTAAGCACGAGATTCCCATGCCATTCACTTAGCATCAAGCAGGCAACGACATATGATTTTTTACCTTCAACTCATCCACATCCACCTTCAAGAAGAGGACATTGGTAAACTTCTTGGCCAACTCCGCGAAAATCGGAGCAATGAATTTACATGGAGGACACCATGAAGCAGTGAAATCCACCACTATCTGTGAGAGCAAGTTTCTTCGTAAAATCCAGATAAAACAGAATCGTGCGGCCGAAAAAATAGACAGATGCATCATTTTTATACACAAATCTCAAGCAATTTACCCGTGAAAACTTCAGACTCGACTTCAATCAATGAAAATCCGGATTCAATCTCTTTAAATCAAAATTACCATCAAGTCAGGTGATTTATTCAGGGAAAATAAAACCAACCCAGAAAACCCCATTAATCAATTGGGATCAAAGTTTCCACGAAGAAAAATAAAAAGGAGGGCTGAAATCCCAATTTTAATGGCAAACACTGTAAAGATTGCAGGAATTATAACAAACACAACACTAAAGGTAACAAAAGAATAAAAAATGATTAGTTAAATACCAGCTTCTCTTTTCCCTTATCTAGTTGCTCTTGCCAGGCATCAACGTTGTGGCAGGCAATCACTTGTCCTCCTTCAGCCATTTTCCTTCGGAAAAATCTGTAGCCACGAAACGGTCCCCGTCTTCTTTCCGTTTTGAGTATTCTGACTAGTTAAGTTACCTTGAAATTTGGAGTGACTAAGCTGCTGACCCCAATCCAATATATATAGAGTTCGGTTACTAAAATGCGTCTTCTTTTTAAACAATATTACATACATGCCATTCGGCTGGTTGTGGACGGCATTCCTTGCTGCGGGTGCACGTGACTTATCCTTGCTGCGGGATTCGGGTTCGGCCGTGTGAACGAGCAGAAATTAGGAGCAGAACGAATCTCTTTGAAGGATGACGCGACGCGCACACGGCCAATGCAACTCAAAGTGCCCACGTGCCAGTTTCTTCTGGGTGGGTTTTTTATCGTGTGCTTTCTTTCTCCAGTTTGCCTGGTCTCCTATTTTGGTTAAAATGGGCTGGGCCTAATATCAAACGGGCTTCGGACAGTGGGCTGTTAGTGTTGCAACTGTAATCATCGCTTATCATGTTGTTGACTTGCTGCTTCGTGCTAAGAGTTACAGAGGGTTTCTTTCTTTCTTAGCTACTAAATTGGACGAGGTTAGGTTAGTTGAGATCGACATATCAAAGTTTAAGACATCACCGAAATCCTTGTTCCTCAATTCGTATTCTAACTTCTTTTTCAGTAACTTCTAGCAACGTTGCAAAATTAGACTTGGATTAGGGTATTTGTTTTTATATTTTCTGTTCTCTCGTACATTTCTCTAAATCTAATTAAATGGTAGTGGTAATGTGATATTATCAGTAGTAGTAGTAGTAGATGATATAGTATACGAACTCAGTCTCTGAAATCATAATCTAACTAGGCATGACCTACGCCGCGTTGTATTTTCCCCCATAAGAAACAATGTCTATATGCTGCAATTGTATTTTAAAAAAAATAAGAGAAAACAACAATTTGTGTTGTGGCCTTGACCGTGTTTAATAAATTGATTTTATTTTAATTAGACAATAAAATAATAAGAAATAATAGTAAGCAATTTTCTTAAATCACGATACCTTAAAAAAAATGGAAGTACAAGATCAGACAAGAAAGAAAAAAACATACTTGAATCAGCCCATGATAAACATGTAACCTTGGTGATATTGGATGAGTCAACATGGGTGGGTTCACTCGTAAAAATCATGCTATGGATCATGAGATTGATATAATATGATAAAACCATCGAAAAAAATACCAAAATTTTTTTCTTTAAAAAAAGACTGATATTGAATGATCAAGATACATTCTCCTTAACAAATTAAAATGTTGTGGAGAGAAATGAGGAAATAAATTAACCACACAAGAACTAAACCAAGAAATAATAATTTTAAGAATATGAGTGAAAATTAAAATAAGTTATAAACAATTGTTTTTCTTTTATTTGAAGGTTTATCTGGAAAACACATTTCAACAAAAAAAAAATGAGAATTGAATTAAAAAATAACACGTCCTGAACTTAGATTTGAGGGTGAAATTGAAAACTAACAAGACTTTTACAAAAGAGATAAGAAAAATAAGGATCAAAATGAAGAGAAACTAATATATGAAAAAATTAGGATTAAGAGACTAAATTAAAAAATAAATAAAATCTTTCAAAGAGAGTCAAGAAAAAAAATAAAAAAGAGAAGGAACAAAACTTTTTGATTTGAGGGTCAAATTATAAATAACAACTCCAATAAAAGATAAAAAAGAAATGAAGACAAACACACACTCACACACCATAAAATTGCATTGAATGATAAAATAAAAAACCAATAAATATTTATAGAACAATAAAGGTGAAAAAAATAAAACAAAATTAAGGACTAAAATTAAATATATATATATATATATATATATATATATATATATATATATATATATAAAGTTGAAATTGAAGGATTAAATTGAAAAGAAATTGATATTTTACAGAGAGGTCAACGATAAAAACAAGAAACTACAAGATAAAGGACTGGAGTAGAGATATTATAAAACAAAAAAAAAAAGGATCAAAATGCAAATCATGAAGGAGGAGAAAGGAAGAAAATAATAAAAATATTCATCGACAATATACCACCCAACCACCTTTCTCGCATGCCACAAGTAAGGTGTATTTAAAAATGGTAGTTTTTTAAAATATTTTTTGTACCGAAATATATTAAAATAATATATATATATTTTTTTATTTTTTAAAAATTATTTTTAATATTATAACATCAAATAATCTAAGAATATCAAAAGATATTCATTTAAAATAAAAAATAAAAATATTTTTTTTTCAAATTTTCTCAAGAATACTTTTAAAAATTCTTCCTAAACATCCTCTAAATGCGGCAAGACATCAAACAACATGGCACACGAAAGGTTGTTTCTTCTTCGTCATCGTATTCTTTTTCACCTTAAAGGCATTTAAATAGTTTAACCATGTATTAAAAAAAAAAAAACTATCCTCATATACATACACAAATTTTTTTTTCTGGTATTTTTATATTTTTATCATTTACAACAAATTAAAAAGATCCTATTGCCAACACTATTTTATCATAATAATCCACGACAAAAGATGATTAATAGTTTAATACCACATTGAAAACATTCTTTCGCAACCCGTTTCCCTTTCCCTTTCCCTTTCCCTTTTAATTTATTTTGTTATTGTTATGTTATATTAAATACAGAGTAATAGGTGAGAAATAAAAATTTTAAGATTCATTCTCGTAAGTTTAGATACTGAATTTTCATGGAGGTCTGATCAGATCCATTCTAGTCTAAAAAACACACTCCTCATTGATTGAGTTATAAAACTTAATTTGAAGATAATTTAATCTAGAATCCTATAATCCAAACTTGGATTTTTATGTAAAAAAGAGTTAAGAGCAACATTATTTTTTATAAGAAAAAACATAGATTTTCCTGTAATCCCAATTAACTCAGCTTTCAATTCAGCGAGTCAATAATTAATAACTTGTTGAATTGAGTCATGCTAGATATTATATAAATATGCTTTTAAATTATTGATCTCTAGGTATTTATGAGTGTAATAATAATAATTTTTTAAAGTATTTTTTTTTTAATTTTTTTTATATTAACATATTAAAACAATTATATATATATATATATATATCTTAAGAAAATCTAAAATTTAGCCTTTCTCTATTCACCCCATAACCAAACGTGGCTTAACAAGAAGATAAGCATAGATTTTTCCATGAATTGAAAACGATTTGGCTAGCAACAGCAACTGGAAGGGCACATTTGACATTGCCAATAGCCTAGAATAAGATAACCCTAGTCCCACGTGGGTAACTCCTTACCACACCAACAAATTCCTGCCCCACCCCTTCCATTTAATCCACACTTCCCTCCCTTCTTCTTAAAACCACCAGATCCCCAAAATCAATGGCTTTCAGACACCATAATCACAAGAAAACACATCATCATCGAACAAATTTCAGGAATCAAAACATTTTACTCATGGAACTGAACTGAACCGAACCGAACTAGAGTTTCTGTCGATCGACATTTCTAATCTTCCCCAAATGGCTCTTCCACAGCTAATCTCCACGCGCAAACCCTCATTAAACTCCACAGCTCTCTCCTCAGTAAACACTAACAATCTCAATTCCCTCTCCAAATCGCCATCATCACTTGACTCGCTCCTCCACAGTCGCCGCCAAAAACGGCGAGCAGCCTCATTAAAATGCTCGGCCTCATCGTTCTCCGAGAAACACCACAACACAAACCATCCAAAATCAGACGACGTCGTTGAACTCCCACTATTTCCACTCCCGCTAGTTCTATTCCCAGGCGCAATCCTCCCTCTCCAGATCTTCGAATTCCGCTACCGCATTATGATGCACACCCTCCTCCACACCGACCTCCGTTTCGGTGTCATCTTCTCCGACTCCGTATCCGGCACCGCCGAAGTGGGCTGCGTCGGTGAAATCGTCAAGCACGAACGCCTCGTCGATGACCGATTCTTCCTCATTTGCAAAGGGCAGGAACGGTTTCGTGTAACTAATGTAGTCCGTACGAAGCCTTACCTTGTCGCGGAGGTGACGTGGCTGGAGGACAGGCCGTCAGGGGAGGAGGACGTGGAGGCGTTATCAACGGAAGTGGAGACGTACATGAAGGACGTTATAAGATTGTCGAACCGGTTAAATGGGAAGCCTGAGAAGGAAGCGCAGGATTTGAGAAGGAATATGTTTCCGACTCCGTTTTCATTCTTCGTAGGAAGTACTTTTGAGGGAGCTCCGAGAGAGCAGCAGGCCTTGCTTGAATTGGAGGATACCGCGACGAGGTTGAAGAGGGAGAAGGAGACTTTGAGGAATACACTTAATTACTTGTCTGCTGCCTCCGCTGTTAAAGATGTCTTTCCTTCTTCATAGTGTAGGTAAGCAACGTTTGGTGTTTGACTGTGTTGGCAATTCTATACACAAGAAACTGCCTTTTTTTGTTAGATGTTGAACTGTGGATATATTATAAAATGATTTAAGATTTTGCTCACAAGGGATAGCTGTTTAACCGGTAATGTGACGTGCTTACTTGATAGTTTGGATTCTAGTGATTAGTGATTAGTCTTACATGTGCTGTGCTCTGCTCATGCTCAGCCAATCATAGAGCTGTGGAAGCCTGAAAAACCACTAGTTAACGTTGATCATGTCTGATTTAGCACGGCGAGCTAGTGTTTATATGGAATTGATCTGGCTTAACTCCAACAATGATGATCAACAATGTTCTAGATGATTTCTGATAAGATTTTGTGTGCAGTGTGTTGTTTATAGTTGTATTTGAGTTAAACTATCCAAGAAATTAACTTCGGAGGGTAAGAGCTTTGTGGCGATGTCCATCAAAAGAAGTTCCCACGTTTTACCAGATGCTCCCTTCTCCTTTTCTTCTTGCATGATATTATTAAGTGGCTCACGAGCTATATGTGGCAGTACTTAGACTACAAAATATATGTGGCAGTACTTAGACTACAAAATTCAGCATAGTTTTGTATCAGTTTCCAGGTGGAATGAAGATAAATGATGGAGCTAATATCTCAAAATTTCTGATGTAGATTATGTTCTAGCAGGTTAGTTTTCATGTATTTGAAAGGTTTACAAGTTACTAGTTATGTTGGTGCATCGCGAACTATAACTCTTCATCCCACCATCTAAATTTGCATCTATGGATGTGTTCTGATGAATTTTGACGGACACAGAAAACCCTATACCCGCGCAGCTTCTTTTCTCATGCCACAAGTGCTTCATACCTTTTTAGGCAACTCTGTTATGATATACGATGTTGAGATATAAACTAGGAAGCAAGAAGGTGCTACCGTGCGACCGTATTCCATGAAGAATTCTCAAGATTTTTTCCCTTCTGGAAAAAAAAATACACAAAACAGAAACTTAATGTGATGGAAGGACTACATACTAATAGATGCTCGCTATAATCTTTATGCACCATGCCGAAAGGTTCAATCTGATACGACATATTTTTCCAGACTCCCTTCACCCGTTAACAAATTTTAATGGTTTAAACCAGTAAGCTCCAGCGCCTACATAGT
Source organism: Salix exigua (assembly GCA_032356905.1). Classification (NCBI taxonomy): domain Eukaryota; kingdom Viridiplantae; phylum Streptophyta; class Magnoliopsida; order Malpighiales; family Salicaceae; genus Salix; species Salix exigua. The sequence goes on along the minus strand of CM063589.1, from coordinate 1,949,355 downwards.
TTTTATCGAGTCTTTTCCCTTCAATGGTGAATCGTATAACAACAGCATGGGATTGTACAGCAATGGAAGCATGATATAAAAAAATCCCCCAGCATGAAGGTGGCTTTATTGAATCCAGGCTTCAATAAGGGAATCCCAGCTGCTTAACTTCCCGGAGGTTTTTCCCTCAATTGCTTCCATTCTTGTGGCATTACCAGCACGCTGCGAGCACAGGAGAGTTTTAGTCTAAAGACGGCAAAATTCTGAAAGCAAGCTAGCATACGTGTCTGGCTTTGCAATTCTTAGGAGGTTATTGCTAAAATACTAGAATCGATGAAATATTATCATAATGAATCTCTCCTAGGACAAAATTACGTGGATTGCTGTTTCTGTCTATCCTAATTGCCTACGAAACGACCTTATATATGTACCAATTCCAGGTACTACAGCTTAGACCTGAACAAACAAGCTGGCCTTTTCAGACAAGAACCAGCAGCTTAAGAAAAATACTAAAATAAAGTCGGGTCGTTTTAAACGAGCTTCAAATTGAACTTAACAGGGCTATACAGAAGGATCGACACCAGAGATCTATGGTAGCCTGAATATGTTCCTGGGTTGTCTTATATGATCATGTCTCACCATTTTTAATGCCCAGGTTGAAAGCAGAGAAATCATACTGACCTTAAGGCACAAATTCCTGTCAGCGTCACAAATTGGATAATCATGGGGGCAACAGTGGAGTCGGTCTTTACAACAAACAGCAGAATCCAATCCGCAGCACTTCCATGAAATGCATATTCCAAAAAATTTGCTTGCGCAGCAGCAGGTCTCTCCTGCTCCACAGCGAGTAAAAAAACTACATCTGGTGGGTCCTGGTGGAGGAGGAGGTGGTGGATTTGGGCTAGTCTTTACTGGATAGGAAGCTAGCATGTTGATACCACAGACCCCTTGAGAATTGCCACTATTGCGCTGCATATGCATATAGCCACTCATTCCCCAGCTTGTTCCCCATGAGTTCTTCACAATCCAGTAATCCACTCCATTTTCTGACCCATATCCTACAATTAATACAGCATGATCCAAAGACGTTGAGCATGGGCCAGTGAAAATCCCCTATCATACAAAATAATCAGAACACTTCCAATCATAATCATATTTCCTGTCACAGATATCACTACTCAGCCATATTGCCACAAGGACCAACCTTTGAATACATCTGAAATGCTCTCTCACTGCCGCATATACCCACACTCACGGGCTGAGCTGCCACAGCTTGTAAGAGCTGTTTCTCGTTGTTTGGCGGCACGTCAACATATTTATCAATAGTCACAACATGCCTCTTCAGCTGCAATACAATAAGGCAAAGTATGCATTTTGAAAATAAAACACTACAAAAGTCTACACGCCAAGCTGCCAAGAACCCACACATGCATGTGCAAGAGGAGGAAAGAATTCCGACCAAACCAAGCGCAAATGGGAAAAATAAAGCTCACCTTTTCCTTTTTGCAGGTCCCATCCTGTGCTCGATATGGATAATCTTCCTCAGTATCAATCCCGTGGTTGTTTATGACAAATTTGAATGCATAGTCCATGAGTCCACCCTCACAGCCACTATTGAAACTTCTATCACAGTCAACTAACTCTTGTTCCGAAAGGCTAACAAGAGATCCAGTGGCAATCTTATTAATGGCTTCGATGGCCCCAGTAGCTGAGAACGACCAACAAGCTCCTGGATAATTCAGCAGCTGATTTAGTTCTTAAGTGCATTAAAAAGATGAACTGCGGCATTTCAGACCAAACCGAGAAGCAGTTCTGAAATACACTTACCAGCTGCATCTGCAATTCTATACCAAGTTAATAAGGACAGACAGCGAGTATTGTAGCTACATGATTTAGGGATGATAAAATAACTTGTAAGAAAATAGTAACACATTTAAGCTACAATAAAAGTTAGTGCTCGCAGTGAACAATGGTGTAAACTAGTAGAGTTTCAGTCAAAACATATATCTGCAGGATATTACCAAAAATCAATAGCAACAAAATAGAAGGCAGTAGAAGTATATTTGCAGAGGTATAACTAAAAGCAATAGGAGCAGTTATGAGGGCATGCTATTTTTTTTTCATTGGAGGAAGCTCATCTCTTTTAAGCACTCTTTGCAGGCTCGTGTTAAATGATTAAAATCCTATTTATCCTAGACTCTTACAAGATAAGCAGATAAGCAGTCACTCTAACCCTACAGTCCAGATCTCAGGCTATTTGACACCTAATAGCGTTAACCATTATGCTAATTATGACAGTAATTCGATCATACAAACTCAAAACCCTTTCCTGTACAGCTTGACTAATAGATAATTGTGCTAATCATTCATCAAACAAGAAACTCACATCTGAAAGATAAAGTAAAGCAATGCATTATCCAATAAAATTAAGCATGATAATTGAACTTAAAATCATAAAAGTGTTTCTTTGATCACTACATCAAGTCTATTACCAACGTACCACAGCTCCCTTGATCCTTGACATTGGTCACAACCCCTTTCTTTCTCCAATCAATCGAAGCAGGAATATCGCCAAATACCCCAGTAACTTCTAGATTTCGCTGATCAAGATTCAGAGGAGCAGCAGAGAGTCCCAACCGAGAACTCTTGAACTCTTGATGAGTTAGATCAGCAAAGGCATTGAGAGAAAGGGTATAAGAAAAATTACCCTCGTTGTGTTTTTTAACAAAATCACAGTTGTCTTCAAAGGCTTTAAGTCTATAAGACTTCTCTTCCTGCGACGTGTATGTTTTACCATGCTCCTTGCACCATGTTTCAAAGAGCTGAGAGATGTCCGAAGAAGAAGAAAGAGAAAGGAGGGAGAGAAGAAGAGTGGACGCAAAGGTGCAAAGGAAGTTCATTTTTGTCTGAGAGAAAAAAAAAACAGCTTTTCGCTTTCGAGATTTTTGGTGGATTGGATTACGTAGAGACATGGAGAGCCAAGCAAGCTGCGAAGCAATGGCTATTTAATACATAAACGTTCCTTTTCATTCAAAGCACTGGGTCATGTCTAAAATTGTTTCACGTGCTGGCCAGTTAAAAAGTTAAATTTACAAATTTTTATGTATGATTTAAGCATATAGAAAAAAACATTTTTTTTTAAATATTATTTACTAATTTTATTTTAGAGGGTGATTTTACCTATAAAACTCATATTAGAAAATAAATTTTTTGAATATAGTACTTTATTAAAATAATAAAAAGATGTACATGTGTTTATATAAAAAAATATTTTTCACATATATGATTTATGTAAAATTAAAATAACTATAATGATTTAATGAGATATAATATGTCGTGATTCAGTTATCTATTACTAATTAAATTTATGTTACTTATAATTGAAAGTAATGTTTAAAGTAAAAGGTATGAGATAGTATAATTTGAAGTAAATATATTTATGTAATTATCATTTTTAAGATCTACATATATTTGAATTTTTAAGCATAGTTCAATTTATTTATCTAATATTTACTTAATTCTAGATAATTATTTTATATGATTTTAAAATTGAACAAATTCTAGATAATAACATAAGGAATAGAGAGAGAAAATTAAATAGAAGTATTTTAATTAATTGTAATTAATATTTTTTTTCTTTTTCTTGTTTTTTTTATAAAATAAACTCAAGATACAAATAACATAATGTCACTCTTTCTGCTTTGTATTATTTTTTAAAAAAAGAGAATAGATTAATTTGGATCGGTCCTGGTTAGGTTTCTAGCATGTGACTCGTGCCACAGATCAGGTAGAGTTTAATAACTGTAACCCGCACGTGGGAAGATCGAATACCGCTACAGCAGTTTCAAACACGCCCTCAAACCCGTAACTACTTCCGAGCACGTTTCTATTTTTGTCCAAGCCAGGATAGCCCTAAAAATCGTCGCAACAACAACTGACAAGACAAAAGCCACCATACCATCAAAAACCTCAATCTTCCCCTCCTACTTGTAATCAACTTCCTAATCCAGTCAACCATGGACGTTGATCCTCGTCACTACGAACAAATTGTAAGTAATTGCTATCATTATAATCTTAGAATACCAGTTGTTGCTGTCAATTAACACTGGTACATCACACTTAATAATCTTTACTACTACTGATCGAAACCCCAATTTGTGTTTCACATCACTTGCTTTGCAATATTGTTAAAAGATGGAACATGGGTGCTATCAACGATGTTGATTTACCGAATTGTTTGAAGCAATTGTTGGTAATTATAGTAATCAGGGTTCGAGGGTGCTGCTTAATCTTTAATCTACGTATTTTTTGCTTTTATGTGTTCTTACAGGCCATCAAAGATATTGATATCCACAATATTGTGCTATCCTATCTGGTGCACAATTGCTATAGAGAAACCCTGGAATCATTCGTGGCTTGTACCGGGATGCCGGAGCCTGCAGATTATATCGAGGATATGGAGAAAAGAAAAGGTATGTGAATGTTTCCAGTTTTTGGCTGTTAAGATGGATGCAGAACTTTGAAGTATGTGAAGTGCTGTGATTTACCTGTTTCTCTTCCTATATTTGTGTTTCTGTTAATGTTAGCTGTTTTCATGAAAATTATTGGAAGATTTGGGTAGATATTTCTTGGCAACTGATATGCAATGATATGCAATTTCTTGGCATATGTGTGTACGTTTTCTTGGATATAAATGATCTGACAATGGTTTTCATTTCCTCTCCTTTGCTGATCTCCACTCTTTATTATAGTGGGCTAATTGTATGCTATGTGCTTAGGAATTATCCGTTGTGCTTTAGAGGGGAATGCACTCAAGGCAATTGAGCTGACAGAACAGGTGGCAAGTGACTTGCTGGAGAATAACAAGGACTTGCATTTTGATCTCTTGAGCCTTCATTTTGCCGATCTTGTTTGTGCTAAAAAGTGGTAGGTAATATAAGAGCTATACTTCTGAAATCGTGATGCGGCTGACTTCATAAGTTAAATTGCTTGCATGTTTATGGTCAGTACGGAAGCTTTGGAATTTGCACAAAACAAGTTGACACCATTTGGGAAGGAGAAGAACTACGTTGAAAAGCTTGAAGTATGTCCCTTCTTGAGGAAATTGTTTCAAGCATACCTAACATGACCCTTTTTAGTTAATATTGTTGGGACTGAAAAGCCATTTCTTATGGCCGCAGGACTTTATGGCTCTGCTTGCTTACGAGGAACCAGAAAAATCACCAGTGTTTCGTCTGATTGGCTTGGAGTACCGCCAGGATGTAGCAGATAAATTGAACCGGGCTCTTCTTGGTTTGTTTCCTTGTTCCACGTTTTCCAAGAAGATTCTCTGCTAATAAATATGCTTGTTGTAGATTTGATGCTTCTTTTAATCACTATCATCAGCGACACACTATATATATTTATTGGTCATGAATGATATCAGCTCATACAAACTTGCCAAGCTACACCGCAATTGAGAGGCTGATACAACAGACCACAGTAGTCAGGCAAAGCTTAAATCAAGATCACGGTAAGGTAAGGCATATTGAAACCATCAGAGGCTGAGGATGTTAGTTAATTCTGGTGATGTCATAGCTGCTCTTGATTTTCTTCTGGGCTAGCTTGTTCTTTCTATATTGATGCTTTACTCTGTTAATATTTGATCTCACAGGATGGGATTCCACTATTTTCTCTGATGGATTTTCTCGAAGGCTAGATTCTGGAAGTGATTGAAAGATTTCGGTGAGAGTAATGAAGGCACTTCGCATCTTGTTGCCACCGCGTAGTTTTGGTGTAAGGTTTGTTCAAAGGAAGATAACTGTTATGAATGCCTTCACATCGGTAAAAGTTGTTGAGAAGGCTGCAGCTGTCTCATGTGTCTCCTTCTGCAATTGATGAGGCATGTCTCTTTTCATGATTGACCACGATACTAGTGCATTTGGGTGTGAGATCTGCCCTAAATTGGATGCCATCATCTACTATTTTGGCAATCTAATGTCTGTAATTTTTTGCATGCATATTTAATTAGAGACCAGGACTCTAGATTGTTCTGTTCCCTAACGTCAGTCAATTCTGCTTTGACGTTACTGGAAGTCATGTGTAGTGGAGCAAGGTCGAGGTGGAAGAAGGACCGCACTCTTTCATGGCACCAAGGCTTCATATATGGTAGAAGTTTTTAACAATCTTGCTAGTAAAATTAATCACGGGGGCAAAAACTGCCATTGACTGGCGTGCTTGCACCCATATTTCTGCAATATGGTATGCAGGGGTGCAACCTTGAAACGAATTGTAATTCTGGAATGTTGATGATATTGTACTGGAATTTTTCTGTGGTTATGAAGGTAGGTTTCGACCGTTTGATCACACTAGCCGCTTGCCTGAGGCCCATGATACAGGGCTATTATTCTTTTCGGTTTACAAGTTGCTTGGAATAAGCCAATCGCACGGTCTTTTTAACATGGGTTTTGCGCGCAATTACTGGTCGGGACGGGACGACGTGGTTGCAGATGTTATCTTCTCATTAATAGTACCAGACATCTGTTATCAAGAGACTGAGTTATTACAATGCATTGTATCATCGTGATTGGTCAGCAGGGAAACTAATGCGGCGTCGTTCCTTCGCTCTTGTCCTGGTTAGTTTCTTTTCCTATTTTCTTTTGTAATCACAGTAAGGGAAAATAAATGTATGACGTTAACCATAGTTATAAGACACTGCTGGGCTTGCCTTGGCGAGTCAATTGGTAATCTGCTGAACAGGAGCCCGGCTTTTTCAAGATATAGTTTCATAAATAAATAAATTAAAACTATGGTTGAACTTGGTTAATTTATTTTGCGATCAGAGTTTTGAATTGGGTCGACCGTGGATTGGGTCTGGTCTCTTCCCCTGGTACTCATCTCCAGTCCAAATAGGAGGAAGCAGCTACATATGATGGCCAGTGCATAACAATAATTGCTTGATAAAACAATTTGAGAAATATTTAATTATAAGTTATTAAAAGCAAAACATTTCATTTCTCGAAATACAAATTGGGGCATCATAACCAGCCGTCCAAATTCGCAACTGACCCAAATCATGAGTGGGCCGAAACACGCAACCGGTCCACAACTATAAATAACCAGTGGCAACTCCCAAAATATCCATCTCAGCTCCCTTTCCAATTCGGATAATGCTGTCAGGACCTGCAACTCCATCTTCTATGCTTCTAAGCCTCCACTCCGGCAACGACACGTTTTCCCTCCCCCACTTTCTCTCCATCATGCACTCGTTTTCTATGGTTTCAAAAAATTTCGAGCCAAACACTTCGAGCAAAGTTACTTGCTAGAGCCAAAGAGTTTCTACTACGAATCCTGATTCTTTAATCAAAGAGCCTCACATTTGATCAAAGTAATAATCACCGTCCGATCGGGAGATGGAGGCCATGGATCAATCCTTAATATGCCTAACCAGAGGAATAATAATAACGGTGGATCGTTGATTCTTCCTGTGGGTGGACATGGAGGTGATGTAGTAATTTACGCGGATGAAGGAAAAGATTCGTTGCTGGAGTTTCATAGTAAAAGTAGATTCAATGCGAAACGTGGAGGAAATGTTGATGCTATGGGCGTTTTAACTTCTCAATTGCATAATGGATTTTCCACCCCGACTTTGCGTATTCCTGTGCCTGCAGGTTCGTACGTTAAGAATTACTTCTTCTCTTTTGCTACACGTTTTAAAACCGTGTTAATGGTTTTTTTTTGTTTTATTAATGGGATAGGTACGGTTGTGAAGCGTTAAAGAGGGATGTCATTGGCTGATTTAGCTCAACCAGGGGATGAAATACTTGTTGCGAGGGGTGGACAAGGAGGGGTGAGGAATTTGCTTTTAATAGAGTGGAATGTGGAAAATTGTAACTTGGGTTTGCGGTTTGGAATTCATTTTGATTTTGATTGAAGCGCCAGAGCATAGAAAGAAAATATTAATGACGTTAACGACGAATGTGATGAGAGATGATAGTGATAAGGTGAAGAACATGTTCTTTGATTTATTTATTTAATAGTATATGCACACAAGATTGGCAGTTATACCTGCTCTGTGCTTGCTGCTAGGTTTTGATACTTCTAGCGATGCCCAACTATGCAATGCACCTGTGCTTAAACTTTTGCTTGGCTTAAGTTGTTGAGGAAATCTCTCCTCTTTTTACCTTGCATGTCATGATAGCAGTTCCATTTTTTGGTGCTGTGGTCTTGTTTAAGAGTTAAATATGTATAAAAGATGATTATTAAAGAAGTTGCTCAGCAACAAATTCTAGACTTTGCTATAGAGTTATAATCAACAACAACTGTATCTCATGTTTGATTTTCCCTTCTTATACTGACAAGAGTTTTAAACATTTATGATTTACTGCAGGTTTTAATTCTCGGTCAGTCTGGGGAGGAAGTCAGTTTAGAGCTGATTCTCCGAGTTGTTGCTGATGTTGGTCTAGTGGTACAAGTCATTTCTCACTTAATTTTTCTTGTTTGTAATGTATGCATGTGTCTAGGTTCTTTAAAATTTCAGTAATTGGACTTTTGTGGCTTTCATTTCATAAATACTAACAATTTTCTTTAGGACCATTAATTTTATTGGAATCAGAGATATTCAAACTTCAGAAATCACCATATAGTAGAATATGCAACCGGTAGATGGTAAACTAGAAATCTGCTTTATATGTTTTGTTGGGTTGCTGCGGCTGTGACCAACCCCACTCAATTAATATATTGATAGAAGCTTTTATAATCTTCTGATTGCCTGAGCTGTTAACTTGCTTGCGTAGGGACTTCCAAATGCCGGAAAATCAACCCTTTTAGCAGTCATCACGCTTGCAAAGCCAGATATTGCTGATTATCCTTTCACAACATTGATGCCAAACCTTGGACGCCTCAATGGTGATCCAGCTTTAGGTGCAGGGATGTATTCATCTGAAGCAGCTTTGGCAGATTTGCCAAGCCTTATAGAAGGCGCTCATCTGGGGAAGGTGCTGTATTTTCATATCTAACTCAACGGTTTGTCAAAAGCTTCAGTTAGTAAAGTTGAAATTTTCCTATCCTTCAGGGTCTTGGCCGCAATTTCTTGAGGCACCTTAGAAGGACTCATGTGCTGGTCCATGTTGTTGATGCAGCTGCTGAGGACCCTGTGAATGATTATAGAACTGTCAAGTATATCTTCCCTTGAAGATATATTATTTCTGGTTTTATATATTTGCTATGAAAATTTGATTTCAGTCTCACTAGTGTAGACAGATCTAGAAAGTACTGGTGCATTTCTGTGGGTTGATACGACTTGAATAGCAAAACCTCTATGGGTTTTGTTTGCCTATTTAAATCAAGATCTAAATCTCGAGATATATATATAGCTCTAGGGAGTGATGGACTCAAGTCAAGCAATGAAGTTCACTCCCAAATCCTGCCAGGACGTGGACTGGACATAATTGATGAAAATCCCAGAAGAAAACAGGGAAGAAAAAGGAAGGGTTGGTGTAGAATGTCACAGCTGTTAGAGAGCTTTGATCACAAAATAACTCATTAGATGATGAGGCTGAAAGGCAAGCTTCTTAGCTTAGACGTGGTCTTGAGCAGTGCTTGAAGGGTGGCTTGTGCTTTGTAATTTTATGCACGATTCATTATTTCCTTTCAGAAATGGACAAACTAAAGAAGTTGTCTGTCCCCATTGTTTGTCACCTGCACATTTCTTTTTTGATCCAGATCCAGCTCTTGGCTTTGTTTTGATTTGAACAATCAGATTGGAGATTGTTTCATGCATTTTCTTTTGTTGGTTTTGTCAGGAAAGGAATCAGAGTAAATGAGATGTTGAAGGAGATCAGGCTGCCTTAAGGAAGTGCAGAGATTCTCATGAGACATTGGAACCAAGTACGAAGACTGAGAGAGCAATGTAGTTGCAAAATGTCCAACGACCATCGGCTTGTCAACTAAAGCTTTACATGATTTTGGATTGATGGATAAACCCTATAATCATGTTAGCTTCTTGTCGCTCAAGAGCTGCCAAATTGCAGAATTGCAATAGTATGCTAAAATTCTCACAAAGCTGGATATGCGATTCATGCTCAGGTGCTTACTATGACACCATTTTTTGTTGCCCTTTCATAACTACCAATGCTTTTATTTTGGACCCAAAGGAGACCGTTCTCACTAGCCTCTATACAAAGTTTGTGCAGATATTTTTTTATCGAAACTGCATTTTTTGTTTGTTACATGTCGGCGTACTTGTCAGTGTGTTTCTGTCTGACCTTCATCTTATGCCCACTTAAAAATTATTTAACTGACAATTGGAGACGTGCACAAAACCTTCTGTCTCTATATAGTCCATTCCTGAATGCTAGAAAACTTGCTTAAAACCTTGAAAACATTTTGGGTAGGACTAAGTGAGGAGCCCAAGTCAATTTGGCAACATATCGCAACTTTCCATATTCCACATGGACTTGGTTTGGGCCTGGAATGCTGAATTAGAGTTTATATCGGGGGCTGCCCCACAGTTTATTGTATTATAAGTTTTATAATATCAGTATATATAAAAACTATTTAAAAATACATAAAAAATATCAATTAAATATATTTCAGGTAAAAAATAATTTGAAAATAACTATAAAAAGGCTGTCATAATGTAAAAACAGGCACTTGCTCTGCCTGCTAGTTAGCTTTTCGTTGCATCTGTAGATTGCATAATGCATGTTGTTCGCACCGCAATTTTCTGCTGCTGTAAAGATATATTTTATTTCACTTGGATGCTGAAGTGGTTTTAATTCCTGTCAGAAAGTTGGCGTGTTTTTTTACCTCCTCCCAAGCACCATCTTATCAACAGCCAAGAAGGCTAATAGATTCATGCACTAAAGACTTGTGAGTGCTTGGCCCAAGCTGGAATCCGAATGCCATCTTATCAATAGCTGAACGCATTAGTGCACTATTTTCCTAGTGCACGAACCGACTTGGAATCTGACTTATGGATCGTCGCAAAGGGCGAGGTTCAGTGTACGGCATCAGTGTAGGTAGTGGCCCCCCCATCATTAGCACATGAATATGGCAGCTGCGTTCCCCCAGAACTGAATTCCAAGCCCCACCACCTCGCAAGAGGTGGAAGTCCCACGTATCAAATAGCCGTTGCTAAAGTTTGTGATGTGGGTGTTTTGGGAACTCCATTGTGCTCTTATCCCCAGTAAGTGACTAGCTAATTTAACAATAAAAGCTCAACTTGCCCGAGTTACAAGTTAATAATGGCCAGTTTCCAGCCTCTCCTGCCAATTCTCAGGTGATTCAAATGACACACCAACCTTCTCATCTCATTCATTATTCTAGTCCCTCGTCTACATGTTCATCAAATATCCCAAGCATGGAGTCAAATGAGGCGAGAGTCGCGAGACCAATATTTTACAACCATGATCCAATCATGTCTTTCTCTAATGAAAGCTTCTATTCGAATGGAATGGAAGCAGAAAATGACGCATGTTTTTGGGCGAAGTAGAGACGTAATCAAAGAATTTTCGTCGAATTTCAACGTGAACATGACTTTCGATGACTCCATTTGGGCAGAGGCGGCACTGTCGATAAACTTTCCAGTGATGGACGATCCTGGAATTTTCGCTAACAATCTCATGGAAGGATCTGGTTGCGACACGTTGCAGACTCCGTGGTGCATGTAAATTGAACAAGGTTAGTGAGAGAGAAAACACAATCCTTGTTCACGTGTTTAGTATATAGTTACAGAGCCCTGAAGCCACATGGGTTTCACCAAAGTTCTGCAGGTCAGGTCTTCGATTTCAATTGTTTAGAACAACGAAAGCCTTGAACATATTTAGAGTGGCAAAGTGCAATGTCATATTTTGTTGTCGTATGACAAAGCTGTTATGTTTTGAAGGAAACATGCTTGCAAAACTGTCGGAATATTATCTGCAAGGTTTTCCATATTACACAGGATTTTGAATTTTCTGGAGAAAAACTGGAAGATAAGATTCGTCTGCAGGTCGCACTGTTCTGCTGCTGCAGATGGGACATAAATAAATTGATTGGAGTATTCAATTCATATGGAATTGTTTGTATTATTATTAAATCTAGTTTAATAGATTAGTCTTGAAATCTACTAAATTGATATTTTACTTTATTTAAATTTAAAATCAAATCGTGTAAAAACTATTTAGATATAACCTTGTCGATTTTGGGGTCCAAAAACAAAATCCAAGATAATCTTTCTTTTTTAATATTAAGATGACATCGTATTGAATTGATATTGATTTTGTAATTTAATCTATTAAATTTACAATCTGGGTGATGGACAATCCTAAATTTAACAACTTTGCTTTTTTTTAATTGTTTTTTTTAATTATATAATAATAAAAATACACGCTGATAAAACAAAACAAAAAACTATAGGGTGAACTAATAAAAAAAAGGTAAAAACAAAAAACAAAAAGAGACTTTTCATTGTTCATATCATCAGTCAAGGTCCATAAAAAAAAAACCGAGTTTTTTCAGCCTTAACTTGTCAAAGCTTAGGATCTCATCATATTGCAGCCACGGATGAAGCTCTGAAGGGGTTCCAATATCTGTTGTGCATCCATAAAGAATCAGCTTCTACAGGATACCCATCTTGATTACGATACCAGCTGAAAGATGCATGGGTCCTGTTCTTTATATCAAGAATGCCATGGCCAAAACTAGCTTCACGAAAAGCTGTGTAGCTTGGCTGTGGCTCTGTCATGCTGCACAATAATAAAAAACGATAACCAATGACAATTTAGTCCAATATGTACTTGCTAACTAAACTATTCATGAAACACAAATAAAAATAATCTGCAAATACTTGGTCGCTAATCCTTCTAGATTTCCTCCATCTCCGATGGTTATGTAAACGGGGGCAGATTCGTCTCTGATGGGAGTGCACGAGCCATTGACGATTCTATAAGCAATGTTTGATATACGATACTGCAATGCAAAGCAATTCAACGCTGTTACATGCTAGAAAGATGTAGTATGATTCGTCCTATTTTCCATCTCCTGAACAGAACAATTCACTCAATAAACATTCTTATTTGGTCCCACATAGATAGCAGTGTTAGCACCAGAAATCTTTATATTTCATCCCCTGAATAGCATTGTAAACGACCAAAACATAATCTGGCAACTGTGTTATAGCTTCCTGTCATGAGTGCATGTCAGTGTCTTAACTAGCAGAAGGAAAAGGGCAAAGAAACTTCACTTTGAGATTTATGTTTGTTCTGCACCATCCAATTGGAAGACTTCTATAAAGTAAAATTAGAAAAATGTGTGCAGAACAAGTTCTTCACGTAAAGAGCCTAAACAAGGGAGTGATTGGTTCCAGGATGGCAGGATCCATTCTGTCTGCCATTACAGCATAAGCAATAGAGGGGATACCTGCACAGCTGAGACCACCCACTATAAACCCATCTTCATAAATCTTTCATTTCAGCCACTAGCACAGGTTATTTAAATGATTCCAAATCAAGAATAAGGGATGATGGCCAGCACGTGCATTGCTCACTAATGTCACTGCAGTTCAAAATGACTGAAATGCTTTCTGGAGGGAAAATATCATAAATGGAGAATGTGGACTTACAGATCGCTCATAAGCATGAACATGGCCGGCAAAGACAATATCGACTTTGTTCTCCACAAACCAGGGCTCATACATTACTCTCATGGTTTCCCCTTCCATGTAATGATTTACATAACTGTTATACATTGGAGAATGCATAAGAACAATAAGCCATGGTGTCTCGCTCCTGTTTACTTTAGGCAGCTCGTTTTCTAGCCATTTGTATTGAGGAGTGTATTTTCCTGCAAAATATAAAGTCTAAGTGGCACTCTACTAAGAGACTCTTACCAACCAATCAAGTGTTTGGCAGACATGCTAGCAAGACCAATCCAATATTCTTTAGCGGCAGGAAATTATGCTCAATAAAGGTCAAATTGGCTCTCACACTTGGAGGCACTTTTCTGTACTAATTCTATTGAAGTATATCAAGATGATGAACATGTAAATTACAAAAGATAGAATGGATCACAGAATTGTCTGGCACTGAAGCTGTAGAAAAAACCAGCTTAAATCACAACATAATTGCTGATTTATGCTACATCTCTCTTCAATGGAGTATGAAAAAGGACCGGGAATGGAAAAATTACCATAAGCTGAGTAAGAGGACATGACAATAATGTAAGTCGAAGCTCTTTTGATGGAGTACCACAGAGGAGATGTACTGCCTGATGATATATACGGGACATGATAACGGCGGGTATAAGGCTTAAATGGTTGGCGTTCACCCTGCAATGAAATCACCAGGGATTGGTCAAGAAAATCATGGTTAAAACCTCAGAGAAACACAAAATATAAGCACCAACTTCGCTATAAAAACTGGAAAACAAGAGGCTAAAAGCGAACTAAGAATACTTGAGGTGCATACAATTTCAGGAGCAAAGTCAATTTCATGATTCCCAGCTGTCCAAATCCAAGGTTGATAAGCAGCAACTCTTTCTACAAACCTTCCCCATGTATCCCACCTTGCGTTGTCATGAAATGGATAATCATTAGCATAAGACAGATCCCCAACAAACAACAATGCCTGTCCCTTCGCTGGATTTAATTCATAGTGTGTAAGTGTCCTGTTTGAATCACTAGTTTGACCAAGATCACCTGCTCCAAAATAATTTCAGATTAAGTGTGATGAAGATACAATCTTACAGAAACATTGACACAGGAATAAATCACCATTTTTCTTAAAATTGATTTTTTTTTAAAAAAAATCTGAACTATACCTATGAGACCAAAAGTGTAAGGAACATCAGGACCAGGTTTAGGAGGTGTAAGAAACCAGAATTGTCTTGATGTGTTTCCAATTCCAACCTCATAGTAATATTTGGTATCAAACTGCAATCACAGCAAAACTTAATCCCAATTCACAAAGAATATTCTTGAGTGAAAATTAGAGCACACTGCATACCTCCAAATCCTCAATGGTGCAGTGGTGAATATAGCCAGAAGTGTAATTGTAGTATTTATACGTCAAAATAACACCTTCTGCAAGTTTTTTGAGCCCGCCATTTTCAGCCCAGTAAAGCACTGTCTTCGAACCAGGCTCATCTTGAGTAACCCAGGACACGATCACCCCCTTCCCTTCATGGTCTCCTTGTGTTATATGAACCTTCGGTCATCACACAAAAAATGAAAAACAGAGCACCGTGGTAAGTTATGTAGAAAAACCCAGAATCTGAAGAAGCAATTCTCACCTGTTGAGGAGCATTATAACCAGGAGGGACTCTAAACACATCGCTGTCTAGTGGCATATCAAGAGAGAAGTTCGCATGTCTTACGTAACTGCTTGTTATTCCTCCATTAACAATCTCTGCAAAACTCAATATCAAACACACCACAAAAAGAAGAGAATCCCATCTCCTTTCCATCTCTGCTCCACTCGACCGCTTCCAAATTTTAGGGACTCTGATAAAAAATTTACAGACCATCTCTACAATGGCAGAAGAGCTGGGGTTTTTTATTGCTGATGCTAGTATGTGGCGCGAGGAATATTCATGCTTTGATATGGGTATTTAAGCATGGAGTAAGACCCCACCATTTCATTGATGTCTTGAAACTACTTTCCAGGTATTGCTGTACTTGGACTGAGAAGTGCAGAGTGTTTGGTTTTATCTATTTATTTATTTACTAACAAGGCCATATTGTTAATGTTAATGTTAATGTTAATGTTAATGTTAATGTTAATGTTAAAATAAATACTTGCAAAATTTATCACCATATATTTGAAACTAGAATAACCGTCAATAAAACTCATGACAAAGATTATAAGTTTAATTTATAAAATTCAAATTAATTTTAATATTTATTTTTAAATATAAAATAATATTTTTTTATTTTTTAAAGAATTGGATCATGTTTTTAATTGATATCAGATAAAAAAACTGTCAAGTTGACTATATCAAATCAAAATATCTTATATAATTTAATTTAAAATGCAAACTATGAGACAAATTAGGTGGACAGATTTAAATATTAAACTAAATCCAATTTAATAATAATATCAAAAAAAATTTTATTACTGGGGTATTTATTTATTTATTTTAGATCATCTTTTTTTTACCCAATTCCCAGCGTATTTGAGCCTTGTATATTTTTATTAAATTTAAACAATTTCACAACTTGTCTGTCATCCGTATGATAACTACCAGCTTCCCGTTATCAAGTCCCAGCCAACGAAAGTATAGAATGGTTGTTGGGTTGGAAGAGGGAGATGAAAGAGGTAGCCAGCGGACACGCCAAGTGAACGGTCAGTCAACGAAGCCACGTGCCGATCATTTGTCAAACGCAATTCTTCCTTGTCCTGGGGAAGAACGACCTGTAGTCTATCTCGGAGTTACTTCATCAGTGACGAGGACAGGTCGTCTATGCACGATGTCTTGTCTTCTAGAAACCACTCGCTTGTCCCTTTTTTGTTCGCTTTCTAAAAAAAATTAGATATTAAAAAATAATTTCAACTAGAATTCAAAACACGTGTTTATTTAATAGAACAGCTAAAACTATATTAAAGATACTATTTTAATAAATCTCATAATTAATCGTGCTATCAAATAATGACTAAGTTAAGTTTTGTCTGATTTATCATTTCATTCATTTTAAGAGAGTCGTATATTTATATTGTTTGCATTGTTTTTTTGGTTTTAGAAAAAAAAATGAAAAATCAAAATTATTATTTTGTAAGGACGTGTTCCTTATACAATTATTAAAGTTTATTTGTCATTGTATTTTAAAGTATTTTTGATAAATAAATGAAATTTTTATTTTTTATGTTATTTAAAAAAAAACAATATTATCGTAATTTTAAACATGAACTAAAATTAGGACAGAAATTGACTGGACAATTCTCCTTTTTTTGCAATGGGCCCTTAAGTAATCTGGACTTCCGATGACAGGAATTTTAGGTCAAAAAGCTTCTGTTGGAGAAAAAAAAATGGTACAAGGAACATTTCAACAATCGTTATTAAATTTCAACAATCGCTCCATAATGTTCAATTGGGCTTCTAATGTTATACAGCCAAGGTTCTGTATTCTGGGCCTTAGGTTTTGGGCTACCTACAGGGCCCATGGTCGTTTCTATCATCATTTTAGAAGCTGGCATTCCTTTTTTATCGTTTCAAAAGCCCATGGGTAGCCTTTTCACCAGATCTGTTCAGGTCACGGTGGCTTCCATGAGGAATCATTTGAATGGAAAAGTCTTTTATCAGAATCTCCCTGTATGGGCATATCCACAATTGCACTCTCCATCTCCTTTGCTCAGCTCTCGACCTTCTTCATCAGTCGAGCCACCATCATGGACAGAAAACTTAGCTCCAACTCAAGATTCCAGCAGCTTCTGTCCCCGTTTTCAGCGCCCTCATCATCGTCCCCATCTACGAAAAAGCAATGGTCCTTATATTTGCACTGATAGCTGCAGCGTTGCTAGAAAAAAAGAGACGCGATCGACAGCCTTAACCCTTCAGGCATGAATTCGAATGTGGAATTTGGTTAAGTACTGCAATAGTTAAGATCATCGAAAGTCCCGCTGGTGGAGAAGACAAGGGGTGGTTAAGGAATAATCTTAATAAAAGCAGGCTTGATTATTTCTACTGGGAGTTGACTGTGATTAACGCTGTTGATTTCGCGGTTTATTTGTGGATTTCTGCTGTTTATAAGGGTAGAGGTGGTGCAGCTGGGACGGCGAGAGATGAGGGTGTCGTTGACATGGGTGATGATCATGGAGCCTCGATGGGATAAGATGAGGATTGAGGTGAACACGGAAGTGTAAGCAATTGCATTTGCTTGATTTAGTTTCTTTCAATATCTCTGCTGATAACCTGTTTCGTTTTGAATGTAAAATTTTATAATTGTTTGATATTATGGTTATAGCTTGTAGAGAAAAAAATTGTAAGTAAAATAGTTTTATTTATTTATTTATTACATCTAGATATATATATTTGTGTTTTGAACTTTAATTTTATAGACTGTGAAATAACCTGTTTTTTTATGGAGATATGTTTTTTTTTATTTTATATCCATTAACTTATCCCATAATAGTTTTAACTGAATATATTTTAATACATATGTGTGTGTTTATTTAAATTATAATTAAACATATTTTTTAAAACTATAATTATAAAAGATACTGCAAATTAAATATACACACTTTTAGTGGGCAAGTGTTTAACTTTGGGGATTGGGATTTTCTTTAATGATCTCTTGTAGGAAAAGTGAATGGACAGGAAATGTTTTTTTGAAGAAAGGAAAAAGTTGTCATGGATGCCATCTACATCATGATTAAGACATTGTTTAATTTTGTTTATGGCTTGGTCATGTTTTAGCAATTTTATTTATATATTTAAAGTTATTTTTAAAATATTTTAATATTATTTTAATATTTTGATATTATATTTAAATTTTAAAAAATATAAAATATTTTATTAATATTTTTTCTAATAAAAAAATTTAAACAACAATCTGCAAAACAGTTAATAAAAATTAAAGAGTCGTGTTGTAAATTAAAAGAATTGCTTTTGTAAATTAATGATGTTATCTGGGATCTTCCAATCGTGCCCTAATCTAACCTGGAATTTTGTCAGTTTGCTTTTGTCGTTTAGCCTCCGGTCATGTAGTCAAATTGGAGGGAGGCACCGGCACTTCGAGCTGGAGGTTGACAACCTATTGCCAATCTTCTCTGTCTTCCCCATTATATCACCCCAAGCAAAGTAGTCTTCGATAGATCAGTCGCCACTAACCAGAAAGCTCTATAGAATATTTTTTTTTATTGCTGGCTTATATCAATTATAGGTTTTTAATTATTAAATAATTAATTGTTTTTCTTAATTTGTTTTTACTTTAAACCAGGAGGTGATAAAAGATTGATTGAAATCACCACCAGTGATTAGAAGTGGAGAAAGCAGTGAAGCTTAAGAGTTTGTTTAACAATGCGTTTCAAATGCATTTAAAAACAAATATTATTTTTTATATTAAATTAATATTTTTAATAATTTTATATGATTTTAATGTGTTAATATAAAAGATTATTTAAAAAATAATAATATATTTGCAAATACGAAATATTTTAACCACATTTATATATATATATATATGTAAATTTCGCAATCATTTCATACAGGTCAATTTTCTTCTCACCGATTGTTGAACACGTTGAAATATATTCTACTTTGTCCTGTATGGACACTAGAGGCTACACGGCGTCGTCTCTTAATAATGTGGTCGATGTTTTGCATGCACATATCACTATGCATCATCATCATTCGACCAAAATTATTTTCAACAAGGCCAATGTCATGATGGCAACATGAAGACGAGCGTGCTTATGAAATAAGAATGGTAACTATCTTAAAGGTGTTCGAATGTTCAGATTTGAGTTACATTTGATCTCATATCTAAATTTTAAATTAGTAATGTGATAATCACTAAAAATTTATATAATTATTAATTTTATAATTTATAACATTAACTAAAACACACGTGATATAATCTAAACATCAACCTCAATAATAACTAAAAAAATAGGTATTAAAATTAGTAAAGTAGGGTTGAATCCATGATGATATTGGAGCATTAGCATTTTGCAATCTGCATATCTTTATAATTTCGTAAAGCAAACCATAATTCAACATATATATATATATATATATATATATAAGGAAAACATAGGGGATTTCAGGGCTCTAGGGCCACTTTGGTGACGATAATCAGCATGTTCACCCCCTCAAAATCTCCCCTTTCTCGACCTCCTACTAATATTAAAAGGACTGGAAAATACGGGATTTTTTTTTAAAAGAACAACTTCATACACGCGCAAGCCATCTTAATTAAATAGAGCAGTGCCTCTCTCTTTTCTCTTCTTTCTCATGGGATCTTGGCTCTCCAGCCAACTGTGTGGTTAAGAGTTAGGAGGCTTTGCCAGTCAAACATTTTCCGTTGACGAAGGGAGAAGTGGCTGAGTGAGGGAAGTCTTGACGTGGGTCTGAGCCCTGCTGATTCCATGCTCAAGAGTGGACTGAATGGCAGCTTTTTCCAGAGCCAAAAACTTCTTCTCTTCATTCTTGCCCCACAGGACCAGGTACAATCCTACGATGATCAACACTGCCCCGATGATCCTGCACACACAAAATCATAGCAAACAAACAAGCAGATCCCATCAGGAAAAAAATATAAATAACTCCAGTGTGATCAATTCTGTTCCTTCTCCAGCACCCTTAGCAGAAGGGGTAAGAAACAAATTGCCATTAAATGGGAAGGTAATTTCGGTCACTCAAACTTATCAAAGATAAGAATCCCAAAAAAAAAAAGTGTCAATCCTATGGTTGGGGGTAGACGTGGAGCCAGTAGAATGCATGATAAAATATAACAATAAATAAATGAACCAGGGACCTACCCTCCTAAATAGAACTCTTCCCCTAAAGCGATGGAGGCCATGATAGCGACAACAAGAGTCTGAACAGGTTGATAAACAGCCACAAAGACAGGGCCACCTCTGTCAATGCACCATATCTGTACAGCGAAGGCAATCCCTGATGCGACCACTCCCTGCAATTTTCCACCAAAAAAAGAAGTTTCTTGTTCACTTCATTTTCAAAACCCCCACCACTCTAAATTATTGCATAGCCACTTCTGGATCATATCATGCAAAAGCTAAAGGGAAGCTTACAAAGTATACGGAGAAAGCTAAAAAAATAAAGTCTATCGATAAAGATAAAGGAGCATGGCTGATTAGGGTTCCCACATGTCCAAGAACTACACCAAAATTGGCCTTTTATCTCTGATCTACGACTTTACAGGCTTTTAACAGTCTAAAGCACTCGTTGGTCTGTAGTCCTCTCTCAGTTTAATTTGACAAGCCATCTTTTCATAATTGATAATATTTGTGTTAGACAGGATTTCATATTAAAAATAAAAGTGAATAAATATCATGACCCAGGATTTGATTTATCTTGCTTTCCTTTCGGTTGTCATGATCAATGTTCCCTGATAAAAAAAAAAGGAGTACTTAAGGAGGTCCAAGTTAATTAAATCGACTAATCCCATGCTGTGTGTACCATGATGTTCGGTTTAGGAAATTAATTAGCTCAGACCAGGAGACTGAATCTCAAAGAGGAATACATCACGGGTGACTTTGATAGATAGAATACTAACCGCATATAGGATAGTGAAGAGTTCTCCACCAGAGTGGAAAATCCAAGCCTGCGGGTCTCTCTCCATGAATGCAGCAATAACCAAGAACTGAATAAGCCCGAAGAAACAGGTGTAAGAGGTGACCGAGAGCCTGGCAGGGTACTTCTTCAGAACCGGTGCCTGCAACACAAGCCAGCCAGACCAGGCCAAGCAATGGCCGATGAGGTAGATGCAACCAAGGGTCCAGTTCTTCCCCCTGGCATCTCCAAGTGAAACAAACATAGGTGCGGGTCTGTTTAGATGCGGAGCTGGGCTGTATATGACTGGACCATTGTATAGAGTGATCACTGAGGCCCCTGCTACACAGCAGATAGTTCCTAGTACTTTTGATATCCCGTCTCTTCTGTTTATTCTAACTTTCTCTATCCTGCAAAATATATACAACAAAATAACACATTTCAGGAAAAGAAATTTAGGTGGCAGGTGTATGCTTACACTTGCTGCAGATTTGTATGTGAACTAAATTAATAGTTTGACTCGATGTGAGACTGAGAGATAGAGGTAAGAAAGGGGGCTTGCCGCAGTAGAGCTGCCATTAGAAAGGTGATGGCAGGGACAGAGTTTTGGATTGCTGATGCGAAAGTTGGTGAGGTGTTGTCCAGGCCCAGCAAGTAAAATCCTTGGTTTGCTGTTATTCTGCTCGTCACACAGGAAACAAAAAACGCAAATGAGCTATACTGTTATAGTTCTTTTTTGGAATCTTGATTTTCTTCCTTTCAATTTCGAGTTATATATTGATCATACCCGACGAGGGCAAGGAGGAAGAACTGAAGGGCAAAGTTGAGAGTCAGCGCTGGCCTCTCCTTCCTGAATAAAGAAAAAAGAAGAAATTGTTTTCCTTAACCGTACATAAAGATGGCTGATGAGAAAATGGGTTAGATTAATGGATATCAGTCCCGTACTTTTCAAGAAAATATGCAAACGGAAGGAGCAGAAGCAAAGCGATGATGTTCCTGTAAACTGGGAAAACAAGCTTGCTAACTCCCATATTTAGGGCAGCCCTGGAGACCACATGGAACCCTGCATAACCAAACTGCAGGGTCAACATGGCCAGGTGCAGTTGGAATCTTTCAGGAACTGAACACCACATTGTCCTTGAAGAGGTTGAACCACCTGCATCATCCATTGTAAACCAGGACTTGAAGAACTAGCTGTAGAAATAAAAGGATGGGTTCAAGAAGGAAGAGAAGGGAAGCTGTGAGGAGCAAGGGAAGAGCTGGGGTGGTATAAATAAGTAGGAAGTGAGTGAAATATAGGGAAGGTATTGTGATGTGGAAGGTAGTGGCCCACATGGGCCCTAATATTTTTCAAAAGAGCCCACGTGGGCCCTTTAAAGACGCTATGTCAATTGTCAACAGCCTTCAAATGTTTTTGACTGCCTCCCACATTTTTTCTATTCCAATTCCACCCTCCATTGCTGACACCACAACCTCTATAACAAGAGAGAGAGGGGAAGGAGATTATTATCAAGCAGGCAAGATCTGTTTTGGCACCATGCCATTAATGATGATAACTGTGAGGGATAAGCCGCCATTGATAGATAGCGCGCACGAGTGGAGGTGGGTACCCCCATGCGTTCTCATCCCAATGAGGAAGGGTGATTGTCAATATAATTTAAAAGTGTTTTTAAAATATTAAAAACAAAATTACTTTTTATTTTAAATTAAAATTTTGAGTGTTTTTAAATTATTTTTATATATTAATATTAAAAATATATATATATTAATACATTTTTAAATAAAAACTATTTTAAAAAATAATTTTAAGTAGAATTGAAACCCTTAAAACCCACACCATACCACCTCCACATCTATCGCTAGAGCTTTTACATTTATTGTGTGTTTTCTACATGTTATTTAATATATATATATATATATATATATAACTTAAGGGTACGGGTCATTAATACCATCATTCTTTTTTCAAAAATAAAAAACACAATTATACGTATGATTGACATGCAATTTATTTTTGATCCTGTAATTGATGTATATAGATCATGTAAAAACAGTCTTTTTTTTATTTCATTCATAAATATCCCGTAAGGAATTTACTGTACTGTAGTTTGGGTCATAATTCATTATAGTTTAGAGAATTTAATATGTTAATGAATACAAAAAGAATGATTTAATTTTCATAACCACCAATATTAAATTACAATATTAGAATTTATTTATATATACTTGCTAGGAAAGAGAATAGAAAATTACAAATTTAAATTTGGTTAAAGCAAGTAAACTCAGCATTTTAAATGGTTAAACCATGAGAAAAGGGAAAGCATCGTCTAACTTATCATCGCATGCTCTATCCTTTATGTATCTTATTATCATATACGAGGCTACGAGCCCCTCTGTCTAAAGTTTTCCATGAACCCTGCAAAATTATTCTCACCCACCGCACATGCACCTCACTCTGCGTTGCAATCAATATTTTTGAGGCAGAGAATACTTTATTTTTATTTTCTATTATCCACTATTGAGGATGTTATTTGCAGACCGAAGTACCTTCATCCAAAATTATATATAGATACATATTGGATAAATAGAACAAATTTATTATGTTATTACAGTAATTAGTGGCATTTTATTAATGATTTTTCATGACGAGTCAATAATTTTAGCCTAATTTCTTATACATTAAAAAGATTTTAAAGCAATATAAGTCTAACAGATGTGTCTAATCAAAGATATTTTAAGTTTGTTGATAAGAAAATCCAAGATAACATGGATTTAGAGAGTGTGTCAAGCTCAAAACATTCGACTTTAGTAATCAGCAAAACCTAAATAAAGATTAATCAAATGAACATGCTAGACCTCATATACTTAGGTTTAGAAATTAATTGAACCCAAGAAAAGATATGGTGAACTTGACATATCAAAAATATTTAGGTTTGACAATCACTCAAACTCAAAGCAATGTGGTCTGGCTAAATATCGGGTTCGGAATATTTGAGTTTAACAATCAACTGAACTCAATATAATATAAGTTTGGTGAACATATTAAACTCGAAACACTCAGGGTTGACAGAACCAAAGCAATATGGTGTGATGAATATGTTAAACCCAAAACATATGCACACCAAAAGCACTTGAATTTAAAGATTATTGAGTTCTATAATTGTGCATTGAATCTTGATTGAGTTTGGTAGGCATGACAAGCCTTTGTTTTTTTAAGCAAACTTGATTTGTAACAATTGTCTGTATAAACTTGTCAAGTTAATTGGGTTGGTTAACCTTCGATAATTTTTTTACTAAAAAAAAAATGCTAACATCTAAATATTACTTTATATTAAAAGAAAATTATCTAATCCATACATGCCACTGAGAAATAATGTAAATCCCCTACTATCTGGAAGCAGTCACATCAAACACATAATTCTTCAGCAATTATGATCTTGCTAGGAACTAAGAATCCAAACGATGCTATGATATTTCGACAAAAACATGTCTATTTGAGCATGATGCGAAGGCAAATCACTCCACTTGCAACCACATCATCACCCCTTGGTTCCTTGATTAAAGTCTGGACAAGAAATCCACTAGCGTAGATTCTGCAAGTTACTAGATGTTTGTTTGGTTTTATTGAAGTTTTTGTTTTTTTTAAAAAAAACTAACTATTTTTTTATGACTATTATTTGTTTTTTTAAATACTTCTAATTTCACTTAAAAATACTGAACTAATTGTTTTTAAGTGGTTTTCTTATGATTTTGATGAGACGATAAAAAAAAATAGAATGATTATTTCAAATTTATTCTTAATAAAAAATACGACTCCTTTGAGTTTAGATGCAGGTCCACCAAAAGTTAGAAAGAAATGGAAAAAATATCTATCACTTTGGTAAAGGGACCGTTGTACAGAAAAAAGTAGCTGCCACCAGGAGGAACCCCACTCCTGGTGGAGAGCTGGTTAATCAGAATTAAAGTGTGAATTATGATTAGTTTCATAAGAAATCGACCCCTCTCCCACAGGTTGCTGAAAAGAGGGCTGTGCTCTGAAAGAAATCAACTAACCTTGCTTTAAGAGACACGCTGCCCCCCCTCAATAGAGACCGCCATCATTCTAGAATTCAAGAAAAGAGGCCCTCCCTGCCCGGGAAGAACACATGAAGCCTTTTCATCTCTCGGGATGCTTTTATTATCAGCTCATATGTACGTACACATGACATGTAATAATAATAATAATTATTATTATTATTATTATAATTGGGGTCTTGCAGGAGAAGAAGAACTTAGTCTGGCCGGCCTGCGTGAACCGGTCGGACACCACCCTGACCATTCCAGCTGTGATCTCAATTGCACTTTTGCACACCTTCATCCTCTTTTGGGTCACACGCCTAGCAGCTACAGTTAGACATTGCTTACACGAGAGAGTCTTCAGAGTTTGTGTTTGCCTGGTCTAGGTTTGAGTCGACTCGATCGTTTGACTAGGACTTAAACAGGTCCCATCCCCCTTCCTTCTTGGCTCAGTAGTAAGAGTATGAGATTAACAAGTCTGTCTTCTCTGTAATCTCGGGTGTCTTCTCTGTAATCTCGGGTTCATGACTCGTGATTGCTAGTATTAACAGAGATTTACATAGTTATTAAATTTAGGCCCTGTAAAATTAATTAAAATGCATGCAAGTGGATAGAAAAACCATATTAATAAAAAAAAGTGTAAAAGTCGAGATTTTTGACATAATAATGATACTTCTACAGTGATGTTTATTGTAAAAGAAAAAGGTTGAGAAACACGGGATTTCATCTTTCTCTTTATTTATCATCCTTTGTTTGTTTTTCAGAGCAGAAAGCAAGAGATCCCGAATATTCAGAAATGGTAGGGGCACAAGGCAAGGGAGAAATTAGAGACGAGTGTGGTGGACTTTCATCCATCCATGATTCGTCCTAGACATAGAAAAAGTTGAAAGATCCTGCCTAAAAAAATTATTCGGAACTTGATCGTGGAAATTCTCTTTTTGAATAAAAAAATGCTTGAATATACCAACACTAAATTTCTTTTTTCCAATCTATCTAAGGAAATACAGACTATTCAACGAGGAGAGTAAATGATTCATCAGTTAATTGCTCTATGGTCAGTGTTTATTTTACTTAGTGGTCAGTTTTATTTAGAAATATATAAATTATAGTTTTTTTTTTAACTAAGATTTCAAGAGATAGTTTTTGGTCCACTTGAGCTCATGTGAAATTGTTGTGTGTATTTGTTAATCAAATACTTTTAAATATATATAATTGAAATAAAATACAGATCACACCACATAAATAATTATGAACCTCGTGGTTGACGAGTTAATATTTTTTATTTAGATTAATAGATAAGATAGTTATGCAATTAAATATGAACCCCTCAAGATTATGAATCCAACAAGATGTCATACTTATTTTTTTTAAGTTTGACCATGTGCTAGACCTAGTTAAACTTAGATACTCATGTTAAGACCATATAGTTTTATTTACATGAATTGTTCATGTCTGAGGTAATCATTTATCTAGATCTATAAATATATTAAATGTCTCTCAATGAGTCTACCATATTTTTTTATTTTTGTTGGTGTCGCGCAAAAAATATTTATATCTTATTAATATAATAAAAACTAAAAGATTTTATAGTTTTTTATTTTTCTAGAGACGGCAAGGTATAGAGGTTATTGACACTCCGTGAATTATTAATTTTATCATCGAAGTGTCTTTAATATGGGCTGTTTTGGCGAGTATTAAAATTTTCACCGTCAATTTTGCACTTTCTAAATGAGATAATCATTTAATTGACTATTATCTAAACATCAAATAATATATTTATTAAACATACTAGATTTTATGACATCATCAATAATTAACAAAGAAATAACACGCAGGAGATACCTAGGACTGTGACACCAAAATTACATGTGTGGTCCAAAACCACATCACAGGCTAAGCTCGCAATCCCTCCCTAAGAATCCGTGCGGTGCTTGCTTGAACTTTCATTAAACTCCATCATCAGAAGTTGGTCAAAGATTTGCGATCATTTTTGGCTAGCCATGGATGACCTCTACAGTTTAGATTCCTACACGAAATTAGTGGTGTCTGTGGGAGTCACGTTGGCCCTGTCCCCTTGATCTCCTTCCATTAGCGTAATCAACTCACCTTAAACAGTACGGACATGCTTAATTATGAGTTCAAGCACGCACGACTCTCCTTGTTGACTTTACTATAAGTAATTAGGACTTTAAGAAGCTGTTTTGCAAAGTGTTTCACAAGCTGTGACACAGTTTTTTTTATTTATTATTTTAAATAAATATTTTTTTTTTGTGTTTTAGATATGTGATGATATCAAAAATAAATTATAAAAAATAAAATAAAATATCATTTGAATGTATTTCGACATAAAAAACACTTTAAAAAGCTATCGTAACCACCCTTCCAAACAGACCTAAAATTTCAGGATAACAAGAAAAAACCGAGAGTCTATAGTTCTATATATTTTTAATGGAGTAAAAGCACCGATTTTCACGGTTTGTGATTAAATTTCAATGTATCAATAGGCATTAATTCTTGAAACGGTGTGCTTAGATAGTATAGAACTTGTTTCTCACATTATCACTGAAGTTTGGAAGAAAAAACTAGTGATGTTCTTTTTTAAAGGAAATAATAGTTTGAACATAAATAATTTATTTAAAATATAAACAAAAAGTAAATTATTTCTAGCCATAAAAGTGATCTTAAAAATGATCAAAATTAACAAAAAAAAATCATCATCAAAGAAAGTAATAATACTTGTTTTGCAAAGAAATTAAATGGGACATCCTGATTGAGATCTATTCTACTAGTTTAGTACTCTGATGTGAGAATTCTGTAAGCAGTATCGTTCAATTAAAAATAAATGATATTTTTTATGATTTTATTATATCAGTATATCAAAATCATTCAAGAAGTTTTCAATGAATGTGACGTCATGACAGAAAAGTTGTGATTCATGCAACAAATCTCAAGTTCGAGTCAAGAAATATATTCTTAGCAATAAGGGTTTTACTCGCTCATTTAGACCAATAAAATACACTTTTCAGGGGCGAGATTTATTGGTGTAAAAAAATCATTCCAAAACATCTTAAAAAGTATGAATTTAATAAAATAAAAATAAATAAAACACTATAAAAAAAAACTATACCGAGAGCACACAGAATAACTTGAAAGAACAACTAATTAAGTACATTAAGGGCGGGAAATAGCGTGATCGAGAAGTCCGTGTGTGTGTAACTCAAGTTTTAAACACACGTTATTTTGATGAAGACATTAGAAGAGAGCGTTGAATGTCAACAAGATTAATCATGAACTAGATGAATGAATCTCGAACCATTTTCCTCACGCCTAATTAACATCATGTCAAACACTTTGTGGACAACGTGAAGCTTTGTGTTCCCATTAATTAATCTGCATGGACAACGTTGTCTCGATATTTTCGATGATTCATCATCAAGTCACCTTCAATGTTCCCGTTCTGCATGAATCTTACCATCTTACATTGATTAGATTCGTTTTAGACTAGTTTTGTTTAGCATCGTATTTTTTTAAAAATCATCATTTAAAAAACATATTTTTTTTTGTTTTAAATTATTATTTTTAATATTTTGATATCATTTTGATTGAAAATCATTAATAATTAAAAAATAAAAATATTTTAATATATTTTTGAATAAAAATTACTTTAAAAATTAATTATAATTACTTCATCTCATACATTACAAAGCTGCTGCAGACATAGGCCAGGAGCTGAATTTCTGCCCCTGGTGCGACAGGGTTGGAATTTAATGAATGTAAGGAAATTCGATAGGATATATTTACAAATAACGTAAACTAATAAGGGCTACAGAGTATAATTAATTATTGGAGGATGCAAATTGTGAATATTTTCCGAAATATGCCTTCAATCGCAGAAAATTTGGTAAATTCTCTCGGACACAGACCTGATATATTCCTGAATTGGTAACCTACCAATTTAATACCTTTTAAGCCAAAAAAAAAAACAATTTTTAATAAAAAAAACTTGAAAACAGAAGCTAAGCTATGTCAAACAATCCCTTAGAGCCAAAGCAGCAACCATCCTTTGGAAAGATCCCTCTAGCTTTATGTGGGCTGGCTTTTTTTTCTGGTGCGCTCACACTATCAGATAAACACTATCAGATAAACGCACTAGTGATTCTTTATTGCTTTTGTTTGGCGCTATAGGCACATAAAGTGATTCCACCCACCACGTTATCATCACCATACGAGAGGTTTAAGACAGTGATGCTCGGTGAAAACAGTCCCAAGTTCTTTTTTCAAGACACCCAGCATGATCAGACAGACTCGATTAATTTCACAATTTGCGTGTGATATGGCCTACTGAGTTCAAATTAATAAAGGGTTTTTGTACCCTGAAGGAATAATAAAGGCCTTTCATCAATCTTCTATAGATTGATGTCTATCGTTAAATTCCTTCTTTTCGGCTGGAAATATTTCTTTATGATCAAGGCAACAAGAGTCATTAAAATTGACTACCTCGTTCAACTGCGTGGCTCTATCCTGCTTTTCGGCTTCTTCCTGGCTTTACGTCTACAGCAAAAATAGATTTGTAAGATACAAAGAAAGATCTTCTTACAATGACATCTATAGCACAAATTAAATACCATATCAATAGAACCATATGTTGGCTTTGGTTTTGTCCGCTGAATTTATGCATCAAACATCACAAACATGACTTCAATCAAATTATCATAAATAAACGAAACTCTAAAACCAGTTCTGGGAATAGAAGGTGGTTGGAGGGGAGAGTTGTGGAAGAAAAGGCAAGCAGCAGCTTGGGATCCAACACTCGCCGGACATGAAATGGTGGAGTTGGTAGAGCAGTCAGTTCAAATAGTTGCCGGGCATCAAATAACAATATGGAACAGGAAAATCCGTGGACTAAACAAAATATCAGAAGCTAGAGAGAAGATCTTCACAGTCCACGCATATACACATGAACAAGCACAGATACAAATTCATAGCTTGTGTATTTGCTAGATCAGTCAATTTCAATAGTTGCCAGACGCCAAGGAGCGTAGGGAACAGGTAGATCCCAGGTTGAAACAAAATATCAAAATCTTCATATTCTTATATCCAATGATAGCTACGAGTACACAAGCCTAGTGCAATTTGACTCAGGGTCTTCTAGCAAAACAAACACGCAAGAATGACAATTCACAAAAAAAGTGCCATGCTTACCTAGTAGGGAAAACGTTTTGGAATCTAAGATGTAGTGGCTTGAAACGTCGATACCATCCTCAATCAAAACCATCTTTGACTTTTTCTCTCTCTTCATGTATTGCTTTTCCACTTTTAGTATCCACGTTCATGGGAGCCACAAGTCTCCATTACTATTCCCATTAAACTGAACCAGAGTAAAGGGTCCCTTAACTGGGGTGCCCCAAGCCCACCATAAAAGTCCAAGTTGATGAAAGCATTCAATTGCATGCTCATTCATTTTGAGATGATATTGGAATATTTGAGCGAAAGATGCTGTGACAATCTTCCATGGGAGACAGAAGATTCCGAGTTGGTCATTTTCAAGATCCTCATCACCCATCGCATGGGTCTAGCACGCAGAATCAATGGGCAACACAAAACTGGCTGTTCACAATAGATGAGCTCGTTTAAGGCATGGAATTGCGTTCAACATCCACTCAACAAGGCAATTCTTTGTATTCATGAAACAATTTCAATGCCAATAAGAATCACAAGTCGGTGTACATGAGTACTCATATCACAGCAAATCCATGCAACTAATGAGCTATTAGTGATGCAATGAGCTCTACATAATCACCTGAAAAACTTATTTAGGGTTTTACTTTAACATAAAAATGATTTATACAAGGTCTACCCTAATAGCAGCATCAAGACTAAGATACGTGGCTCTTAGACAACTCATTGATTATTTTAATCCTTTTGAGATTAAACATCCATGATCGATGGACATTCAAATTTGCTCGAACTTCTCTGTCTTTTTTCAAGATATACAATTAAAGGAAGCACCTGCTTACAGGCAGGTTATAGATGGTCGTTTTAGAGGATAAGTATTTCACAAAATTTACAAGCCTTCCTCATACTTTCTTACCAAATTATAGAAAAGGAGTTCATGTTCTATTATTCAATAAAAAGCCAGTCCCTCACCATTTGCTACCAGAGACACTATTCAAACTCCATTAATATACATAATCCAATGTTTTCTTCACCTCGTTTAAATCACAGGGCAACGAGATTTCCCTAGACAATCTGGTTCCATTCAATGAAAGCATTGTATGGAGCTCAATATTTGGAGATATCGATGGACCAGGGGTTAGAATAATAGAAACTTTGACGAATGACCTTATTAAGTTGATGTTAACATAGCATTATAGCATAGAAATGCACGCAAAGATGATATTCAAGAAAATTAAGACAGCAACACCTGACGTTTGCAAACTATCAATGTGCATGTCCATCTAGTGGATGCAAATCATAGATGATAGAGCCCTGATTATTTAGGTTCACTTCATACCCATGTTGACACCATAGTTTTACACACAAAAAAAGAAGCTAACAAGGAGATGCTCAATCCTTCTTTTTATGATAAGAATATCCAACTTACCAAGGCAAGTCTCAAGCTCTTAAAAATCATCAACTAACACCAGATCAATCTAGAGATTCATTCTAGTGTATTTCATTGTTTCATACATGGTTAATTAAGGAATTTAGCGTCTTAGTTTTCAATTTTTCTTCCTCCCCTAAATGGCATGACCAAGCATTTATATGATCATATTAGGAGATCAGAATTAATACTGTCCTTCTAGAATATGTTGCCATTGATACCATATTTTCCCCTAAATTCTATAGCCCCGGTTCCATTTGGTTTCTCATTTCTGAAGGCACATTTAGAGCAGTAAAAAAGGGACAGCAATAATCACCAAATGGGACCAATAATATTACAAATCAAGACATGATTGTAATACCTAAATATATAGGAAACAATTTCTTAGCTGAGAGAGATTTCGAGCCATGCCTAAATGCAACAGTAAGGGCACTTACTAGTCCCACAGCACAGCAGAATCCACTGACAGACTTAGGCACAAGTCCTTCTTCAACTTCAATTATAGCTTGTTGAATCTGCAATATTAACCATCAGGAAAGGGAGACATAACATGTAAATATCTCAGAACGAGCTTGAAAAATGGATGGACAAGAAATTAGATGTCATCGGTACTCGCTGTATCTATCATTCTTCTGACAACCTTGAAAGACATTGTTTTTATCTTGTTTCCACTGGTATTCACTTCATCACGCGTTTGATAAAGTCGATAAGCGCTTGAATTGCACGGGAGTCAAGGCGTTACCTTTGCAGGTCCTCCATTGATCCCTCGTTTTGGTTTTCTTGGTGGTTTCTTGTCCCTTCAGTTCCCGAGGTTGTGGAAAATAAACACAGTGGTGGACTGGGCCTCGCTTAAAACGGTTTAGACCAGCACAAAAGGTTAAAGGACCATTGCGCCACCTCAAACTACAGGCTTAAAAGATAAACAGCCAATCTCCATAGGAAGATGAAAACCTACGACTCCCGGTTGGTTCGTTGGCTGGGAGCCCTATCAATCCACCTTATTATATTGCTTAATGTTTGTCTTCCTTGTAATTTTTTTTTTTTTTTTGGATTAGATGATGTTCAGGAAAAAAAAAAAAACACAAACAAATGAACATTTACAAGTTATCAACCTTTTATCTTCTAGAATTTTAGAAACAGTCTTTTTGCCTCCCTAGGTTGATTAGGAAACTCCCAATTCCGAAACGAGTCTCCAGCTCCAAACTTTGTGGCCTCTATTTATGAGCTGCAAACCCGACTACTAGTAAGTTTGCATAAGATTCGAACAATCGTTTAGTTCGTCTCGAATTAAAGAGGGTACTGTGCATTTAATAGAATTCGCTGGCCTA
Source organism: Salix exigua (assembly GCA_032356905.1). Lineage (NCBI taxonomy): Eukaryota > Viridiplantae > Streptophyta > Magnoliopsida > Malpighiales > Salicaceae > Salix > Salix exigua. The sequence goes on along the minus strand of CM063589.1, from coordinate 1,916,199 downwards.
TATGATAATGGGCTTTAATCATGATGGTAATTTACTTTCGAAGGAAGATGCGATTAAGATTATTTTTTAAAATATATATTAAAATATTTAAAAAATAATATTTTTAATATTAAAATATTCTAAAAACATCAAATAAAAAAAATAAAATTTTCAAAAATATTTTTAACATGATTTCCCGACCACCCCCTTAATAAAAACTTTTAAGGCACAAAATCATTTTCAGCCAATTATGTTGATGGAGTTCAATAAAATTACCCTAGCTGTGATTATATCGTTTAACTTGTTGTCGTGGCATTGCTCATTTCTCATTAGCATTTACTCGGTCATCATGTTCAATCTGTCCCCTGTAGCTTAACAAGGTCAGAATTCAGACACAGGGACAACCTAACTGGACATTCAAGGTAACGCAGGTTAGTGAAGACAAAATTCACTGGAGAATCAATGTTACAAAAAAATACCTACAAGTTTCTGAAAGCTTTTAATTTTAGACTCAACACATAATGAAGAGAATGGGATGAGCTCTCAACAACAAATCTAGCTTCTTCTATTGTTCAGGAGATGAATAGGCAACTCAGCACAGCAGTTGCAAATAATTCATGACGCAGGCAACCATTTTATTTCAGCACACACACCATCCAAATCAAGTTTTTCATGTTCCTTCAGGAACGATTATGAAACCATGGACCACTGTGATGGGTTATATTAACCAACCCAAAAAATTGTCCTATACCTATTGAATTTCACAATCATGATGCAGAAGCATCGTGAGAATATTCTGAAGCCCAGCGCTTCCAAGTAAGGCATTCCCACCCTCCTGCCCAAGTAATTTATTTTTCCATTTTTTGTTTCGTTTCCCCCTCAACGGTTCGCTACTGGTTTATGTCTGTAAGGGAAAAAATGGTAAAGTTTTGATAATACAAAGAGAAATGTGAAGATTAATCAGCACCTGTGTCCTCAGCAGTTTTCTTATATTCTGGTTTTAGCTCATAAGTTCCTTGGTTTGTTCCCCGCTTATTGTACACGCAAAGCTCATTCAATATCTCTTTCAAGAATTGCTGCCCACAAAAGAAAACAAATGACACGTGAATCCCCTGGAACAATATTTTGCTATAATAATAAACACAGTTGATTTGAAAACCATCCTTCTTGAATAAAAAAAAAAAGAAGGAAAAACCTATCATCTATATCAGCATGAGGAATAGAAAAGCATACCGCAGGCTGATCTGTTTCTTGAACAAGCTGCTTTAAGGCCCAATTTGGTTGCCTTTCAAATAACTTGAACATGATATCCTCCAATTCACCACGATCCCTCCTGGTTCTCTTCACATCTGATTGTTTAACTGGTTGTATTTTCTTCTTATCCTGCTCGCATATAATTGATAATTAATATTAAAAGAGGTTTATTCTTATTAACAGAAAGCATGGGTCTTTGGCGAAAAAAACAACACCGTTATACTTGAGAGAAGTGCGTGCACAAAAAACACATCTCGGAAAGTATATACATTATCTATTCCCATTACTATCAAAATTGTTGTTTTTAACTCCAGTTAATTTTCCAAGATCCTATCATCAACGTGTCCAATGGGGAAGGGGAATATACCTTGGAGCCAGATGAAATCAAGCCGAGCATTCCAGGCATGGGCCTCATGTTCACCCCACAGTCATTATTAATCACCTTTAAAAGCAACCAAGGAAGTGAAAGTTGTGTTATACTTATATGCATGTGTTTGAAAATAGCAAAGTAAACAACAATTCCATCCTCTACCTGTATCTGCCTATTCTTAATCATAGACTTAGTAGTCCTTTCACGGCATAATTTACTATATTCCTCAATGTTCTCCTCGTGAGGCTTCATGTCAAATTTATGTTCCACTTTGCCTTCCATGGCAACCTTCCCTATAAATAATTGAAAAGATAGTACAAAATACCACTTACAAAAACAAGAAGTAAATAACAATGGTATGAAGAAAAGTAAATATCAAAGCAGAACATAAGATCATGGACTATATCAAAGGCATGCAGGATGCACCTGTTTGAAACATCCAATTTGAATACTCGTGATTCATGAACTAGAAGTACCTTCAATAGTGTTATGTTCATGCACAATAAATATGCATACACTCATGTTAGAGAGTAATTCATGAGGAGTAGGCAAAACAATAACGCGGGCCAGGTATCAAAGTTTATTAAAACATTGTAAAATCTTATTCTACTCCAACTTCCATAACACTTTCTGGGAGCAGCAACTGCTCTTGAAGAAACCCTCATGCTATTCCTCCAAGATGCAAAACATAGAAAGAGCAGAGATCAAACTTCGAAGAACCACTTTAAAGCAAGTTAATATTCGATATAATCTGATGTTTATTCAGGAATATTACGGTGCAGTTTTTATCTTGGAACTGGTTTCTTGTAAAGACTACATCAACATGATTATATGATTCATAGGGCAACTCTGCTGTTGAAAATTGAACATGTTAGGACAATGCACAAGTTCATCACTGACAAACAAGAACTAAGTATAAGAATTTATCTTCCCCCGCCATAACATACAAAGAACAGATTCATGTTACATTATTTTTCTTCAACAATTTTATGTGTAAATAGAACGAGAAGTCCCTTGTTCATATTTCAGCACGTTGCAATTTTCAACAGTAGTCTTCATGTCAATGCAACACGCTGGAGTTCATAATAACAAATGACAAAAGATCATTATTATAAGTTAAGGTAAATTACAAAGGATTCAAAAATAAACACTCGTCAACACCAATGAAAGGGCTCAGCAATAAAAGGTAGCACATTTTTTTAAAAGTGAAAAAAATCATGATAATTAAAAAGAAAAATCATCTACAAACCAGATCCTCCTCACCTTGAGGTGTCTCTGAAAAGACACCCATCGGAACAAAGTCCTTGAACATATTCAAAGAATAACTCTTCGGCACATTCCCAGTCTCAGTTCGAGACATCTCCATAGTGAACTGATTACCATTTAAAATCATGTAAGAGATAACAGGCTGAATAACATATATCATTCGACATCAATCAACCAGAGAAAAACTAAGTATTTTAACCTAAAATCGCAGTTAAAAACAACAGATCTAGCCAGAAATGAATCACTGAGTGAAATAAAGCAGGGTTTAGGAGTTAAAAAAAATAGTCATCAGTGAGCATCAAGTAGACGAAACCTGATTGAGATGTTTCAAAAATCAAATGAGTTGTGTGCAACTTGAGACGAAAAACAGTACCTGGAGAGCAGCGGGATCGTCAGATTGGAGAGGATCGAGGGAGAGGACGACCTTAGCGAGAGGAATGGAGTCTGGAGAAGACGTATGATAACTTTTCCATGACTTTGCAACCACTACAGGACACTTCATTAGCCAAACAGCTTTATCAGCCTTGGATGTTTCTAAATTGCTGCTGCTATTTCCACCATTACTGGGATCTTCCTCCATTTCATTTTCTTTTTTCGCTTTTTTTTTCGATGCCCAGTTTTTGGAATCCAGTTTTACTGCTTTTTTTATACAGTTTTTTACTACTTAGTTTTCAGGTTTCCAGTCTTTCTCTCGTCTTCTGTTCACGAGCAAACTTCTCTGCTCCCAGTGTTATGTTATATACTGAGCGCCGACTCGAACTTCCTTTTCTCGAACCGGATTCGAATTAGGCGTGCGCATGTGCTGATGGATTAAGAATGTTTTTTAACCAAATTGTTTTTAAGAATTTCAATTTTATCTTGCCATTATAAATTATTTTTTACATGTATTTTCAGGTAGTTTTTAAATTTGAATTTTAAAAGTAAATTTAAAAACATTTAACCGTTAATTCTTCCTTACTTGACTACCACGTGTCTAGCTAGCCAAATTAGCATCGCATATAGCCCAAAGACAGTGGGCTTGAGCCCTTCTCGTAATTCGAAGAAATAGTGGTCGCCTAAACAGGCTCATTGGCATCCATCGTATTAATTGCACAATTAATGACAATTTTTCATTGTCTTTCACAGTGAAAACTCAACTTAACGACCGGTCATTCACAGCAAAACAGGGGAGTGATTCTGGTTCCAAGGGCAAATTTAACAAACAGATATTGCAGAACATTTGAGAATGTTTTCCATTTGCATTCAAAATGATTAAATCTTTCGACATTGAATTCATGATCACTGGATAAGGAACCGATACTAGTAGAAGATCGAGCAAGATCTCTGATACCCTAGAAATTAGCAACAAAGAAAACGATAAACCCTAAAAACATGATACCTTGAAAATATTAACAAGCCACAGATTAAGCCCTTTCACCCCTGATCCTTCTAGCCAACTGGATATCCTTAGGCATGATCGTAACCCTCTTGGCATGAATAGCACACAGATTCGTGTCCTCAAAGAGACCCACGAGATAAGCCTCAGCTGCTTCTTGAAGAGCTGCGACAGCACTGCTCTGGAACCTGAGATCGGTCTTGAAATCCTGAGCAATTTCTCTCACGAGCCTTTGGAAAGGAAGCTTGCGGATCAAAAGCTCGGTACTCTTCTGGTACTTCCTGATTTCTCTCAAGGCCACAGTTCCTGGCCTGAAACGATGGGGTTTCTTCACACCTCCGGTTGCTGGGGCCGATTTGCGGGCAGCCTTTGTTGCCAGCTGCTTACGAGGTGCCTTGCCTCCGGTGGATTTTCTTGCAGTCTGCTTGGTACGGGCCATTGAGAGAGATTAGCGAGTAGAAGAAGAGAAGCTGATTTTTGCTTTTGCTTTTGCTTTTGCTTGATGAGAAGATGATAACAAAATCAAGATTTGGGGCTCATTTAAAGGGTAGATATGGGTAAGCGGGAATTTGAAATTTAAGCGGTTCTCTGGAAGGATGTGGAAGGAGAGAAAAGCGTGGATATTTGATATGAGCCGCTGATTTGTGAGTTATCGACGGGCAGGAAGGTTTAGAAAATCGTGACTCGGATTGCGATCCGCATGCGTTTTGAGTGAAGCAATGGGAGATGTTCGAAGGCGGGATTGAATTTTTTGTGTTTTTAAAAGGCGCGAAATTCTGAACCGTAAATTGATGTGTAATGGACGGTGGATATTGGTGGTTCTAATACTGTTTCTTTCATTTAAGGTATTTTTTATTAATTATTTTATAACTTTTATATATTAATTTGTCATTAAAAAATAACAATTGAAAAAAAAATCAGTTGAATAAAGTATTGACATGGTTTTCATAAAAATGTTTTTTAGATAAGAAACACTTTTCATAGATTATAAAAAAATCAGAAATATCCTGTTAATTGATCGTATCAAATTTGATTTTTATTTTTTAAATTTTTGTGTATTTTTATAATTCCTTGTGATTTGATTTATATTTATTTTTATATCAATTATAGTCCTCATTCCTTCAATTATGTCTTGCTTTTCTCTTGTCATTTTCTTATTTAAAATTGCATATCTATCAAATTTGATCTTCATTATTTTTATTTATTTTATTTTATTTGAATATTTTTTTAAGTGTGTTTTTTTTTAAAAAATCACCATCCTTAAACTTTTTTATCTTTTAAAAAAACAATTCATCGTTGTAAAATTATTATTTTCTCAATTATATTTTCCTTCAAAATTTTCTCATGTGTAATGGAGCTTAATCGTTTATACGAGGGAGAGAGGTTTTGTTGGTGTTGCTGATGGTTAGGAGAGATGATTGTGTGGGTTAGAGATAAGGCTAAAGAGAGGTTTTTAAGGGTGTGTGGAGGCGGTCTATAAGTGTTGATGAACAAAGTTTCGGGAAAGAGGGGTGTTGTAGCATATTTTATACTGATTGACCAGCGTATTTTATATTATTATATATATTTTTTTCAACAAAAATGATTTATAAATTAAAAACAAAACAATCAATATTATAAATTAAATTCGTTTTCACGTCCATTCCAAACTATAATTCTTGCGAACGTGCCTGTTCTGAAGAACATCGACACGGTTATCGATTGCAAGGGCCTTGTTTCAATCCATGCTTCTCCAGATCATGATCTGGATCAATAAAAAAGGAATTCAAAACACACCCGCTAAAAACTATCATTTCTGTGTGTGCTTTAATAGTCGAAAGAGTACCATGTCATTCAGGATTTGAATGAATCTCCATAGCGAGGATTTTCCATGTCTCAGCAGTCAGCCCTCACTCGTAAGATCGCATCCAAGGAAGCATCGGCTCTGTGTTCCGTAGAGCGTGGATTGGAGGTGACAACAAATTCAAATCTGAAAATGGCTTCACCTGCAACGACAACACAGGAAAGGAACCGGTAATTTCCACTCCAGCCTAACATACATTTCATTTTCTTCATCCTTCTGTCCTGGCCTCCCTGTTCGTCGTCTTCTTCTTCCAAGTTTTGAAGGGCTGATTCCGCACGTCTCTGGGACTAATAATTCGAAATTCTGTGCTCAATTATTTATTTTTGCAAATAATTAAATATTCCAGAAAGCAGTATGCCGTGACGGTACTTGATAAATAAAAGGAACATAGTCAAAGGCCCACCAGCCCACATCCAAGTAACGCTAGTTCTTTGGATAAAGTCGTTAGCCCAGTGACCATCATCGTCCACATCACTCCATTCGAGCATTATGCAATTTCTTAGCATTTGTGCACTCGAAATATATTTGAGTATAAATGATTTTAATCTTATTCAGTTATTATTATTATTATTATTATTATTATTATTATTATTATGTAATGGACAAGGGTGAGCATACGGTTCGGGTTTAGATAAAAAAAATCAGCCAAATTGATTTTTTTTTTAATTTTTAATCAAACGAAATAATCGAATAAATTTGATTAGTGCAGTTAAGTTTGGTATTGTATTTTTTAAAATTAAATAAGACTAATTTAACTTACAAAGTTTGAATTATGATTTATATTTATTAAATATTTATAATTTATAATATATATATATATATATATATTTTTAAATTAAAATTCAATGGAATCATTTTTTTAACCACGATTATTCATTTTTTTACTTTATTTAACTCTAAATTTTTTTTATAAATATTTTAAACAATTCAATTAATTTACTAATTTCTAAGACGTCACATTTGCCGATTTCTTAAGAACCCTACCTCACTTCACAAAATCCAAAATTATTTCCCACCTTCCCTTTTTTGTCCCTTAGTGCCTGCAAAAAAATAACACGTGTCACAATCATAGTGGCTGCCACCACAATCTTATGGGGATCCCCCCGCTTACAAATATCTCCTATCTATCCTTCCACAGCACAGCCACAGACATTCTTGTCCACAAATGGAGCGCTTTTCTCTGCTCGCTCTCCTCCTTCTTACACTCCTATGCTCTGCAGTCGCATCCACGGTATCTTCCAACGATGTCGATGATCCCTTAATTAGACAAGTCGTATCAGACGGCAAGGATGATCTCCTCAACGCCGAGCATCATTTCACTTCTTTCAAATCCAAATTCGGCAAAACATACGCGACTCAAGAAGAGCATGATTACCGATTTGGTGTTTTCAAAGCTAATCTTCGCCGTGCCAAGAAACACCAGATGATAGACCCCACCGCCGCCCACGGCGTCACCAAGTTCTCTGACCTGACACCGAAAGAATTCCGCCGCCAGTTCCTTGGATTGAAGCAGCGGCTACGGTTGCCGACGGACGCTAACAAGGCGCCGATCCTTCCTACTGCTGATCTACCTGCTGATTTTGACTGGCGCGATCACGGTGCCGTTACAGAAGTCAAAGATCAGGTTCTCAAAAATCCCCTTTTTCCTTTTTCCCTTTGGTTGTAGATGCGAAATATCCTTGGACCAGCTTTTCTGTTTTTCGGGTTTTTTCATGGTGTCTGTATTATCATGTTGGGTTTTGTTGTAGGGATCATGCGGATCGTGCTGGTCGTTTAGTGCTACCGGGGCGTTAGAAGGAGCTCATTATTTAGCCACAGGAGAGCTTGTGAGCTTGAGTGAGCAGCAGCTTGTGGACTGCGACCATGAGGTTTGACTTCTTTATTTCTACGCCTTTGATCCTGTCTCTCTTCGATTTCCATGGAAGACACCAGGATTTCAATTTTGTTACATGAGAGTGGATATTTTTTAGCTTACGAAGGAAACATGAAGATTTAGTTAGTGGGGTTATGATTTCTAATTTTGGTTCCCTACTGTATTTTTTGTTTAATTTCTTGCAGTGTGATCCAGAAGAATATGGTGCTTGTGACTCCGGCTGTGATGGTGGACTGATGAATAATGCCTTTGAGTACGCACTCAAGGCTGGTGGGCTTGAACGCGAGGGAGACTATCCCTATACTGGAACTAACGGTGGCACTTGCAAATTTGACAAGAGCAAAGTTGTAGCATCGGTATCTAACTTCAGTGTTGTTTCAATCGATGAAGATCAAATTGCTGCGAATATGGTGAAGCACGGCCCACTCTCAGGTATTTAGCTACCTCTGGGTGCAGCCATTGATATCTGTATATATAGTCCCCAGCTCCTTCGGTTGAAATTTTCTATTTTGCGTACCTTTACTGGACACTAATTGTAAGATTTTTTTCTTCTACTTTCCATGGTGCAGTGGCGATCAATGCACTTTTTATGCAGACATATATAGGTGGAGTTTCATGCCCGTACATTTGCTCGAAACGTCAGGATCACGGGGTGCTACTGGTGGGATATGGATCTGCTGGTTATGCTCCTATCCGGTTGAAGGAAAAGCCCTTCTGGATCATCAAGAATTCATGGGGAGAGAATTGGGGAGAGAATGGCTATTACAAAATCTGCAGGGGTCGCAATATCTGTGGTGTAGATTCCATGGTTTCAACTGTTGCAGCGATCCACACTACAGCTCAGTAGATTGTCGTGCCCTTGGCACATTGAAGGACTCCGTTCTTTGATGGAGCTCGCGCTCGTGTTTATATATAAAGCGCGATGTGTTTGGCGCTATATAACATACCTATATATATATATATATATATATATAGCATAGTGTCAGATTCAACGAATCTCTGGCAGAATTTATTATGATACAAGTAGGCGATATTGGCACTTCAATCATTTTATGCCAGAATTCTGTGTAAGATTACTAGGGGTTTATGTATTGCCCAATCTCGTCAATAATGTAATCATTGCTTATTAAGAACGTCATGTAGCCATCTCACAACATGCCAACTAGTGTATTTTCTTCGCTCTCATATATTTTTCGTTGTTTCGGAAAATTTTCTCAACAATTCAAGAAACCTCGTGTTGTATTCCAACTCCTCATCTACAAATAGAGTTCAATGTCTATTTTTCAACACCGATTCCTTTCTTCTCCTCAGTAGACAATATTGCACAACAGCACCGCAACAATCACTGACGAATAATACCAGCCAACATACCAGTGAATTCTAACTGGAAAAATTCTAGAAGCTTATACAACGGCCGAGTTCCGGATAAGCTTCTTATTTGCTAACTGGCAAAATTCTAGAAGCATAATACAACAAATTTCCTTTACAGTTGCTCTTGATCCACGCACAGGGGATAGGCAGCCACACCAGCAAGACTTGATTGAATAATCACGAACACTGCAAAACTGGTTGTTCCTCATGAGCAGCACCTCCTCAATTAGTGTTCTCAGAAACTCTTTGATCATGTTTAGCAGAATTGCAAGTTTGGTATACTTCAATGTATGATAAATTCTATTTCCTATCTAAGCAGTTGACTATTCTATTCAGTTAACGTGTCATTCATCATCTTCACCAAGCGAAGCAAATGAAAATGGAAAGAATTTGTATCCATCTCCCACATAAAATTTGTTTTGAAACTCTACCCAATGAAGCCTCAAGGCATGTAGGAATGCACTAAGGGTTTCCATCACTAGTAGGACACCGACAGTTGCAGATATAAATACAATCAAGCCAATACTGCGAGCTACGATGCTGTTGTACCTGCAGTCATTCACAGATGATTCATTATATTGCTTGATCAAATTTGTGACATCCACGTCACTTTCATCACAAGCCAAAACATGGACATGAGAACTAACCCCCAGGCTAGAAGAAGAACCTTGTCATAGAATACACTTGCTAGCTCTGAATGGGCCAGGCTGAAAATCACCAGAAAAAAATCACTCAAATTAAACAGTTGATTTCCTGTACTAGAATGCAAAAAAGCACCCACATTCATTTTAAACAAGAGATACGTGTCAGGAAGGCATATTGACATAAGATCTTAACAATCAACTCAGTTTTCCTCTGTGTTTAGACAGGAAATGGAGATGTGACAGGAAGGCATATTGACATAAGATCTTAACAATCAACTCAGTTTTCCTCAGGAAATGAAGACTATATTCTAACGAGAAATCACAAACAAGAGTTCAAAGAGGTGAGAATTTAGCTTGAAAATATAAATATCAAGTAATGACTAGAAGAACCAACCTGAGGGCCCATAATCGTAAATATGAAGCTGTATTCGACACTGCTCCTAGCACAAACTCTATGGTATGTATAAGTTGGTGAACAAACACCTCGCTGAACTCGAATTCCTCATGGTTATGAGAAACAGAATGCGGCTCGATTTCAGGAGGGTAGTCACTGCTGTCCAGCCGTGCGTATGATTGACCTTGGAACCTCTGAACAAGGCATTTAGGGAAAATAGAGTTTACAATATTTTTTACAAAAGAGTTATAACAGCAAATGCATTTGAAAAAGATCGGGCATACTTCCTCATGTTGTTTCTTCAATAGAAAAGGCTTTGGAAACAACATCCATGGGACAGCAGCAAGGGCTGATAGTAGCAACAAGATCTAGTGTTGAAACACGGGACATGTCAGCCAGCTTGTTTTCCTTAAACCATGAGGGAGAATTTCCACACAATCATTATAAAAGAGATTATACCTGAAAAAATTTCTGGCCGAAAAAAAGCTGATTGTCATCCAAATCATCAGTGGGACTTAGAAACATGTATATCATCACATGGTATAGATCAGCTTGTGAACCAGTGCACCATTTCACTATTATGAGGAGTGAAAGGTAACCAAACAAGCTGTTTAAGAAAATTATCTGGGGCACAAATTGGTACCTGAAACAATGGAACCATTTCCAGTCAATTCCGAAGATGCAAATAGAAAGAATCTATATAATGAGAGCTGCATGTTCTGTAATGGCCAATTACTTTTTAAAATCATCATTATGCTGATTATTCCCACAAGGACATGCTGTAACATATTTGAAACAATGCATTGCATGCAGGAATCCAGCATAGCTCACCAGATATTTATGTTATCTCCAAAGAACTTTGCATTGAAGTAACTTATTATGATACCAAGATTCATCTGGGCCACTCCAATTAAAATTGACATCTTCATCTTCATCGAGTTAAGAAAAGGTAACTCGCTCCGGGAACCATGCCATTTAGGATCCAAACCAAATGGATAAGTGGCACGGACCTTGACCAGACCAGCAGTAGAAGCATCCCTACAATGCAAAAATAGAGCATGAATAATTTACAGGGAAAGTTGAACCACACATTGACATGAGTAAATTTGTCCTGGTTGATACCCGCAAGACTGGTCACGGCAACCATAGGCTGACGGCCCAAACAGTTCCAATGGAACCGAAAAGAATTCATTGTATATCAACCCCGTGTAGATTGAAAAAATTGCCATCATCATTATCACATAACGGCCACTGAAAGCCATTTCCGTAATGTCTCCAAGCTTCTGTTGTTTACCAAAGCAAGTAAGCTAAAGTAAGCAACAATTAATAGGACGTGCTAGCTAAGACACAAGCTGTATCACAATTACCTGACTGGAAAGTTTCTTTTCCCTGAAAATAAAATATAATGTTGCCAACAGCAAGCAAATACCATGACCCCAATCACCAAACATAACAGCAAAAAGGAAGGGGAATGTGACAATTGTGTATACACTAGGATTTGCTTCCTGGTACTTGGCAACCCTGAAAAAATAATTTGTCAGCCAACACCTGAATTTCATCTTTGTAACAGTGAGCTGGTCAAATAGAATGATGCATGATTGCATGTCATGGAATAGGAGAAATGTTCTAGTCAACTGTATTCGCTCATTCTGCTAAGTGTATTGACAAAGAGAACTACCCCTAGATTGTTTATACAGATAAATTGAACAGTATTGTACTAGTCAGATGGACATATTGCAAAAACATATAATATCAACTAAATACACTTTGGTGACAAAACTAACTTTACATGATAAGATGGACCGTACTAACAACAATGGACTAGTTTTCTGTCTCTCAACTACCATAATTTCTGTGCTCAAAGAGAACAAGGAACAAATAATCAGTTATTGGAGAAGCTGTAAGTTCTTTCAATGCCTAACAGATAGGTCAGGTTTTGGCATTCCCATCCTATCTTAAAGGAATCAGAAAAGTTCTAAAGTTATGATAGAGCCATGATAATCAATTATCCTGCCAAAAATTACTTTAAAAAAATTAAAGACCCTATGTATTGTCTGAAACATAACTCACCCATATGCATCTACAATTTCTTGAAAAGCAGAAGTAAATTTGTTTGTCCGGAAATAGGTAGGGGGTGAATCCTTTGTCTGCAAAACATGGAATATGGCACCAATTTGTGAGCTGCTGTCTAAAGTCGCTCGCCGTAATCCATTTTGTATCTGTAGAGAAACAACCATGAGAAGGTTTAATAGGTATGGTTCATGCAATATTTAAACAAGTCCCAAGCAAGCAATATAAGTTTAACACAACAAACCTGATCTGTTGCAAAAACTGGGCACCAACCTTCAGCAACAAGACACTTCTTTGTCACGTCCATGTTGAGCATGTTTAAAGTGTGGTAAATAGATTTTTCCTTCTTCACCTGTACAAGTTGAAAGTGATAAATTTAGTTGTCAAAAAAGATTCAACTTGGCTTTAACTCAACTTTTATTATCCCCAGCAATGATCCAAAGTATAAAGTAAAATGACCCAAACAAACCAGAAAATTCCACTGCTCAAATTCAAAGCCAATGGTTTGTAACAAATTGCTCCAGTGCGCCAATCCCAGATCTAAAGTAGTTTTAAGCTCCGCAAGTCTTCCAGACACCTAGAAACCAGTGAATTTACAAATTTTACATCAGACTGAAGTGTGAACTTGATTCTAGAAAATTGGAACGAGATTCTAGTGGACTTGTGACAAAGCACTACAGAAAAACTTTATGTTAATTTCAAAAATGGGAAGAAGGCACTTTCTTTTTAAATCTTCAGTTGCTACTAGCTAAACATTATTTGTAAGTGAATTAGGACTTTAGTGCGACATGCTGTACTTGGATCTACCGACCCAATGATTAATTGCCAGCTGACAAGAAGCAAACTCCCTTTTCTTTTGAGTGATTAAGGGTATGGTAAAAAACATGAAAAAGATAAACAATCAGAATCCTCAAGAAGAGACATAGAAAAAATTGTTTGCTCTCTAACATTGACCAACCAATCAATTATCAGCGTGCCAGGCTTTTAATCCACAAGAATCATAGGTAAGACTCATGATGAATCATGGTTTGTACCTGAGAAATCATCTGAAACTGTTTGTTTAGGTCCTCCATAAATGGGTAGCGATTTGCTCCAAAACCGTCACAGAGTTTAAGAATTTTGTTCTTTGCTCTTTCACCAGAATAGAAGACAATGAATACATTTTTCTCAACCTGTAAATAGATACATCATGAGTTTCTCAAAATAATGTCTGTATATCCAATTTTGGAAATGTATAACAAACAAAAGCAGGAATTAACCTTGTCCCCTGACACGGGATCAACAACAGCATTTTCAAGCACGGATTGCTTCAAAAAGACATTGCCCCTAGTTGCTCGAAACAAAATCCTTTCAAAAGCCATTGACTTTTCTCTTGCAACAAGACCACTGATAAACCCCAGCTTAACTTGCTTTGATGGATCCATTGTCATTTCCTAAACAATGTTGATTGTTAAGCATCAATTTGCAGAAAATGACAAACTTTCAGCGGCTATGATAAAGCACAGAAAAAAACAAAAGCAGTACTTGCTCCAACAATAATGCACTGTCTGTGGCTGCTTCAGTAGTGTTATATGCTTCAAGTTCACTCTGCTGAGCTGCAACACTGCTTTGAGCAGTGTGAAAAAGTTCACCAGCCTGACATGAGATACAAAAAATACACAACCTCTTTCAGAGATCCAGTGGACTTTCAAAGTAAATCACCCAGTCCTAGTTTCTATAATATTCAAAACTCCAGGTTGAGTACATTCATAGTCCAATGTTTAAGTATATGTTATTGAAGTTCCTCCTCATAGAAGTGGCAAAAAGTCGGTTCATCTATGTGCAGAAATAATGTGTGGTGTGTGCAGATGTTTGTGAGAGAAAAATCATTATCTCAAGCACTGCAAAGCCATATAAAGATCGAGGAGAATTGCAGGGCTCATCGTCACACCAAGGGCATTGGATGCAAAAGAAGCTATACCTTCTGCAAGACAAGCTTATATTCTGATAGTTCATTGTATGTGTGCTGTAGCATTTCATTGTTCGAATTTATCTCTATCAGCTCCGATTCCAATTCTCCAAGTGCCACCTACTCATGCCAAAAAGAAACAAACTTTGCCTCAATACATCTCAAAAAGTTCTAATCCAAAGAAAGCATAGTCCAAAAAACTAAAAATCTACAATAATACCTCCAATCGATCCAGATCAACATCACTACTTCTTAAAGACTTCGTCGGTGACAACCCAGCCTTTGTCATTTGCTCCTTGAAGAAACGTAGCTTGCGAGCCATTTCTGCGCTTCTTTTAATCTACACAGCGAAAGGAAAGCTCAACACCTAACAAATAAGAACCAGCATTCTCCACCGCAGAAATTATCTCCACAACATCAAAACCAAACCTGAGCAGCATATGTCCGTTGGAACGGGCTCTTTTCCGCATTGAGCTGGATAAAGCAGTAAAAACACACCATCAATATATTAAATCTAAAACGTCAGGAGAAAGAAAGAAACAGAAACTCCAGTTTTCCCGATTCACTTTCGTAACTGCAAAGACGCAATGCTGGAATCATTCAAATCAAAACAAATCCAATCGAATTCCATCCTAACTGAAATTAACGAAATCACATTACGCAAATCATTAACTAAAACAAATCTAAACAGAGTCCTTAAGACAATTAGGGTTTGGTAAGCAAAGGAATCAAACAACAGAAAATCTCAAAAGCTTACATCATTGAATTGGAAGAGACCGAGGTCACCGAGATAAGAAATGGTGCGATAAGCTGATTCGATAGGAATGATTAGTTGCACTAACTGCATCGGCTCCGATCGCATCAGATCCATGGTTGGGCCAAAAATTCCGCCGCCCATTTTTTACAGATCCGAATATTTGTAATTTAGTTGCGCTTAAGAAAACTATTGAGGAAGCGCCCGCACAAATTGGAGAGATCTCACCAGACAATCAATTCACCTTTCGTTTGTTTACGTTAACAATTACTGACTTACGTGGTATAGAATTATAGATGTTCCGTTTTGCTTCCCCCCTTGCTTTCAAGCGCATAATTCGGATATCTACATACGGCGTCGTTTTCCTTCTGTTAAAAGTCAATGTTGCTGGTGACCATTATTTACCTTCAATCGTTGACTGCAAGGAATAAAATATGATTTTATTATGGGTATAGAAAATTAACCCGACCCTCCCGGAGGAACCTGATTGAAGTCAATTAACGGGTTTTTTCGACCATTCGCTCAGCCCCTGAAAGTGATATTATTTTTATTATACTTGGATATACGCAATTGAGTTAAATATCCATGCAAACAATTAGTGTAATTGTGGCTGTAATTTTTTTTTAAAAAATATATTTTTGTGTTTAAAAATATATCATTTTTTTAATTTTAAAAAAATATTTTTGATATAGTATATAAGAATACTTTAAAAATACTAAAAAATATTAATTTAAAATAATAATAAATTCATTTTAAAAAAAATTATTTTTGAAATCCAATGTCAATCAGTTTAATATCTGTTTGGGGTAGTGTAGTTGTAGTTGTTTTTTAAAATACTTTTTGTTTAGAAATATATAAAAATAATATTTTTTATTTTTTAAAAATTATTTTTGATATCGGCACATTAAAATGATTTAAAAACATAAAAAAATTAATTAAAATGAAAATGAAAAAAATCAATTTTTTTTCAAATAGATTTTTAAAAAACAGTGAAAAACACCCCATTAGTCAGTCTTGAGAATTTTCTATAATATAATGAATATATTATAAAAATAAAATAAAAAATGATGACTGGTGCCATGTCGATGATCTGCATGCCGTATATGTGATACAGGTTATGACTAATGTGATAATATATAACTAATTTTCTAAATCACTTTATTGAATGCGTTTTGTGTTTGCAATAATTTAACACACGTTTTAGGATGTTATTCTAAATAATAAAATAGAAATATATAATATATTCTTTTAATTTTTAAAAATAATAAATTAATCCATTAAAGTAGGAAGAGCATAGAATTTTAAAAAAACAACACGTGAAAAATGGAAATAGCCCATATACGAGAAAAAATATATATTCAACGGGCGCGCCCACGACAGGAAATCAACGAAAAACATAAAAAGACTCGTGTTCTTCAAAATATATTCAACTGCCATTGACATATTTTTATTAGCGGAGCATTTTTGGTTCGGTTTGGTTTGGTTTTTTTTATCAAAAAAGTAATTAAATTGATTTTTTTTATAAAAAAAAACCAAACCGAAAATGAATTGAATCTATTCAAAACCGACCACTTTTGATTCGGTTCGGTCTGGTTTTTTTTGTTATAAAATTCATAAAACCGAATTTTGTTTTTGGGCCATCTGATGGGCCTTTTAATGGGCTTTCTGATGGCTTTTCTAATAAATTTTCTGATGGGCTTGAAAAACTATTTTCATAAAAGAACCCAAAGTATTTTTAAATTTTTTTTGCAACAAATAAAAATATTAATGTATTAAATTGTTAATATAGTGTTTATTAATTTTTTTTTAACCTTTCTAATATTTTTGTTTTGTGTAATTTAGCATGATGAGAAATAATTAAAACTACACAAGTAAACAAATTTAAATTTAAATTGCAGAAAATGTCTTCAAAAGGCTTCAAAATAAACAATAAATATTAACATAAAAAACTTCAAGAAATACGGTTTTGAACTTATTATCATCCATCACTAAATTTAACTTTCCACCAAAATCTACAAAAAATAATAATAAAAATGTTAGATTGCAAATAAGTTGAATATAATTTAATAAAATAAAAATACAAATATATAAGAAAAATAACTTGATTTAATATTTTCATATTTTTCATAATCATTTATCAAGATTGTAATGTAGATCGAGATTGATCCATGATATAACCAATTTTGAGAACAAACAAGTGCTTGAACATGCTAGAGATAATGAATATGTCTATTAACAATCCAAAGAGAGAAATTATAATGACCAAAATCAATTATATCCAAGACAAAAACATCACACGCCAGATTTGGAGAACAAGTCGCATTGTCTTACCTTGCACGAAGTACCGCAACGCGGCCATTCTTTGCACAGTTAGCTATGCGAGGAAGCACACGAGCAACTTTACAATTACGCAACATCTGAGAAAGAAGAAAAGGAAAGAGTGAGGGAGTAGCATTTAAAAGAAGTTTTTTTGAAAGTAATAATACAAAATTCATTATTGTTTTTATGCAGCTATCTGCAGATTCAACAATTACAAGTACAATAATCACAACAAGCTTGAAAAGGGCCTGGTTCTCACAACACAAAATTAAAAGAACTCTTTGAGCACACTAGATTTGCAACAAGTAGTGAAAGAAAAATGAGAGTAACTTACAGGAATGAACATCTCGGCACATGCCTCAAAATCTCCCAACAAATCCTTTGATAAAAAGCATAATAGATGGCATGCATTGAAAGGAAAAAAAAAACACTTAGCAGCTATAGACCTTAAACTCGTGGATGAGGAGATAATCTCTAAAGGAAAAGAGTAGAAGTTAAACCACCATCTAAAAGCAAAAAAAAATGTTGGTTTACCTGCTTCACTACAGTAGACCTTCGAGAGGAGAGGCGGAACGATAATGTGTTTTTACTTTAGGGTTTTTTAAGTTTGTATTTATACTAATACTTCAAACTGAACCGAACCGGTTCGGTTTGGTTCAATCGATTTTCTCAGTACAAAACCGATACCGAACCGAACCGGATAGTTTTTTATAATTTTACAATCGGTTTAATCGGGTTTTTTTTTTGTTTGGTTTTTTCAGTTTTTTTCCAGTTTTTTCGGTTAAATCTATTATTTGGTTCGGTTTGCTCACCCCTAATTTTTATTACTAGGCTTTATGGATATATTTTTCGTTTATGTAGATTTTATGAAATTGTTTATATTCTTTTAATGTTTTAATATTTTATACCTTATTCAAAATTTATAAAATAAGTTTTTAAAAATATTTTCTTATACCCTCAAGATTTCTCATGTGAAAAAAAATACAATATGGATTCAAGAAAAAAAAACATCGATGTTTAAATGTGTTCCTACACACAGTTTACTATGAATTTCAAAAGTAAAATTATATTTCTATCCCTCAGGCTGAAAAAATTAACTCTAAAAAACGAGGGTATTTTGGATATTTTCAAGGGCATGTGTGGTATTTTCATATTGTTTGGAGTTTTCTGGTATTTTCTGGGAGTTTAAAATTAAATCAGAGAGTTAATATTAGCTTGCAAAGAATGACTGATAAGTCTAATAATCACTATTTTTTTATAATTAAGGTGTTCAGATTACGCATATAATAACTAATCTTCAGATTTATTAAACATGTAAAACACCGCGGCGATAACATGACAAACCTATATAATATAACTTGAACCATAAATCACAAGAGGAGGAGTCTAATGTTCACTAATTCACTATTATTTTACCTGATGGGAGTGGCAATGTGGAATTGTTTCCCCGTATAGTGTGGGAGTAGAGCCGTGAATTGGTCATCTTAGGGCTCTAGATCTCATCATTACATATCGTGGCGATATCCATAATTCCACATGCACATGATCTCCCACAGTTTCACTTTCTCTCTTGCTCGTTTTATATTTTCCAGACCATGGAACATTTTAAAATTAATTTTAACCAAACATATATATAGCCCATTTCCAAATCATATCTCGCCTTTTATAGGCTTTAAAGCGAAGATCTTCCACTAAAAATCCCAGATCTCATCTACATGGCCATATATAGACGAGAGCATGATCCTTTCTTTGAAGCGGAAAGAACACTGACGAGAAGGCAACCGCCTCACAAGACTTGCACTCAGCTGGCTAGGAGAAGAAGCGATTCCTGTCCCTTCATGGACATAGGTAGAGACGGAAGTAGAAACATGTAAAAATATTTTATTTATTCAGATATGAATTAAGATGATATATATATATATATATATTGATGAGTTTTTGCTATTTTATTTTATAGGCAAGCTAATATATGGTTAATTTTTCTTTGACAGTATAATATGTTTTGTTTCACCAAATGGTCAGTGAATCGTGTTTTATACCTATAAAATATCTTTTGAATTTTGAATTTTGAATTTTATGATAATTAAGTAATGTCGCTTGAAAAAATATAATAATTTAGAAAGACACACGTGTATGGTAATTTACAAACTTAAATTATTAAATGATTTGATGAGTTGTAATAAATGATTTATATTATTTTTAAATAATTAAAAACTTTTCAAACATAAAATTTACATAGACAAGCTACATCATATATACCATTAATAAAATTATAATATTTATTCAAGTAAAATCCTTTTAAATTTAAAACTTATATTAACTGACATTTGAATTAATTATAATATTTTTTAATACAATACCAAAACTGTTAGAGAATAATATGAATAATATCATTTGATCTCACCTAAAAGTTTAAGGTTTTAAACGAGATAGTTCATTAACATGGTATCAGAACCTTGTTGACCTAATAGTTATGAATTCAAATTTCATCACCTCCATTCCATTTAATAAAAATTAAACACAGAGTAACACGAGTCTATGCAAATTTCAAGGCTAAAAAAACTTTCACTCGATGATGTATGCTAAAAAGATAATATAAATTATATCATCGAGTTTAAATTATTACATGAAATCCTGAGGTATAATAATTTATGTTATTATTTAACAAAAACATCTATCTTGTTTAAAAACTTGAGTCTAAATATAAGTTATATCGAGTACAGCACTTCTGAGAGACGACACTGCCTACGCTGATCATGATTCTAAAACCAAGTACATGATAAGGATGTGATACTTTTTCTGCAGAATTCATTTTGCCGATCGAGTATAGCTGATAAAATCATTTTTTTAAACATAGATCTTCACCAACGATTACGACCATGCATGTGTCTGCAGGCTGTAATAGCAAGGAACTGATAAAGGGACCACAGAAATCTTAGACAAAGCTAAGAAGATATAAACAGAGCAGGTATGCATGCGCCTGACCCATATCCTACACCACCTAAAGAGAATAAAATCATATAGATCGCGGTGACGAACCAGCCTTTTCAAGAGGGACTGCCGGTAAAAATTAAATTGGATTTGCAGTGCCAATTCTGGAATTAATGGTAGCATCTAGCTAAGCTACACGCAACATTCTGAGTAAATTTTCTCATGCAAGTCCAAAGGGCATCTTCTTGCTGGGGTTTATATAAGGTCCCCGCTACAGATTAATACATAGATAACCATTTTCTTGCTGTATTAAACGCATCGCAAACTAATTATACTGACGTCTGCGTATTATAAATGGTTTTTCCAAAGTAAAAGTTGAAGAAGCAAGAATTGTAATTTGGTATATACGGTCGGGTAATACAAGGTTGGGTCTGGTGAGGAGTCAGAATTAAGCTCGAGTACAAAAGGGTGCTCGATCGGTCGTATATATATTATTGGCGTGCGTGATCAGATAGTATTATTACGGACCAAACCAATCGCATCAGTTAAAGGAATCAACTGAAAAACTCCGGTGATAATAAGATATCCATGCATGAATCAGTGACTTATCAGCTCGGAACCGGTTTCGGGCTAGGTTTTATCAGACATCGCCACCGCCATTTTTAGCAGAAATGGTGGTGATGTCAAATGCAACGAGATTGTAAGATAATTAGATCCGGCAGCACCACTAATCGACATACTGACAAGCTCATGATTCTTATATCCTTGTACCAATTCTGCTATACAGAAATCTCAACAGCTTTTACGCATTAAACCTTCCAAGCAAGACCCTATATATTCCTTACTGCAGGTCTAAGATGTATAAATCTTAATGATGATAGCTTCTGATAAACGATTAATTATTGATGCTGCCATACATAACTTCCTTAGTACTGATCATCAGTTATTAAAGGTACTAAAAATTATAACGCGCTGTCTACCAAAGAAAGCACTTGTGCATTTAGGGGATTTTTATCTTTAAATTCAAGGCAGATCTATGCAAAAGAGAGGAAAGAATTTGCTGTAGTTTTACTGTCAATTACTGTGCAAAAGATCCAAGTGGCATGAAATACTTGAAAAAGAAATTAAGGTGGGGGAGACTTAGGAACAAGATCCTCTGCCTTTGATTATCTCGTGGGAGCAATATATACAAAGGTCTCCTCATTCATGAATTTGGTATCCATATCCTGTAGATGCGTCCACCTTTCGGTTGCCAACGAGTCAATTTCATATTGACGAGGACAAGACAGGCCTGCAATAATTATTACCTCTTATTTTCTACAGTTCCATATATATATATATATATATGCACCACGCGATTTCACGACATCCATATATATGCTTAAATACTGAGATATGGATGGTAAGCCCCATCATGGTAGTAATGGTTATTTTATTTGTTTGGCATATGGTAAAATAGGATGTGAGTTTGGCACCCCATTTGCGAGCCTCTGTGAACTCTTAAAAACAATTTGGTCTCTCTCTCTCTCTCTCTATATATATATATATATACACACACACATGTATGTATGTATGTATAATCCATCCTTGCAAGTTCATACAATATTGAATCAGTCATTCATTTCAATCCTTACATGTATCATATAAGTATATTTTACATTTCATTCATGAGGGAGACTTTTGTAATTTATGCTTTATTTTACACTTATAATTGATTTACTAAAACCCGAAGTTTAATGACATTAAAATCTTTTTTACGTGATAGAATAGCAAGTTAATGTTATCATACAAGTCTATTTAATTATTAGTTGTCATACATATATTACATTTTAATACTTATTGTTACAATTCACCCAAAGTATTTTCAATAATCTATTATATTTTCTAACCTTAATTATAATTACTACGTCCATTATTTTGCAAATGCCTTGATGGTTGTATTTGTTCATTTTGGAATAATTGGTTGTTGATTCTTTTTATGCAATCATTCTATTCTATTTTTTTGGTGTTCATTCAATTCTAGTAAAATATTATTCAGAAAATCAATAAAAAACATTTAAAATTAATTTGACACAAATCTATTACTATCAAAAAGATTAAATAGTAAATCGGTTAATTAAGAATATTTAATTATTGATGAAATTATAATAATTCCAACGCAACTTAAGGGTTAGAAACTAGTGTTATAATTAAAAAGAAATCAGTAAAACATAAAAAGGAGACAACCTTTAGTTTCACCTTTTACTTTCTACTGTCCATGATACTTCCCCGTGTAAGAATTTCAAAATGACTTGATATCTAAACCAACTAATGTTAGGCAAATGACCAAAACTATGAGACAATGGAAACAAGAAATCACAAAACGTTCTTTAATAAGATCAAAAGGTAGAAAAAGGGTCAATGCTAAAATTCAAAATTGTGCATTAATGAGAGCTATATTAAAGATCAAAAACAACTTAATATGCATATAGATCACAAGTTAGGGACTATATTTTTGTTGACTAAAAGTTCAAGATAGTTTTTGACTAATAGCATGTGAATGAACATGTGTACACATTCACGTACATATGTCACATACCTATGTGTATATAATAAGATCTTCACGTTTTTATCTACTACATTAACTCTTGGATGGCGTGGGGGAGCTTGCAACTTCCATATCATTAGGATTCTAGTAGAAATACACAGGCAATTCTAATGAAATAAGATCTTATGCCTATATCTTATGAAGAAATCCCGACCCACACTTGTATCTAAACATATTTCTTTTGGATTCGAGAAAACTCACCCAGTTTTAGGTATTTTTTACAAACTCGGATTGAACAAGTAAAACATTAACTATTTTAGATTCTTATAAAATGAGCATGCTTGACTCGAACTTCAGATCTATTACAAAGTGAATATGCCCTTATTTGAACCTAAGATCTATTACAAAGTGAGCATGACTGACTCACAAGGCACTCTGACTTTGAGGACATCATTCCAAACATGCACACATACAACCATACATACATATGTGTCTATACATGCGAGGGCTATAAATTTGACTGGTGGAGAAAATAAATGAATTTATTTCATGCATGCATCGAATCACATTTGCCCATCTGGCAACCATCTAGCCATGCTTTAATTTCCACAGAGAAATGACATATATTGGCTGTAAACTGGAAACTATCGGGTACCATATGAACCAATTAATACCCTCGAGATGAAGAGAGGAGAAAGTCAAATAAGGCAAGCCATAACACATGCAATTGCCGTAGTCTCACGTTTGATATTAGCTGGAAATCATGTCCATTTTCTTCGTGCTTTGATTAATTCCTAAACATTGCTATCCAATACCCTATTATAACCCACAACCGACAAATAATATGATCACGAAGTAACTTCCTCGGTCGCTAGCTAGCTAGGCACTCGTTGAGAAATTTCATTAATCAGCCACGTGACTAACTTAATCATGCCCATGCTGATTTTAATGGGTGAATTAAACGTACTATTCTCAAACACTAGAAGAACCAAGCTTATGTAATTGTTTTCTAACACCATGCAACTGTTTCTAATTAAGCTTATCGTAATATCAAAAACCTCCAAGTATAGAAACTATGTATTGACCGTAATATCAAAAACCTCCAAGTATAGAAACTATGTATTGACCGTAATATCAAAAACCTCCAAGTATAGAAACTATGTATTGATTCTGATTTTAAATAATTTTCTATCTTTCAGACCAGATATTTATCTTCTTTAAAAGACAAGAAAGTCTTGAGCAATACAGGCATTTCATTGTCTTCAGCCTAAGTTCCTATCCAAAACGGGCCCCGCCCCCCATTTCCCAGTATTTGAGGTAAGCTCTCCAGGTAGCAACAAGAGAAACTTACCTGGAGTCATCAAGGCACGAGATTCGAATGGTAAGTACTAATTTCAAATGCTGTGGGTTATATATTATTAGCAGGCAATCATCAATACCTATATTTAATTACCACAAAAATAAAATAAAAAATTGCAAGCATTTTGTCCTTCTTCGACAAACTAGAACGACCGAGATATATATCAAAATTCTCAGAGGAGACCAGATGATTCATCCTATATATATATAAATTTGATGTATAGATTACCACCATTCTAAATATATATGTGTGTATATAAGAAATCAAGTAACGAGAAAGCAGGACAGCAAATAATCATATATGTACTTCTGAAAGCAAAGACGAACAGATAATTATAGAGCAAAGTATTATCTATAGCAGTAAATCTTGATATAGATAGAAGATGAGAGAGCACATGCCATAGATCAGACCTTACAAAACGAGGGAAATTTATAAACTTTTCTATTTCTTTCACAGGCACCAGATCTAGCAATCTATGGAAGCATCTTCAACCCCTATTTATACACACGTACCTGAACCCATGTCGTCGTTGTTTATAGTCTAGATAGAACACATATCACATGCAAGAGCATTTAAAATTTCTGATCATCATAATCAACGTTTTCTACTCTACCATTTAGGTCACGTCCATGCACGTCTATTCAACTGGCTAAATATTGCTGTTGTACAGACAAGTAGTTGATCTAGACGCCTATCAAATTTAGCTCTCCCTTTACATGTGCAAGTAAAGCATGGAAAGGCTTCCAAAGCCCCCCATGCCCATATTTTTGTTTTATCTTTGAGAATTTTATTGAATAAATATTAAAAAAAACGGGGGTTTAGATTCTTTGCCAAACGTATTACCAGGAAACAAAAAAATTCTTTGGTTAGCAGAACACGAAACCTGTTTCTTCCCACTGAAATCCGGCAAGCAAGCCAGTAAACGGGAAAAAGCAGCATCGAGTTCAACACCATCCAGAAAGCGATCAATTCAATATATATTTCAGCCACAAGGAAATCAATGAATAACGAGAGAGATGAGCAAAATTATATATATAAAAAAGTACATTTCACGAATCCACACAGAAAACGTATTAAAAAAACAAGAAATAATAAGGCATTCATCATGGATAAGATTAAATTAAATAAATCCATGCATCTCATGAAATCTGAATTGAAATTCGAAACAAAATCCAAAAAAAAAACACATCCAAAATCTCCTTTCTGGCAATGTCCCATTTCTAATCTCTAAAACTCCTATGCTCCCTCTACTTCAGTTTCGAGGGCATATGCATGTTCAAAAAAACACTACAAGACCACCAATTTATGGAGTTCTTTGACAAATGGATAGGTTTAGTTTGGAATGCAGCTAGGACCTTGGGGGTGGGAAGAATTGCGTACCAGCAATGAAAGCATTGAGAGGAGCTGGATATAGAGAAGTATCAAACAAAGTATTACCAGCAGCTGGATTGCTAGTGTTCGCTGTAGTTGCCGCGGTGCTAGTTGTTGCTCCTGTTATAAGGCCAAGCTGTTGTGCTCCGCTGGAGGAGCTCTCACCACCTGTACTGGTGTAACGTCCGTCAGGACCTTGATCGTAGAGAATTCCTCTGAAAACATGGCCTCCTATGTTAACTGCCGTTTGATAGGCTAATTGATCTTCTGCGTCGTCCAGGGCGCTTACTTTAACGCAACGAAATACGGCTTGTGAATTCACTTCTGGTGGAAATGCTGTCATTTCAAGCCCTAATTGATCTCAGAGGTCAAGAGAATTAGTGTGATTGGTAGCAAAGGATATTTTGAGTAAAATAAGAAACATAAAGAAAATAAAATTTTGCTAATTTTATGTGAACTTTTCTTAACGTCAGTTTTACCAACAAACAGTGAAAGAATGGAAAAGAAAGGAGAAAAAAGATCGAGAAAGAAAAGCAAGTGGTGGGCGGCTGACTATGGAGGTGGACTTGATTGCACACGCAAAGGATACTTGACTTGTTGAGTAGCAGGAACTGAAAGTAGTGTTGGAAGAATTATTCCTTCAAGATCTCTAGATCTCTATCTAACTTTCTCAAACTGCGATCAATTTCTTGAAAATTCTTTTCACAAACCATCAAAAGATTTGAGGACAAAAGGAAGCCCACCATCATAGATTAGTAGGAGTGGTGATTTTCGTTGGTCATTGTTTGTATAGAGAGCTCCTAGTAGTAGTAGAAGTACAACTTTACCTGACGTGGTAGTGGCAAAACGAGTGCAGGCAAGAGAGGAAGCACCGCCTTGATTCTCTCTCTGCCTTTTTGGATTCTCTCCTCGAAACTGTTGTTGTTGTTCTTGATTTTGTTGTTGCAAAGCAGCTAGTTGTTGTTGCCTTTCTCTCCTTTTACCAGCAGGGACCCAAGTGCTCTTAACGTGTGTTTGGCACTGAAACCCTCGACTCTTACAACAAGTTCTACATCTCAGATGGGGACAATCTTTTTTAGCCTGGTTCCCGCAGTCTTGACAGTTCATTCCTCCCCCTAAGCCTCCTCCTCCTCCTTGTCTCATCACTGTAAAACCTGATCCTGGAGAGTGATCATCAGAGAAACTTCTTCGACTAGGACCCACTCCAAACGAGAAGCTGTTCATGTTTTGCTGATGAGGGAAGTACTGCGGCCATAACTCAAAGCCCTTGTTGTTGTTGTTGTAGATCTCCTCGTTTGATGATCTGTACAAAAACAAACTACTATTATTGACTTCTTTCTCTTGATCTTGTTTGCTTGATGGTCCTTCTCTCCCACCTAGATAGAACCACCCTGCCATTTCTTGCACCCAAAAGCTGATACCAACCTCAATTTGGACAAAAAATCCATATCAGGATAACTCGGTATCGGGAAAGCGGTGACTCTGAAAGCTCTGCGAGATCACTCTGGCTTCGCTTTTTGGGTCTTCTCAGACTAGAATTTTGGTGGGGTTTCTGAGAGAAACTTCAAATTAACTGCGTGTTTGTCTGTTGTTTGGTTATATATCTTATATTACTTCTTGATGATTCTGACGACTCTTTGAGACGAGGTTTCTGCAGCTTTTTTTGTTGTTGAGGGTTAAGGAAGAGGTAAAAACTTTCGAGAATTTGTTAACTGTATATATGATACTTGGAGAGGAAAAGAGAAGATGGGTACACTATACTATTCTTGACTTGTGGCTAGAACCCTAGAACCATCAAGCCAGCGACGACAGGCCAGCTTCCTTCAATTCTCCTTCAATGTTAACGAAGCAATAATAGCACGGAATTAGAGCCCTGCAACGCCGCCATGGTTACTGCACTGCACCTGCTGCTCTCCCCACACTGCTGCACTCACCTCATTCAAGACAATCCTGCCCTTTCCTCTCTCTCTCTCCTCCTCAATTACTCTCTGGTTCTTTCCTTGTAGTAGCTCCTGGTGTTTTATTAGAGTGGTAGTGATTAAATAAAAAGAAAGACAAAAGAAAAGAACAAAAGGAAATCTATCTCTCTGGGCACTTCTCCACAGTTGTCTTCCAGTTACATTGTACCCAAAATCAAAGATGTTTTCAATCCCAGCCATTCAACTTTCATCTAGCGGGAAATAGTGGTCCCACGTGGCAGAGCATCCGCTTTTGCTTATTCGTCCTTTGCACCGGAAAACCCGCTCAGTACTTTTTCTGACCCTTTCGAACCTGTAGTTAAGATTGATTTCACTCCATATTTTCGGTCTCCAAGCAATCCAATAAAAATAGAATGCCACTGTTTCACCTTTGTACACCCTATACGTGTTGCCTGTATGAGACAATTCCGCGCTGACACGTATTTCAGATCAACGGTCCGACACGTCAGTGGTGCAGTAAATGTAACATTTGTTGTTAATTTAGCTAAGCCAGGAATTCTACCGCGAATCCAACAGTGTTTTTTTTTTAAAAAAAAATATTTATTCACTTTTCTCCATATTTTATTTTCCGATTTTCTTGCCTGTTAATTCCTCGTATTCAAACACTCAAAATTCTTCATGTAATCATTTTCATCGTTGACTTGAGAAACAAAAACAGTTTTTTAAACCAGATACTTGTGTTCTTACTGTCATTTAAAATGTCAAAATAATTAAAGGTCAACACACAAAAATTCACCCAATTTCTTACAGAAATGAAAATAATAATTAACAAAGCCAGCTTGCTTTTAATATGGTGGAGTCCAGTTGTTTTATTTAAACATTTTTCACCCCTCATATTGTTTAAAAAAACAATTTCCTGGGAAATTACAAATCAATAATTTTAGATGTTTTTTCTATTATTTTGATATGTTAATGCTAAAAGTAAATAATTATTATTTTTATTTATTATCACATAAATAGATTTACTTGGATGAATGAAAAATCCAAGCATGAAAAGTTCGCAAGACATCTAATATCATTAATAAAAGTGCTGTTTACAATTCAATTAATTTAATTAATTTATCTATAGCCTGTGGACACAAATAATAACCAGAAAAAACCTCCCATGTTGATTAAACTTCTTTTCCATACCCTACTGTTCGTATAACTAGTGCATTTCTCTCGTTCGAGAATATGAAAAGAAATCAATTCATGTTTGTTTCAAGAATTAATATATTTTTAATGTTTTTATAATATAGAAAAATATTTTAGGATAAAAACACTTTAAAAAAACATTTTATATCACAATACCTAGCACAAACCTAAATTTAGACGTGGCATACCCATGTAGGGTGTAGCTCGTGGAAACCCCTTCTACAATAAAACTCAATTAATGTTAATTATTTGAATTATTGATTTCCGAAAGAACGATGAACTTGTAGCCAAAACTGCTCACCTAATCGATCATCCAGCAAGATCCAAAACAAACAAAAAAAGATTTTAAAACCTCATAATAATTGAACTCTATTGCCTTAAGAGCCATCCATAGCTTCTCCTCTAATTAAAATCGACATCTCTATCCATTATCTTCGAGGATGATGATGCCATGCACCGATCGTCTCAATGGGCTCGTCACCATAAAATTATCCCTCTTCCCAGAAAATGACTGAGCTTTCAAGCGTAGGTAGCCTGCTAGTAAAAGAATAATAATTTCTTTATCAAACCATCACGTGAACCGCAGTTCAGTAGTCTCTAATAATTGGATACCGGTGAATAAAATACCATAGGTACGGCCGGACTCCCGCGGCCGCTTAATCAGTCCCCACCGCACTCACTAATTTTGACAGTAACGTGCCGATTATCAGGCCTAATTATAATTTAGTACTTGTAATTTAATAAAAGTAATTGGTTAATCCTTGAAGTCTTAATTAGAAACTACTCATCCAATCCCCGGGTATACGTTTGTTTATATATCATTCCGTTTTTTATTTTTGATTATATTTGTTAGTTTTCTTAAATTAAACGAAAAAAAAGAGGAGGAGAAGATCAGGTGAAATGGATGGTTTTGGATATTTAAAACAAAATAAAAATATTACACGAGGAGTTATTTAATACTTTTTATATCATAGAAAACAATTAATTAGTTTTTTTGAACTAATTTACACATCAAATATCATATGGTTAATTAATTAATATAACTGCGAGGACGACAATTTGAAAAACCATATGAAGTGCCCAACATGGTTGAAAAGTTGAGGTTAATTAGTATTTTGGTAATTAGGGGCCCGAGGAAACAAGTGCCCGTTTTCTTTACAATTGACTTGCTCAATATCCCTTGTCTATCGCACGTTATGTAATGATTTGTTTAGTGATCGCCGACATGAAGCTCTTAATTTCAAGACTCCCTTGTCCATATTTGATCTGTGGAATCAGCCTCTTTTTATTCACCAAATGATCATTCACGTTCCAAGGTACGATGAATTCTCTGCTATCTCCTGGTATTGGCTCGGAAAAGACATGCTAGAAATGGGAGGAAAAGCTTCGTTTTAGGGATCAGGGATCATCAGCTAAACGATCACTAATAGCCTATCTAGACTGCGTTTTAGCAATGAAATTACCGTGCTATATTTATTTAACTATAGCTAGCCAGCTTACTATAGTCAACCCTGTTGGAAAAAAAATCGATATCCTGGCAATTACCCCGTTTCGTTTTCTGTCCGTTGAGTATTTTCTGATAGAATAGACAGGTCACAGGTGCTTGTGATCAATTTTTATGGTTTTGTTTTATTGTACTTGGATATTTAGGATTGGATTTTGCCATTTATGTTTGTTTTTACTTACAACGTTTGAAAGTGTTCAGCTTTAGAAAATATACGTTGTATTAAAAAAAATTAAAAAAAAAATGACATGTTATATTAAAAATAAAATAATTTAATTTATTTTCATGTGAAAATTACTTTAAAAATAAATATTATACCACAATACTGAATATAATCATGGAAGTTCAAGGTATGTCGTGGAAGATGGTGAAATGAGTGCTTGAAATAATAGGAGATATTGTTTTTTAAAGTGTTTTACATTTAAGAATATATTAATCAATTTTTTATTTTTTTTTATAAATACATTAAAATAGTATAAAATTCAAGAAAAAAATTAAACCTGCCATTCAGCGAATCATCAAAGCGTTATCTTCGCCGAAGCCTCGAGGAGGACGTGCATACAGTGTGCATAGAAAAACGAGGAATGTTTGAAACAAGGTCTTACTACTGCGTGTTTCAAAGACATTGGTGGTGACGATCCTCATAAATCGACTGAATCTTGACGGATGTGAAAAATTGAAAGGAAATTTAAATTCCAACAAGAACTGAACTAGACAGCCCTACATTTGACCGTGCAGAATCATCAAACATGACCCATGAAGCTAGCTAGGATGTGACAATCCTCAGCTACTGCCATCTTCCCTTGCCAATAGGCACTGGTTCTCACTGGCTAGATCTTCGCCTCAGTCATGCTGTGATCCCACATTACTTTCGTCATGTTGAATCTAACATTTCCTCGAGTGACAGAAAGCATAGGGATTGCCCAGCTTCTCGAGCACCTCCTCGCATACAGATTAAGAGAACAGGATAATCATTGGAGAGATTAAATTATGATGAAGCAGAAAGCATGGCAGCCGAGTTGAATATAATTATGATTAACAAAAAGAAGCAGACCGTTTAAGCACAGCTACCTAGCCTGTTGTAGCTGGAGTGAAACACTAGCCATGCATCTTCTCAAATTTAGTGAAAGCTAGAGCCCGCGGCTAAAGTAAAACCCTTTTTTTTTTTACACTTCTCATTTCGCGGCTGGAGAGAGTAAGAAGAATAAGTTTATTGGTTCTGGCAAGCAAGTGATTGATGTGGGGGGGTCTCAATAATTGTGTCTGTATCTTTCACTCTCGAGCCTTGTGCACTCTTTCTCCAGTTGACTCCTCGTCTTTCTCTTCCTCTCTCGGCTCAATCTTTCGTGTACAGGGAGCTAGGTTAAGGTGGAGGAGACCCTCGAGTGCACATCATGAATCCTCGATTGAAATATATGATCTTGGACTTGTTGTTATCATGATATCTTCGGATTAAATATGAAAAAAGCTACCTGCTTTTATGGTAGGATACTTACGGTGGGAGTATTTTAAATGATTATTTGCATACATTTATATTATAATCTGTGCTTTTCACTCACTCGTCCGGCATCTCTCACGATAGAGCCTCTTCCTGTGTTTGGTTCAGATGGCCAGGAAGATAATTAAGGATCGTTCAGCCTTCTGGGCTACCAAATTCTAGTTTTTGATGATACATGAACTTTATATTAATGTAAAAGCATGATACTCGCCTCTTAGTTCATAAAAAAATATATAAAAAAACAGTTTGGCTAACAAAAACGAGTTGAGAAACTTATAAGTTGTTTTTGCTTGCCTAGGTTGAAAGAAGGATCAAGGGAGACTGAGCAAAAGAAAATTAAGCTCTGCAATTGATTTTTCTTCTTATTATTATTGTAAAGTGAGTGACACGTATCGGTTTATGTCATGAATGTTATGTAAGATTACTGAATTGGTAAAAAGAATAAAATTCATAAACAAATCTACAGGTTAAACTGGATTGTGAATCATTAAAAAAGGATTGAGTGATAATATGATAGTTGATATTGTGGTTGTGATTATTTTTTAAAGTGACTTTAATTCAGAAATGTATTAAAATTATATTTTTATTTTAAAAAAATTATTTTAATATCACCATATAAAAATGATTTCAAAACACCATTTTTTAATTTAAACTAAAAAAATAAAATAAACTCCTTTTTTTTCAATAACCCTTTAAAATTGCAATGTCAAGCAGGTTTAGGTACGAAGTAATTGAGCTGGTATGAGTTGAGATATTATGAATTTTATAAACATTATTATTGTTTTTACTGGAATTAAGATGGCTTGCATGCCATGAAACATACAACGTTGTCGCATATAATTTTTTTTTAAAAAAAATTCGGTAGAAATTATTTTAGTTTTTTATTTAAATGAATGTTCGAAATAGTTTGATAGTATGTTGATTAATATTATAAATTTTAAATTAACAATTATATAAATTTATGACGACGATTTTAAAAATCACGTTGCTTTAACATAAAAGCATAAAAATAATAAATATCTTAATCTTAAATTCTCATCAATCAGCCGGTTAAATATTTAAAAATTTTGGTCTGGAGCGTGATGATGTATAACAAATTTTTGGTCCGGAGCGTGGTGATTTGAAAATGATATTTTCGAAGAACATGAAATCAAGACAGACTTAAAAGGTCATGTATGATGCTTTCTGTTTTCTTGTCAATCGCGAAAGCTTTTCCGTGTTCTATAGGAAAATGATTGAAGGTGAATGGCTTAAAATGATCCAAGCATGTGTTACTATTTATATTTGGTAATGATGTTCGGCGTATTTTTTAAAATTATTTTTTTATTTTAAAAATATCAAAATCATATTTTTTATGTGTTTTATTTTAATTTTAATATTCTAATACCAGAAAAATAAAAAAGCAACAATCACTGTAATGTATTTTAAATTAAAAAAATATTTTAACAAAAAACACCACACCATGTTACTGTGCACATAGTACATATGGAATGGTAACCGATCATGTCCTGAGGCTAGAGCTTCCTGGTCAATCTTCAAAGATTTAAACCACAGGCGTCGTCACATCAGGTACATTTCTTCACTATTTTACAGAGAATACATATATTTAGTTACTGTTTTTAATTACATTTTAAAATAAAATAAAATTTTTATTTTTTAGTTAATGTTTTTATTTTATTTTTTTCTGAAAATTATATTTTTATATCATTTTCATATGATGATATCGAAAATAATTTTTAAAAAATTAAAAAAATAATTTTAATGTGCTCTTGAACGAAAAACATTTTCAAAAATAACATTTTCATCAACCACATTCTCAAACAAACATTAATTTTAAATCTTTTTTGTCATTATATTTCAAAAATATTTTTGAAAAAAACTGAAAATTGAAGTGCTGTCAATTTTCGAACACACTGACTTATGTTTTTGCTTCTAACTAATTAATAACAAATTAAGAAAAAAAATACTAAATTAGTAAAAAAAAAAATAGATATTTCTTTGACAATTTTAATGTTTTGAAATAAAAAAACAAATTTTAGCTCACGAACAATCTACCATCCTCTAGATGTTTCTTAATTACTGCTGAAATAAAATTACATTCCTGTATATAATTCTTAATTTCTGTTGAAATAAAAGTATATGGTTATGATTTCAGAGATTAAGATTGGTTGATATCTAGTTAATATCTATTTATATTATAGGGTATGTTGTTTTTTTAAATATATTAAAATAGTTTTTTATTATTATTTCTAAACAAAAATCACTTTAAAAAACAATGTTAACCACACTCGCAAACAGTCATAAAATTAATAGCCTAACCGATCTAAAAATGCATCATTTTAAATAAGCTAATTATTTTTTAAAATAGTTTTTATTTAAAATTGATTTCAATAATATTTTATATTTTTTAAAAAATATTTTAATATCAATACATCACAATAAAAAATATTACAAAAATAAATATACTCTTAAAATAGTTTTATTTTAAATAAGCTGATTATTTTTATAAATATATTAAAATAATATTTTTATATTTGTTTATATCAACACGTCATGATAAAAATATTTTTAAAAATAAATACAGTTGCAAATTATTGAATCAAAACACAACTTGCACGTCTGCCCTCAAACGTGACTACAAAGGTTTCTAACAATGTGTTTGAGGAATCTTCAGGTCCCACGAGCAAAGCCATTGAAATACTCTTAAGATGCTTTCAACATCTATGGACTTAAATAAGCTTTAGAGGTGCACTTAGAAGAGGTTCTTTTGTCCTGGTAGACTTGGCAGTACAAATCTTGGTGCCTTTATGTCACCAAGGTTCCTCCCTCGCTCTGATTTACCAAAGCTCGCCAGCAGATCTTGTCACTTTGGAGGTGGTGACACGAACCAAGAACCCTAATCCTACCCCACCCCTCCTAACTTGCTCCACACAGCAGGGAGGCAGCATATATTAGGTGAATCTCCGTAAACAAACCAATCACGTTGCTTCACTTTCTCTCTTTTTTTTAAAAAAAAAACTGACGAAATTAATTCTTCGACTACCCAGCACATCATCTTATCAAATCTTAGATGACACTTAACCAATAGGCTTATAACTAAAAAAAATATTTTTATTTAAGATTCAATCAAGTAAGGTGATTATTAATATGATAATTATTAAAGATTTATATAATTATTAATTTTGAAATTCATGAAATTAATCGAGATCAAAACATCAATTTTAATAAAAAGATCTTAGATAATAGTTTTATTTGCATGTTAAATCATACAACCTATTTACCCCATTGGGATTTAGTGGTAAGAACTCTTTCTAATATCAAGTTCAAGCTTTATAGTTATTAATATTATTACTACTGAAAATCATTGAAAATTTACATTGTTATATTTAAATAAGACAACCTATTTAGTATTTACCTCTACCCCAACCCAACCACTAGCAGTAAAGGAAGCTGAGTGTTAATAGTTTGAGAGTAGAAAATTTATTAGGATGACTATTTAAGGTTAATTTTAGAATTTCTTGATAATAATAATAATAATAACAATAATAAAAAGCTGACAAGTCACGAATACGTAGCCACTGTTGGGCCGCGAAGAATAGACTTCGATATACGCGGTACCAATTGTAGTATGGGTGCAATTGGGACATAGAGAGGGGCCCGTCTGGCCTTGCATGTGAAAGACATGATGATGTCATAGTTTTCAATAGACTGAAATGTGTAGAGTATTATAGGTTACCCTTTAAGCATCGTATTATTGGTGTAATGGCCGTTAGATAGACCAAATGTCTCAACAAAGGTTACAGGACTCCCTGTCACGTTCCACTTTTGACGAGCCTAAGAAGACCTGCTTGTAGGAGCCTGGGCCTTCCGTTCTCAAATCTCATCAATCAAACCCGGAGGTCATCTCCATGGTCATGGAAAACTATATATATATATATATCTCCATATATATATATATATATATAACCCACTGTCACTGGTACTCTGCATTTCACCGTGAAATACCAGATTCGATGCGAAATAAGGGTCCGAGACAACGCTGGAATCTCGGATCCTGCTGACAGATGAAGAAGAAGAAGAAGGATGCGGGCCCTCCTTGTTAATCAGGTATTGATGTACGGAAACTAAAAACTTAACCTAATAGTCAGAAAATAAACAAGTGTTGGGCCTCCGTTTCACATTAGCCCACCTCTTTTAAGCTATAGCTTTACCTGATTTATAACGATGAGATCTCATTGGGCCTTGGGTTTATGTATTCAGGCCTTGTTAAATGATGTTTTAGGCTGGTAAACAATCTCTTAAACTGGGCCATTTGAGATACGTACGTATAGATTGATATCAGATACAAGAAATTCTGTAAAACTTGATAATAAAATATTTAAAAAGCGAGTTCAAACTCACAAAGAAACGCACCTTAAAACTGAAACTTGATCAATACCGTGTGTATGTGTTTCCGAACGTCTAATGCTTTCAACTTGTACCTGGTTCAGAGCTAGCATCAGTATGTGTGCATTTTTTTGCCTGGAAATCGGAAGATGTGGGAAATTAGACCCAAACATCAGCTCCTCCGTTCTGATTTCTAAATGTAGAAAATAATTCTACCTTGATTACTGGAAATCAAATCAAATCAATCAGCTTTTAACAGGAGTGGAGGCAGTATTTTGTCTACAAGCTAATTTAGTCTGTCTGAGAGAGGAAAGCAATGGTCCCCTACATCGGAATTCGGTTCCTGTCATACATTTGGAAGCAACATTTCCATGTTTTATCAATCCCAGCAAAACCTTTCACCAATTTGGCAAAACAAATTCAATTTAACCTCCATGGATGGGTTTATAGCAAACCCTCTCCTTTCCCTTCAACTGTCTTCCATCTTTAATATTCTTTTCCTTATGTCATAATGAAAAGAAGGGTTCATAATAAAATTCATAGGAGCTGGCTGGTAATCCGTTTGAAGGAATAGCGGAGCTTAAAGAGAGAAGGGGGTCACCAGGTAGAGAAACGAATAGTGATATGGCAAGAGGGAAGATCCAGATCAAGAAGATTGAGAACTCGACTAACAGGCAAGTTACTTACTCCAAAAGACGAAATGGTCTCTTCAAGAAAGCTCATGAGCTCACTGTTCTTTGTGATGCTGAGGTCTCTCTTATCATGGTTTCTTGCACTGACAAGGTCCACGAGTACATTAGCCCCTCCATCACGTATGTCCCGTATCTCTTCCTCGTTTTCTTTTCCTGTCAAACCCTTCTTCCCTTTTATATATTCTGATTTTATTTTCCATTGCCAGAACGAAGCGGATATTTGACCAGTATCAGCAGACTAAGGGAATAGATCTCTGGAGCTGTCACTATGAGGTGTTTAGTTATATCTATTTCTATTTCGATTTATCTTTTTTGTGCGTGCTACTCTCACTTCAGAGTCAAGACCCTCTGTGTTTCTCTGTAATGGTTTAAAGCTTGTGTGCTCAGATAATGAAAGAGAACTTGGAAAAACTGAAAGAGATGAACATAAAAATCAGGAGGGAGATAAGGTAATAAAATGCCTGAATTTTGTTGCCCAATTGTTCGTTATCCATAGGTGGTATATGTTCTGTTTTTTGCTATTTTTTTTATGTTTCGTGATTACACTTTACAGGCAGAGGATGGGCCAGTGTTTGAATGATTTGAGTTTTCAGGATCTGCAGAGTCTTGAGAGCGATATGGAAAGTGCCTGGAGGGTTATTCATGACCGTGCGGTAAGATACTCGGCCCAGCTCACAGCATTCTTAGGGTTCTAAACTAGGAAAATTTGCTAGACAGCTCAAACTGTCGAGAGAACGGATACAAACAACGATTCTGGTCTATTGACATATATTTCAACTTCTACGTTTTGCTCTTGAACTATGAATGCTCCAGCTATATATGTTTCAGCAAGAATTTGTCTGGACAGTTCTTTTGTTACTTTAATTTGGAGCAATCCAGCTGCTCTAATATTGTCTCTTGGTGACAGTATCGTGTGCTTACTAATCAGATTGAAACCTCCAAGAAAAAGGTACTTCTGTTTGATCATACAGTTTTGTCCATCTTCTTTGATGTCCTTGTGGATTCTTGAGTCATTGGAATCCATTTCTTTTTATTGTTCCGTTGAAGGTGAGGCATGTGGAGCAAATCAACAGAAAACTTAAAATGGAACTGGTAAGTATGGAAGCTCTAATGAGTTGCTGGTAGTGGAGATTATATTATTAACGGGACATTTTGAAGCAAGTGTTTCACCTTTTTTGTGAAGGGAGCGATGGATGAAGATCCGTACGGCTTGGTTGACAATGGAGGGGACTGCATTTCTGCTATGGGATTTCGAAATGAAGGTCCTTGCATTTTTGCTATGAGATTGCAATCCAATCAGCCTGATCTTCACAAGGAAACCGGGCCAACTCTCACAGCTTACCCCTTGCTTGAGTAGTGTCAGCTGAATTGAGGTTACTTTACATCCAAGTTGCTCAAAATTATCCCAGACTGAAGCAACTGTAGAATGAACTTCTATTATCCCAGACTGCTTCTATCTTGACAACTGATATGCCATGGACGCCTTCTCTTCACTGATTGTTAGTCTAATGATTCCTGATTTTCAGTTTTTCACAGTGAATTTTCAAGTTATACGCATTGTTTGATGACATATGCTGTTCATCAGCTGAAATATTCGTGCACTGCATGTATCTGGCCTCATCAATTCAGTGAGTTAGGGGCATCCCACTCAGCTGCTGAAATTGCATCATGTATTCTGCATTCTTCATTTCCTTTGTTGATTTAACCTTAACGAAAATGACATCCGTTAAACTATTTTTCAGAGGCCTTGCTCTCATGACTTCCTTGATGTGAATTTCTCTGGACTGTATGTCAGGTAATCAGGCTGAATTGCCCTTGTTATTGTAATGTCATGGAGACTTATTGTTGTAATGATTTATTGCATTACAAGCAAAATATATATATATATATATACACACAAAAAAGAAAAAGTTATGTAATGAACCACTACAAAATTAAGACTAAACATGTAATAAAAATAAATATATGGACTGAATAGTTTTAAGGATTTAGGTGGTTGAATCTCTTTTAAATTTAATCTAATTAATGGAGATATCAATTAACTTGTTAAAATCTTTAAATTTAATTAGATTTATATTTAAATATCATCAAATTGATATATAAAATCAAGTCATATCTGCATTTAACTTAACATATCTATATTCATTGCGTGCATAAATAGAAAGAAAAAAACAAAAGTCATCAAAAATGAACAAAAACAAAACTCAAAAAAATAAGAGATAAGATTAAATCAGGATATTTAATATTGTAACACAAACAATTTATTTGGTTATGTTTAATCAATTTATTCCTTCGAAACAATTGTAATAAAAACAACACACATAAAAAGAGTATTGAATAAAAAAGAATATTATGCAAAACTATAAATATTAACAATCTCATGAAAAATCAATTCTATTCAGATAACAATTAATATATGTAATTTATTTAAGAAAAATCACATGTGAATCACACCTATTCTTTTAAAAAATTAAACATGCTAAACAAAATCACCGTTTAAAAAAAGGGTAAATAAACAAAGAAACCATAGAGAATGAATATTAATTACATCATATACCAAAAAAATATTTTTAAAATTACATATAAAATAAGACATGAACTGAAAAAACAATTATTTATAAAGAAAAAAAATCAAGTTGGGCATTGTTGGGTCTGGTGAGCCAAGCATGACGTCTGACTCGTCAGGCAATGACATGTGTGCTAACCTTTATTTTAAAAAAAAAAAACATTTAATGGCTCCGTTATTGGGAAGAAAAAAAACATGTCGTCTAAGAATCCCAAGGATCTAATTGTTATTGAAAAAATAAGATCCTGTTTTTTTTTTCAAATAAATCAATTTTCTTGTCTAAATATCCTAAAAACACACCACAAAAACCTTGTCAAATCAATTTATTGCCTTAAAAACACAAAAACAACCTATACCCAAAATCAACCATCTATTGATCTCAAACTTGTTTTTTTTAGACATTTTCATACACGTAATCTAAACTCTAGTTGTCATATAGAACCGTTTGACACAAAAAAATGATCATTCTCCACAATAACTACTTTTTTTCCACATCAGAATTTTACAACTCTCTATCTCTCTCTCCCTACAAAAAATAACTAAAAAACAAGAAAAACAAAGTTCAATGCTAAAATTATTTCTTTAAAAAAATAGTGGTCAATTAACCTAACAAATTAAAAAGATAGGGAACTAAAGTATATATTTTTTTAAATCAAATCCTTTATTCATTAAACTTGTTATTTTTCACTTCAGTCTCCTTGTCTTTTGATCCAACTTCTTCTTCTGAAAAAAATACAAGCTAACTCTGTCTAAGAAAATATAAATCACTTGAAATAAAAAGCTTAAAAAATAAATCGAGAAAAACAACCGTTTTAGTTTCTGTAAGTGTGAATGCCGACACTTGCACTTCCTTTTCAATCAAGACCGGCCTTAACCATCGTTCCAAACACAGTAAGAATAAATCCAAAGACCTGAAGAGACTTGTTTCAGTCCAAGTAGACAACTAGCTCCAGGAGGAAAAGGAAAAAAAATTAATTTTATCATTAATGTACTATCCATTTTTGATTTCATCGAGGGCCAAGTAAATTTTAGTTTTCTCAGTATTGATTGAAAGTTTTTTTAATTATGTAATTTTTAAATATTTTGTATAATGATTTGACATAACAATCTCTTAAAAAAATATAAAAAATATTATTACAATACATTTTTAAACTAAAACAATTAGTCTACAACAACCTTAAATATTCTATCACAGCAAAATCTTTCTGCCCCGCGTCCCGTAATTTGCTTGGACACACCTACCTCCCATATAGTGCGGAACAACAAAGAGGCAGTTCCAATTCGGCTCTGAAAAGGAAACTTAAAAAATCCGACTCGCCGCCTTCCGCAACCAATTAACTTTATTTAATTTCCCAACTCGAGACGGACAACAGCCGTTCGCGGCGACAGGTCACCATATCACTGATAGTGTAAACGGTCGAGAGAACCAAAACGGCGGTTCTTCTCAATTCTCTTAAAGGGTAGTTTCGTCAAATTCATATAATTCTCAAGAGCTCGTCTCTCTAGTCAAAAGGTCAAACCCCCAGGAACACTCTATCTCCCCGCGACAGACAATTAGCAAAGTTTCCCAGTTCCCCGTCACCTGAGAAAGCAATAGTTGGCACACGTGTCCTACCCCGACTTTACTTCCATAGCTTTTTCATGAAATCGCCGGTCACCTGAGAGAGGCGACGCACCAGCAAGAACCGGACTTCCTTCACTGTCCACGTTTCTATAAAGAAAAGCTCCCAGCTGCTTCTCTTGCATGTTTATTTTCTAGACATGGGAGCTCTCGGCCCTGTCTCTCCTTGGATTCCAGAAGATGACGTTTTGTTAAAAAATTCTAT
This sequence comes from Salix exigua, assembly GCA_032356905.1. Classification (NCBI taxonomy): domain Eukaryota; kingdom Viridiplantae; phylum Streptophyta; class Magnoliopsida; order Malpighiales; family Salicaceae; genus Salix; species Salix exigua. The sequence continues at coordinate 1,874,965 of CM063589.1, read as the reverse complement.
TGAGGTAAACCCCCTCTCTTTATTATCTCACCTACTCTCTGTTAATTAACAAAAAAAAGTGGATGAAACCCATCATTTTTTACTAATTATTTTTATTTTTTACTGTTATTTTGTAATGGTGGATTTTTCTTGTTTTCAAGCATGAATTTCTTGAACACAGAGATTGTCCTGTTTCTATCTTTTCTTTCAGCATGGATTTTGAGGATATAATTATTGCTGTATTTGATGTTTCAATCAGGGCAGGATTTTCAACATGTTAAATGGCTAGTATCGAAGAAATATGAATTCGAACTTAAAAATAAATAGTGTTCTTGACATGTGAAAAAATAGTGGTTATTTTTTTTTATGCTATAATAGTGTTGTCTGGTGAGTTTTCTATTTTGTCAATGGTAAATGATGAGGGCCCGCTTCAGTTTTTCGGATTACTGGTTTTTGTGATTGTGAGATTCTATGTGGCTTCGGTAATCATATGATAGCTGTTATTAGAGGCATTGAGATATTGAATATGTAAGGTATAAACCAGGAGGGATAATTGCAATGCTTCATTCTCGTAAGGGATTTGAAATGGGAGATTTCTTCATGAGCCAGTGCAAGGGGGTTTAGTGGTGCCGGTGGTTGCACTGCAGACAGCAGAAAACGTTGGTGGCGAGATGTATCAGCGACACCAATTATTTCTCTAATTCGCTGGTATGACCTTGTATAAGTATTTCAAGAAGAGAGATCTTGGGTATCTATGAAAAAGAAGTCTCGCATTCTTTTATTCTGCTGTTTTCTATATGCTTTTACTAGTGCACGGCAGTAAGAAAAAGAGAGAGATGACAGCCATGGACATGGCAAGGTGTAACACACGAGGAAAACATTAAATGCTAAGTTGAAACCATGAAAATTTATGTCGTGGTTGCTGGCTAGGACGTCTGTGTGAACTGGTGCATTTGTGATTGAAGTGTTGCTCCCATTGCACCCATGGGATTTTGCCGTTAACTCTTTTTGCTGGCAGTTTATGACGATATAGTTATTGGCAGTGAGTTTTATTTCTTCATTTGTTCGAACGGTTGTTCTTATTGCTCTTTTTATCAATCTCTTTAAATATATTTGTGTTTATAGACTGTTTAAAAGTAGCATCATATAGATTTTAGTAGTTGTACCTCTTTTTAATGCTTCTTAAGACTGAATCATATAAAAAAAACCTTGTCAATTGGTGCTTGGTGCAGCTTCTTAACTTATCTTCTTCTTTTTTTTGATGTTGTGGGGTTGGATCCTTGGTTTGCTACCACTGTCTAATTAAATATCAATTGTTAAAGCTTGCTGACTTTTGTCCAGTGTGATTTTTTGGGAATCCTTATTTATTTTTGTTTCTTTTTTTATGTTTTACAGGCTGGTGCTTCCTTGGAATCACTGGCAAAAGGAGCAGTACAATTTTCTCGAAAATTCACAGTTCGAGAAATACAAGATCGTTGGTATTCTCTCCTTTATGATCCAGTTGTTTCTTCAGAGGCTGCTTTCCACATGACCGAGTTTGAGTGTTCTGCTTCAACTTTTCCAACAAAATTCAGTGGAGCTGGAAATTCAAAAGAAAATAAATGTTTTTCAGGGAAGAGGAAAACTGAAAGTGTTCGCAGTTGTTACTATGCTCTGCGTAAAAGAATTTGCAGCCAACCATTTAATTCCATGGGGTTGAGTTTTCTTGTTTCCCCCATTAATAACAATTATGTTTGCGATGAATATGAGCAATTATCCAGACAATGCATGCTTGGAGATCCAGTTACAGCTCACTTTGCACTTCAGGAATCAAATTTGGACATGATGCATCATGCGTTTCCTCAAATTGTGAATAGTGGTACTGCCCATGCCTTTGATACCCAATTCCATAATACAATTCAAGAAGATTATTCAGTGGAGCAAGACAATATACACTATCACATTCCCCATATACTTGGAGAGGATCTATCTAACTCTGAAAACAGAACCGTGGTCAAGGAACTCGGTCAACAACTGCCGGTTGATGATGACTTGTTCCGCGGGTGCTCCAACATTGATGGGAATGATGTCCTTAGTTCACCAGTTCCAGAGTGTAGTTTGTCATTTCACAATTTGGAGTTCTCATCTCCACTTCCTGAGATGCCAATTTGGAGAATGGATGAAGGGATTTCAGGGCCAGATAATCCCAACAATCTTGGATTATGTGACAAAGATCTGCACCCTGGTAATGCCTTTTCACTTCTTCATGATGGTAATATTAAGAATGCATGTTCGACAAGTTTTGATGATCTCCAAAAAGACCCGGAGTTAAATATGGAAATACTGAGTGATGTGCCACAAAATTCATCTCATAGCACCGAATATTTTCTGGCTGAAATTACCAATTATTTGTCTAATGATGAGGAAGGGGCAAGTGTGGATATGGATGGAAAAGATTTCAGCACCAATTCTTACATTGCTTGTCTCAATACAATTTTGTTGAATTCATCAAATAATTCTAACGAAAATCACGGGCCCAATGTAACTGAACCAGAAAGATCAATATCTGCAGGCTGTTCTGGTGCATGTCCTGGAAACTTATGGGAGAATAGGGGGTCTCATTGTAGTGTTGATGCAGGTTGTAATTCTGAGTTTCGGTATGTTTCATCTACATCAGTTCTAGATCCGCATCCTGAGGTGAAAGATGGGACTGTTTGCTGTGTGCTAAACACTGAGGACACAGAGATCCCATTCAATGATGATGTAGCCTTCCCCACTGACTGGCGCCTGAGATCAGTTGCCTCCTTAACGCAAGGTAGTTTCCAACATGTTGGCAAACCAAATTCTGCTAAGGAATTACCAAGTAATAAAAAAGGTGGTGTAGTTCCGGTAGTCGCTCACAGGGATCTAGAAAATCCTGGACAGTTGCTTGCATCTTCTCGGATGGTAAGATTACAGATGATGGCAGAACCTGGTCTAGTCCATCCTGTAGGTGACCACAGTTTGAAATTTGAGTTGCCCGGCAGTGACTCTACTCGTGGAAGTGCAGGTTTTGCTTTTGGTGGCTCAACTCAATTTAAGTCAGCAGACACTAAGATGGAAACTCTTGTTCCTGCTAAACTGAAGGAAGAAACTACAGAAACCCCACTGACCAAGCATACGAGTCATGACTCAACTGATTTTTTATCAGAGAAGCCAACTTTTGTTTCTGATTTCTTTTCATATCCCCAGACAAATGTGTCTGCTATTAAACAGGTAGAAGATGCTCCAGACAGAGTTCAAAATCATCAAGTATTACATATGAAAGCGGGCTCTTCAAAACTAGCAGCAAACCATTCAGAATCAGATCTAGCTGAGCCATCTATCCAGAGTGATGATGATGTACCATGTTTTTCAGACATTGAAGCAATGGTAACTGTATACTAAACTTCAAACAGATGGTGATTATTCTGTTTCTTTTGGCAATTTCTCCTTTTAGTTGTTCTGAATATATACTCTGTAATTCCACTTGTTATCAGATACTTGATATGGACTTAGATCCAGAAGACCAGGATTTATATTGCAGCGAGGAAGGTAAAATACATTCTGCTTTCTCACATTCAACAAGTTTTGTGATGATTCTATTTACTCTATTAGTTCCCGTGTTTCATTGAAAATAAATGATTTATGGTAATTGTATGTTAGGATTTGATCACAGATGCATACAGTAACTTAGACTGTTTATTAGTGAATCACATCTGTCTGAAACAATGAGAGTGAAATTAAGACAATCCCAATGTTGTTGTAATTAACATAACATTACAAATACAACTTAAGCTGTTTGTATTGGTAGTTATTTGATTCTATTGAAGTTCTGTCTCAAGGTTTGTAATTGAAATCACTGAAAGATAATGTATACACTATTATCTGTGGGTTTGAGCACTCAATTTTAAGGATACATGTTTTTGTGCTTATATTCATGTTATTAACTGATTTCATTGACATATCTTTAAAAAATGATGTGCTGTATACATGCATTGTAGCTAAGCATGGCATATAAGTTTCAATTGTTCTCTGCAGTCTCAAGATATCAACATGAGGACATGAAGAGGGCAATCATGAGGCTGGAACAGGGTGCTCATTCTTATATGCAAAGAGCTATTGCACGTCATGGAGCAATTGCAGTTATACACGGCCGCCATTCAAAACATTATATCAAGAAATCTAAGGTATATTAAAGATGCAGATCTCAATTGCTTAATCTGTCAGGGTGCTGGCTATAAATAATCCTATTCATTTAATCCCTATGTGCCCATGGTTGCCTTTCAAATAGTTGCATAATTGGAGCTATAACTTTATATACAGATACAATGCTCGTCCAAATTCTGTATCTGAAGCACTGATAGTAAGTTATCTAGATAGTTTGGTAATTTTATATGATAAATATTCATGGTATATGAGTTAGGATTATGAAATTTTGTTTGCTTTTCATTCATTTTAAATCTAAAGACTATTCAACCTCACTAAGATGTTGTTTTGCTATGGAGCTTAATTTCTGAAGCTAACTATATAGTGTGACAGCCCATAAATTTTAAAATCCATGGCAAAATCCATATCTTGGTTTGGTTGGTAGGATTACAGTGCATGTGATTTTTCCTTGTGACCATGCAGGTATTACTTGGTAGAGCAACAGAAGATGTTATTGTCGACATTGACTTGGGAAGGGAAGGCCATGCTAATATAATATCTCGACGGCAGGTGAGATTTGCCCAAGTTTATCAATGTATTTTAATTGTAATGGTAGTGGCCTATTCTTGTTTTCTTTTCTTCTTTTTTGTCCTAAAGTTTGTACAACTCGGCATTCAATCCCTTTTCCTTTCAGTCCTTTATTTGAATTTTTTTACTTTTTTTTTGTCACCTAAAGGATTTGTTGCTTTTCTTTCAAACACTATCATCATTTACTATATGAATTAACTGATAAATTAAGAAGATTTGCCTGTTAAAAGTCATGAAAAGTGAAAACTGTTTATTATATATGGGTTAAAATAGGTTGATATTGAAGATGGTATTTATGTATATCTCTTTACAAAATTTGTAACCGTAGCAATGCAAAATGACATGAAATCAAACTTGTAATTGCCTTGTGTGCCATTTGAGAATACATGTGGGAGTTCTAGATCTTGAATCATTATAATCCAATTATCACTTTAAAAGCTCAAAAAAATTCATGTAAAGTTTACTTTAGTTCTAGTGGCTGATAAGAGTAAAATAATCGTTTTGAATTTAGCCTCATTTGGGTCCATTATGTTAAAGAATCATCTCATCTAAAAACTTAAGCTTTCAGGTGAGGTCCCAAAAAATAATTTATATTATTATCTAACATACTTCCTCAAGTGAAAGTTTTTTGGACTTGAAACTTGTACATGCCTACACTACTTTGTGCTTGATTTTTATCAAATAGAATGAGGGTGGTGAAATTCAAACTCGTGACTGTTGGGTCAATAAGACTCTGATATCATGTTAAGGAACCATCTCACCTAAAAACTTAAGTTGTTAGGTGAGGTTTCAAAATACGATATATATTATTCTCTAACACATCATACACTACACTTCTTGCCTGCTAAATTTCATCTCTCTTATTTTTACCTTTCTCTGGTGGTCCACGAAGGCCTACTTTTTTCTTCAAATTGAACTGCATTTAACTTTTCCTTATTTGCTTAGGCTACTATAAATTTGGACACAAATGGATCTTTTTATCTGAATAACCTTGGCAAGTGCCCCCTCTCAGTGAATGACAAGGAAATAGCCCCTGGACAGAGTCTAAGCCTTACTTCCGGTTGTTTGATAGAGGTTTGTTGCAATAGGTCTTTATTCAGCATTCATGGTCAATGAGATGTTCTTTATGTGTAAAATTTTCTTTCAAGTGTTCTTTGCAATTTTATCACATATTGAACATTATGCTGGCGTTTCCCATGCCCGCTTTATCTGTCAGTGTTATACAGGTAATTTTTAACAATAAAAAAAACAATCATTTATCATGACGAAGTTTAAAATTTGTGTAGATAGAACAAACAAACTCCATTTTCACGAATCTTTACAATGAACGAGATAACACTCTTCATTCTGTTGGTACTGTCATCTTTAGGGAGAGTATTTATCGTCATGAATTATATGCCATAAATCTTGATGAAGTTTCTTTCTTGTGCATTATTCACTCATGTTGACGGCTGTTAGGTACGAGGTAATGTGGAGTCTCACTGTTTATGCATATGCACCTTTAACCTTTACATCTTTCTTTTTCCCAGCTGCCCTATAGGTATTTGCTATTTGATTTTCCACTCTGTGTAAAGCTCAAATAGTTTCTAAATGCTGTGAATTCACTGCAAATCTGGACTTAGTTTTTTGATATTCCAACTGCTCAAAGACCACTTTGTTCGCAGCCCACATAATTACCACTATTAAACAGAATCTGCAAATTCCTAGGGAAACCTTATACTGTTTTCTGCAAACATTAACAAAAGCAATTTATTTTGTTACAGTTGCATGTTATAACTAGCATCCACATGTTTAAGCAACTACAATATGAATGCGTCCTCATCAACGAATGAGTTTATATTCTTCATGTTTTATTCCTCGAAGGTCTATGCTTGCACAGTAAACCTGACCTCAAGTAATTCGTGGGTGTCTCTGGTTTTGCAGATCAGGGGGATGCCTTTCATATTTGAGACAAACCAAACTTGTGTGAAGCAATATCTAGCTGGAACAGCCCAGAAGAACCAAACCTAGGAGCTCCTGGTTTGAGTCACACCAGAAATTCAGAGCGCATCAGAAGGTGCTATTTTTTTTACCGCGTGCTTTCTGGGTTCTTTCGATAAGCCATGTTCAATCTGTTGTATGTAGATCTGCTGCCTTTGAAAGAAGAGTAATTTTAGAAAGGATTTTTCCGCATGATGTTCTAAGCATTAGAGATATATATAGGGATTCCCTGAAAAAAAATGCGTCATCCTCTATGAGCTACCTATTTATCCAATGGAAGTCTATCAACCAACAGTTACACGTGATGCAAGTAACACGTTTTCACTTGCTTGCGACAAGAAAAATCGCTAGCGTAGGCAAAGAAATAATGTTTACCTGCAAAGGAACTGGACGAGTTTTAGTTCTAGCTTTCCTTTTTCTTTGCCCTTTCTCTTCAAAGTAGTCTGTACAGACGCTTCCTGGTGGTATGATCAAGGTCGCATTAAGAAAATAAGAAAAAAAAAATCAAAATTTTAAAAACCCAGAGCTAAACACATGCTAAGACTTTCCACTTCTGGCGGTTGATTGGGCCTTGACCAATCAATCTGTATCCAAAGGATTTTCTTTTTATTTGCCTGAACCCAGAGTCAGAAGATCTCATATGGGATCCTGCCACAATCCTTATGGTCAAATCCAACGGTTCGAATGAGACGGGTGTCTACTGTCATAACCCACAACTCTAGCATCTATAAAATTAGTCCCAAAGCCCAAATAAACTTTAAAATTATCCATTTTAATTAGCCTGTTTGCAAACTATCATCTCCCGAAACCCATCATGGAAGGCGCTGACGCCTCACCTGACCCTCGCAACTCTGCTACTCTCTCCCCTTTGGCAAAATCACTGCGAAAACTTAGATTTTTAATCTATTTGTACGCTTTCGAATTTGGTTTATTGGATTATTGAAGTTCCCTTTCAATTTTTGTGAAGAAGTGTCGTGATTGCAATGCTGAATTCATCACAAATACACAGACCCTCAAAACTCTTGTTATACCGTGGAGTTTGGTGCTGAACGCTGTTACGAGAAATTTAAGAGGAGAAAGCTTCATTCGAAGAGTTAGTCACGAGGATGACGACGAAAAGAGATATTTGAAGAGGAGAAATATTGTGCTTGATCTTAGAACTCCATTGATGAAGGTTTACGTTGTTAAAAAGCCGGTTGTAGCTCCAAGCCTGACGATGACTCGAGCCGTAGTGGGAACTGTATTTGCTGGGCCAGAACCATGGGAGTGATGAAAGTGACACTCGCTGCATGATAAGAATTTCAGCAAGTATAACTTCATTGTGCCCCCATCACTTCACTGGTTGTCCTGATATATGATTTTTCAATTTTGATTCTATTTTTAAAATATTTTTTTATTTTATATTTTTTTGCCATGTCATGTGTGTAGTAGATGATAATGGGCAGCCACTTTTCACGATTGCTGTTTAAGTTTCTTGGACTGGTTCGTCTCTATTTTGCCTGGAGCTATGTACCGCAGGTTGCACCGCATTTCTGGTGTTTTTGCTGGCGAAACGTACAACCGCAATGCACCGCGTTACCATATATGCACTTACTTTGATCCGCTGTCCTTTGAAAATGATTCTTTTCCTTGCAGGTTTTTTTCTGCGCGCTCGCCCAGCCTAGTGCTAATAATTAAAAATGCTAACCACCCTTCAAAATGTGCACTCTGCCTGTGCCTGGGCTATCATAAGACACGTGGCAGGCAATCTGGAGACATGTGACCACGGGGTTATGGGCGTTGAATTAAGGCCCACTCTTAAATACACTTCTGTAAACTACTATTTTGTCATAAATAAATAAATAATCATGAAAAAAGATTTTCTAAAATTTTATATGGAGTTTGTGGTCCTCTGTATTAATTGGGTGGATCGGGATCGGGACCAGGATCAGGATCAGGCCTTTCCACGCGCAATCCAGCTTGGTAGCGTAATAAAAGCATGCTAGACTGGCGATGTGAATTTATTATCCAATCACATTTTTGTTTAAAGATCTAAAGCTGGATCAATAAGTAGATGTATTTAAAAACTAGTTAAAAATATTCAAATCTAGTACAGTTGCTTCAAATAGTATATTTGATAAAAAAAAATAAACATAGTTTTTAATTTGTTGACGTTGCATTTATCTCAATTTTTCTCTTGAAAATTTTATTGGTTCAGTTTAAAATTGGGTTATCTTACTATATCCTGCTGAGAGAGAACATCTTTAAATACGATGTTATTTTTTCTCTATTTAATTTTATATTTTCAATCTTAATTTTGAATTTTGTTTTTATTTCTTATATATTTCGAATGAAATGAATTTTTTTTTTGAAGTGGCGGCAGAATTAGCAGGAGTTTATGATTTTGATCAAGTTTGACAAAATTAATTTTTTTATCCAAGTTGATAAGATTTGATAAATATATAATTTTATGAGTCAATTCGCGATTTTAACAAACATGCTAAAGATAATCAGTACAGCCATCTCATGATGCTGCATTCATATTTCTATCCATGGAGGACATCGTATAAGGAAAGATCAAATAGAAGAAGAAGAAGAAAAATTAGTACAACCGTCTCCTCTCTTCCACAAGACATCCTTTTCAGGAGCAAGACCGAGTAATTTTGATGTCAAGTTAGCTCAAATAGAAAAAATACACTTGTTAGGGATCCCATTGTCTAGTGAGGGACTAAGATCATGATGCACCAGATCATGGACAATATTGAGTGAACTCAGCCAAAAGTGTCCTAGCGCAGACAATACACGTATACATGGTATGGCTAAGCATGGAGAGATTTCAAGACTCCATTCCTGTGTTTGGAATGCTGAAAAGAGAGTTGATTTAAGGAACATGTGATGTTACTGATAGTCAGACAACCATTGAAAGAGGCAAAAAAACAGCAGTGCAAGAGATAGCTTGCAAATTACAGAATCCGAAACCATAATTCTAAGAATACTTAGTTTGTATGCAACAGTTAACTTTATTGGAAGCATCTAGTGTTCATTATTATTGAAGATAACAAGGAACCTTTCTAGCAGCAAAGAACTTGTTCCCCGTGCCCTGTCAATTCTAGAAATAGAATATTGTTACAGGTGATTAATGAATGTATATTGTATCCCACTAAGCATGATTGTTTTTTAAAATAATTTTTATTTAAAAATGCATTACAATGATTTTTTTAAAATATAACATCAACAAATGAAAATAATATAAGAATATCATTTTTTACAATTTAAAATAAAAAAATATAAAAAATTCATTTAAAAAAAATATTTGAAACGCAACGCAATGTTAAACCACCTATAATTTAATTCAGTCCCTCCTTCCATGCTCTATTATACCTAGAATATTTATGAGCATGTTACCCTTTCTCCCTCTTTATTAGAAGACCTATCCCACATGATCCCACATGGAATAATTATAAAAATCTAAAAAGACTGCAAATAGTTTACCCATCACAAAGCTTAAGTTCTTCTTGGATAAAACTGGACCCAAATATCCAAATCAACAGGATAACAAAGCCCTAAAAGATCCTAAAAAATCATCACCTCACATATCTCAAACGATGATTTGCAAGAAAGGGGTGTTAAGAAACCTATCCAACAGTAAAAAATTATAAAAATATATATATCACATTATAAAAGATTGAGAATAGATTGCCCGTCGCACGTCTTTGTTTCTTTAAAAGAAAAATATAACCCGGGCTCGTCTATCTAATTCGATACTCCTTCCCTCCATCGTTGAACTAGCTAACGCCTACTAGGGGATTGGGTTTTCAGTGATGGAACGGTATTTCAACAGTGGACTTGCAAATTTATTTGATAGCCAGTGGCGGGGCATTCCTCGATGCTAGCGGAAGAAGGCTATCGATTATTTCTGTATTTAAAAAAAAAATGAAATTCTATTTTTATTTTTTAATTTTAAATTTAATGTTTTTAGATTATTTTTATAAGATAATGTCAAAAATAATTTTAAAAAATAATAAAAATATAAAAATCATTTTAAAAAACCACATCAAAACATACAACCTCTCTATTAGTTGTTGTTAAGTAATTTTCACTCGGTATTATAATTATATGCCATCATGCCAAGTTGCCAACCAACCTTAAATAAATAAATAAAAGTTAGTGACTTCAAGCAAGGTGTCTAGTATGCTACGCTGTTGCAATTATTTTATATATATTCGTCAATCATTTCGGACATAAAATATTAATAAATTATCATTAGCTTGGCTCGACATGACATGACTAGTTAATCATACTTCTAGGCATAACTGCTACAGTTGTTTTGTTAATCAATTTCCTCGTCTCAGAAAGCAATCCTCTTGTAAAATCATGGCTGGGGAAAAAAAAAAGGAGCTCTTATCGAGCACAGAATAAAATCTATCTTGTTCAGAATTTAACCATGTTTCATAAAATTTTATTTAAATTCCAGCTTGAATATCCTGTTTCCATTCCAGCTGTTACTGTTTTGCTCCGCTCGGTTTGTCTGCTCAATTTCTCCATCTATAATTCCTGTGGAAGTATTACAGTCGTGTTAAATTTCGAGGCATTTGGGTTTGAACATACATTTATCTGTCTCCGTCTCAGGGCCTAGAGTATAGAAACCAGTCCCTGATTCCGTCCAGATGAATGAATCAGGATCCAGGCACAAGTATAATAATAGCGTCTTATCCCTTCACAGCGATGCCGACAACACGTTTTTCCTATTTTATTTTATGTTCTAAATCAAGATTATTACAGGGATAGCATCATTTGCTTCATCATCAAATCTTTTGGACAGAAAAAGTGTTGTTTGTCTTTCTTGTGCTGAGGTGAGTCCACCATATTGTTAATGCTTAATCCAGATTTATCATATCTTTCTTAGTTCAACTGGGCTGCGAATCTAATCTTTGCACAATCTCTTTAAAAATACATGCCATGTTAGAGGAGAGTAAATTGCTTGTAAAAACAGACTTCGAATTAATTTTTTCGAATTAAATGTTTTTTTTTGTAAATTTGTTGAATGGTTATGATTATTTTAAAAAAATCTACTTATTTTTTAAATTAAAAATAAAAACTGCCAAAATGCATGCCATGGATTAGTGTTCATTGGTGAGTAGATTGATTAAATTATTTATTAAGAAAACTTAAAATTCAATTACGTTTTGAATTTGTTGAATAATTTTGATTATAAAGTTTTTAAATAAAATTGTTTTGGTTTTAGATTTTATATATATATATAACGACTTCGACGTGATTTACCCAAACTTGAGAAATCAAACATCACCATATAAAAAAAACATCATTGTGAACGTTAATTTAAATTAAACTTATTTGATCTTTAACAGATAAAAAGATTTAATTGGATTTTTGGGTTCACTCTAAACTACAAACCACCACTCGTTGATAAGTGATAACTATACTGGACGAAGCTCCCTCATCTCATGAAATAATCAATCATCACGTTCATTTCCGATGAATTGGATGCGTGGTGGCCGGTGACCTCCACGTGCATCCGATTTTCATATTTGCTTTCTGTGATTAGTCAACGTTTTCAAGAAATGGGTTTCCACCGGCATCTGAGAAAAATGTTTTATTAAATCGGTTTGGCAATCCTATGCTGTGCTGCCCTCGAATTATTATCATGTGCAGTCCTATACAGGCTCAAGCAATTGACTTTGGAAAGTGGTTGAAGCGCCCGATTCGACCTTTCTCCTCGACCGGTCCAGGTGTTGGTCAAAGAAGTTTGGTTTGGTAAACAAAAGTTTTTCTTCGGGTTAAAGCAACGAGTTAATTTCTGCCAGGCAATTACGAGGTACCGTTCGAATAGTAATCGCCATTTGTCAAATGGTCGGCGTGATGCGTTTAAGCAAATCATGATCATGCGTTTAAACAAATCATGATCATGCGAGGGCTAATCCTACCTCTGGTCTAGGAGGATTATCGAAATGATAAATTATTGTTATTGTCATGGGTTCTAGCAAATAGTAAGCGTGATGCATTAAAATTAATCTTGATTTTGTAAGAGTGATTGCTAATTAAGTGAATATTTAGAAATGTGCTTGACATTGTTTTTAAAAAATATTTAGAGGTGTGATTTAGGTTGTTTTTGATTTTTTTATTTTTAGAAATACATTAAAATGATTTTTTTATTTATTAAAAATTATTTTTGATATCAAGAAATAATATAAAAATACCAAAAAATATTATTTAAAGTAAAAATTAAAAATATTAAAAAAAACACTTTTAAAATACAATGTCAAGAATAATCTAAGAGTATTATTAAAATGATAAATTGGTGGAATATTATTATTTTTTCAAAATGTATTTGATGGAAAAATATTATTATTATTATAAAAACATCTGGGTCATCCTCGCATTCAGTTTCTTTACTTATATACAAAAGATTTATAAAAAAAGAAAAAAGAAAAAAAGTGAGCACCGTCTTGAAAGTGCTGAAAGCTGGATCGGTTTCCTATATAAATATTGAATGCATTATTACTTCCACCTGTTGGCATAATGTTCCAAATGCTCCCCGTTAAAGCAGGCACGTAGGAGGTCGCTGATTGATCCTCCCCTTTCATAAACACGCACCGTCTCAATTATATGAAAACATGTCGATGTACTATATGCTAAATTAATTACAAGTATCCAGTAAAAAAACAACGGAGCCCATTAGCTGACACCTGCCTCCATTACGAGGCAAGTATAACTTCTTCCAACCTCTGGGAAAACAGTCGAGACTCTTCCCCTCACGATTCCTCTGCTTATTTTATTGCCCAGATTTGCTTGAATTCATAAATGCACGACTTTAAAGGCGTCACATGCTCCCCAGTAGCGGCACAGGGAGAGGTCCCATGGCCCCCAATCGGGTGAGATTTGATCTTTCCAAGAGGGGTACAGTTGTCTTTTCCATCCGAGAAATATTTTACAATAATTGAAGCTTTAGTGGAGCTAGACAGCATTTGGCCTAGCCGCATGTTTGATTAACCGTGTGACCGGTAATTGCTGGCAGTATTTGTTTTTCCTTTCCAAGCTGGTTGATTTAAGGATATGGATGCTGTTGCTGGCTGGAACATTAGCATCCTTTCTCGGAATTTTAAATAACAATAAAGCTGTAACTATCGATATTTATCTAGTAGGATAGATTAAAATATCACAGAAACATAAAAGAAAATTAATAAACATAAATTTAATAATCTTAGTTGATCGCCATTTTATTGTATATTTCTCGATTGTTTGTTTGTTTGAGATTTTTTCTTTTTTATTTAAAAATGCTACATTCCCTGTCTCTTAACCAGGGTCTAGCCTCAGGTTGATACCAAGTCATACTACAAGACTGTGATGATAACTAGTTTTTTTTATCGTTGTGTTAACTTGAGTCATTAATCAAACTCGCTCATGGCCTAGGTCTTTTATTCAATCAACTCTCAAATTGATTTTTAAAATTCTATTAATAATTATTTTTATTCTTATATTGAATTGTTTTAACCCTCGTGCAGGAATTTGGACAAAAACAAAATTGTTTTTTGTGTCTTTTCCACCAAAACAACTTTAAACTGGACTAGTATTGATTTTTGTATTGTGAAGAAATGTATAAAAGAAAAATCATAAAAAAAAACTATCATATATCAATTGATCCTTGTCAATTATAGGGGCGAGCAAAAAAAATCAATAAAACAATTAAACAAAAAAAAACTAATTGACAAAAATCAAACCAATTAAACCGATGATAATATTTTTAAAAGTTTTTGATTTGGTTCAATTTAGGTTTATAAAAGCTAAAATTGGTAAATTTAATCAAATTGGTTCAAATTAAAAAAAATACAATATAAAAAAGTTATTTCTATTGGTTCAATTCAATTTTCTTGGCCTAATTCCATTTTGGTGAAAAATAAAAGAATGAAATTCTATTTTTGTGAAATGAAAGAAGGTAAGAACTTAGTCAAAGTAAAAAAAAAAAAACTCTACAAAATAATGTACTATTTTTTAGATTTTTACATAAAAATAAATTGAAACCAGTCAGTTTAACCAATTTCAAATCAATTTTGTTTTTTTAACTATAATTATAATTATTTTTCAAGATAAAATGATCGCTATTGCCGGCTACTCATGTAAACATTTAACTTAGCAATTATTTTATTAAAATAATATTTTTATTTTAAAAAAATTATATTTAATATTAATAGTTTAATACATTAAAATAATCTAAAAATATTAAAAAATAATTTAAATAAAAAAACATTTTTTATTATTATTTTTAACTTTTTTTAAAATACTTTTAAAACGTGACAATGAAAAAAGAAACAGTAAAATTAAAGAACGTCATGAAGCATATTATAATGAATACTATGCTAACAAAAATTGACAACTAATAGTCAGACGAGGGTAAGTTTAAGGTCATGTTTGATGGTAACTTGGATTCTCTGTGTCATCAAAAACCCTCAATTTAGTACTCTTTTCCTTGACCTGTGCAAGAGTCCCGACACCTATTACATGGGCAGTCACTGTCCCACGGAGGAATAAACGAGTTCAGATTCGATTCCGCAGCTGACCAAAACCCAGAAAACAGTTTTCTAGAGACGTGACGTCATGACTTACGATGTGTACAGTGAATTTTAAGTTTGAATGAAAGTATGTGTCCATTAATAATGAAAATAATTGAGATTTTAATAACTTATATAAACCGATAAAATATGCTTTTTACACTTCGATTTACTACCATCCAACAAAACCCAGAGAACAGCATGGCAGAGACGCCACGTGGTCCCATGGGATTCTCATGACCTACTCGGTGCTGTTCATGGGCCTCATACTACAGCACTCTGTATAGTTCAGATAGAGGTGATAGCCGGCTGTAGAATTTATCTGGGCCCATCCAAAATAATAATAATAAAAATAAATGAGAGATATTTTGAAGTTTTTTATGTAGCTCTAACCAGAGGCATGATTACTTCTCGAAAGATACATCTAAAAAATTGAATTTATTATTTATTTTCTATATATATATATTTTTTAAAAATCTGTTTTTAAATTACCAGAATATATTTATAAGCTATTCTTGTCAAGATAATATTTTTTTAGTAACTTAAAAAAACATACATGACGAAGAAAGATAAAATCATAGATAAATATATTTTTACTATTTTTATGATTCATAAATTTTATTTTATCTCTACAAGTAATTAATAATATTCCAGTAGTTAAGCCTTGTACATCACAAGTTTTTTTTAGCCCCTGGCAATTTAACTCATGCAATCTTGTTTGATATTATATTTCAAAAAAAATATTTTATTTTTATTTTTTTAAAATTATTTCTATATACTAATTTCAAATTTGTTTTTTTAAATATTATTTTAATACATTTCAGAATAAAAAAATACTTTAAAAAACAACCTCAATTAAACTCTCAAACATACACATGCCCCTCTTCATACAAGCAAAAGGCATATTATGGAACAAGCAAAAAAATATCCAATTAATATTTATATAATATATACACAGAATTATTATTTGTTTATATAATATATACACAGAATTATTACAAGTTTTTGGATTAAAATAAAACTTCTGAACTAGAAGAGATCATTTTATATAAAGGTTCCGGCAATGTGTGCATTTTTCAATTCTAAAACTGATGAAATCAATTCCTCTATCTTACCCTAAAATATCTTACCCTAAAATATTTTTATTGATTTTTATCTTGGTTAAAGGAAGTCCAAATGTCTGTATCAATGGAATAACACGTGATACTTAATATTTATATAATATATACACAGAATTATTATTTATTTATATGATATATACACAGAATCATTCCAAGTTTTTGGATTAAAATACAACTTCTGAACTAGAAGAGATCATTTTATATAAAGGTTCCGGCAATGTGTGCATTTTTCAATTCTAAAACTGATGAAATCAATTCCTCTATCTTACCCTAAATTATTTTTATTGATTTTTTTCTTGGTTAAAAGAAGTCCAAATGTTTGTATCAATGGAATAACACGTGATACTTGTATGTCTCTTAGTGAACACAAACACCTTGGATATTATAGTAATAATGATTGTTTAAAGTATTTTTTTTAATTTGAAAATATATTAAAATAATATTTTTTGAAGGACTAGAAAAATATAAAAATAACAACAGCAATAATAATTTGAAGCAATGAAAAAATAAATAAAAATTACTTTTTTTCACTGATGTTTTTAAAATACAAATACAGGTATTGTAGTACTAAATGCCAATACTTGCAAGGTTATTTTATTTATCTGGAGGTCTTAAGTTAAAAAAAATACCCGAAAAAAGCTTTCTCTAATCTCTACCGTATAAATCGTAGCCCAACAGATTCCCAATGAATAAATAAATAAATAAATAATAATTAACCGAAACATTTGTTTCTCATGGCCTTTTATTTTGCAAGAAAGTTGGGTGAAGGGAAATTTTAATTAATGAAAATAAGATAGCTTGTAATCTGTATAATAAATTTTAAATTTAAATTAGAGTGTGTATTTCTTGTAAGAGCTTGAAACAATCAAATTTTTATTTATTTATCAGAATTTATAAAATGTTTTTTGAAAAATAAAATTTACTCCTATAAAAAAAGTATATTTTACAGGAGAGTAGTAAAAAGATACATAATATTTATGTTTTTTTTAAACTCTTCAATCATGTTTTTATTTTAATTATTTTTTTATATTTTAAAATTATAACCAAACGCTAATTGAATTTAAAAAATAATGTTGCCTATAAATAAACAACCTATAGTGCCCAGGCATGACTTTTAGCCAAAGACAGCTTAAATCCCCTTACCGTCACTCTTCTCCCAGTAGAAGCAGCAGATTAATTGGCCTGATCCGAACACAGAGGCAATACTCGATGAAGATCCTGTGCGATGTGTGTAACAAAGAAGAGGCATCGGTGTTCTGCACCGCTGACGAGGCAGCCCTCTGTGACACTTGTGACCACCGTGTTCACCATGCCAACAAGCTCGCGTCGAAGCACCATCGTTTTTCCCTTCTCAATCCTTCCTCGAAAAACTTCCCCATCTGCGATATCTGCCAGGTGATTTTCCCTGTTAATTTGGCTCTTTGATTAGTCATTTCTTGATAAAATCATGGGGGTTGATGATTAGTTTCTTGTTTATCTCGTAGGAGAAACGGGCTTTCTTGTTCTGTCAACAAGATAGGGCGATTTTATGCAGAGACTGTGATGGGCCAATTCACGCAGCGAACGAGCATACCCAGAAGCACAGCAGATTTCTTCTCACAGGAGTCAAACTCTCTGCCACATCTGCTATTTATACATCTTCTTCCTCTGTCACCAAAAATGGCGGTGAGCTTGTTCCTGATTCCAAGTCCCAGCAGCAGCAGCAATCAATTAAGAAACCTGTGTCTGTTGCTCCGGTGAATTCCAATCCACCTACAGTTCCCAGCATCTTATCTACAAACACAGTAGTGAACAAGGGTGGGAATAATTTGGTCACAAATGAAGGGTTTGGCTCAACAACAAGTAGTACTATATCAGAGTACTTGATGGAGACTCTTCCTGGCTGGCATGTTGAAGACTTTCTCGATTCCTCTACTACCCCCTTTGGTTTCTGTAAGGTTTGCATTTGATTCTTTCCCTCTCGATCAATCATCTACTAATTATAACTTTCCTTTTTAGTACCGAATGGATATCTTGCTTCGATTTTTAGAGAATTTTCTGTGTTTTGTAGGTTGATGGTGGTCTATCGCCGTTTATGGATACTCATGATCTTGAGAGCAACATGAGTTCTTTCTCATCAGAAAGTTTGGGGCTCTGGGTCCCTCAAACACCAACTGCTTCATACACATCTGAACAGTATTATTATCCACAGTTGGTAGGGCAAAGTGGGTTCAAGGAGATAAAAGAGACCACAAACATGAAAGCTAGCAGAAGGTTGGCAGATGATGTCTTCACTGTTCCACAGATCAGCCTTCCAACCAATATAGGCTCTAAGAGATCTAGGACCTTATGGTAGGGCCAAATTTTCACAATCTTTTCCAGTCATCAAGAACAAGGCTTTTCGTGCTTTGTAATTTTGATCACATGTCTTTCGATCAAGTTTATTTGCTTTAGTATTTGGGTTTGGGCTAGTCTTCTTTGTATATTGCCTTATCCTCTCTTCTCGGTATGATCATGGGTTTGTTTCTGTCTTTTGTACTTGCAAAGGCACAGGCACTGTGTGAATATGAATGAAAATTTCAGAGCTTTTTTCTTTAGAATGAATCTTGCCTACGTTGTACCGAGCCCTGAAAAGATCAAAGATGAATGAACCGACAGACTTGTCTCTTGTCTCTTAGAAGTCGGGGAAGTACTGACAGTTACAAGAAAGAGAAGTCGCTCCTTTTAGGTCTGTGTCATCCAGTGTCGAGATTTGAGATTAGGGCAGAAGAAGGGAGCTTGGCTAGAACAAGAAGAGAAGACAAACATGGCATGAACGTTACTAACAGCGAGGATGATGGAGACGGTCTTAAAAAAATAATTCACCTGGTGTCGACTGTGGAGACCATAGCATAAAACTCATCCGTTGATTTGTCAGTGTAGATCCAGATCCGGCACCGGTTTGATGTATTTGATTTTGACAGACTGGTATAAGATACAATGTGAGATTTAGTCAGGTGATTTTCAAGGATTTTTTTTTAACAATTATTTTATTTTTAAAAAAGTTAAATAATATTATTATCTTAAAGTTTACGAAGCTAGTTGAACCTGGATCTCCTACCGTAGTAGCTATAACTGAGACGAGATTTCTTTTCTTACTTTCTTCTTTTTGTCAAGGAAGAAGCAGTCCCTTCTTATTAGGTAATCTCACGTTTGAAATTTGAATCCATGCAAATGCAAGAAATTATCGACGTCGATCTGATTCCAACGAGAGTATTATCATTCTTATTCCGTGCAAGCTGCAAATCTGAATGATTTTTATTTTAAAAATAATATAAATTATATTTTAAAACCCCATCTAATTATTTAAATTTTTAGGTTGAATGATATATAATATATCCAGCCCATTTCTGTAAACAAGATGAGGAAAAACTGTAGCCAACTGATTCAATTATTCAAGAAGTCTTCATGTCACCATAAAAATCAAAATCCACAGGGCACAAATTAAGCCAGCCCTTGCAAACGGATTCTGAGCGAGAATAAACCCATCTTAGCAGGAATATACATAGCAGTAGTTGTTGATTGGAAACATTCGGGACAGCAATAACATAGAAAGAACATGATAAATTACATGTCAACCCTTTAAATTCATAGATTTGTTTTTTAAAAAATCCTCTGTGGTCCTTGGCCACTACCAAATTTAACTCAGGCCCGCATTTTGAATTAAAACTTTTTTTTTTTAATTTCGTATGATTTTCTTGGTGGTTATAATCACGTGCACGGGGATCTGGTTGAGGAAAAATGAAAAGCAAGAAAAAGATAATGAAATACAGTATTAGTGAAAATGGGCCCACCGTTAAGCACCTTTAGATGACGGGGCCCAGATCGGGACTTTGTAGAAACATCAGGATCGATAGTGATGAAATGTAAGCTACAGGGACCGAAGTGGAATATTGTTTAACTTGTATGATTGATCCATTTCTGGTTTTTGAAACGACTCCAACGTGAAAAGGCCAGAAAGCTGGTTCCAGGAAGGCTGGTGAGGGTGCAGGTTGCGCTATACAGATCCACCTTTCCCGGTTCAGATTCGGGGACACCCGTGACCCGGCTCATATGGTAACGGTAAAGAATAAGAGGCCATTAATTGTTTCAATTAGAAAAATGGACCGTTCAATTTTTTGGCCCCAAAGGCCAACATTGTTGTTGGTAAGGAACAGTATGACCGTGATTCTCATTGCGTTTCAATTTCAAAAACGTTTTAAGAAAATTTAATATTTGTTTTATTTTAAATTAAATTTTTTTATATTTTTTTTATCATTTTCATATGATATGATGATATAAAAATATTTTTTTAAAAAATAAAAAATATTATTTTAATATATATATATATTTTAAAAAATAATTTCGAACATACACTCAAGTAACTTCATCACCAATTTGAATGTTTGGAAGGACAAAAATTGCTATTTTGCAAGGAAAAATTGAAACGCGTTAATAATTGCTATTGAGTTTTTATTTTTTCCTTTGGAAGGGAGGAATCGAATGCGGATACTTTTCCTTCGTTCTCTTTGCTAAGAGCATCTCTAATAGTGAATGCTATTTTAGAGAGCCAAATCTCTAAAATGATATTTTAAATAGTGTATTTATGGTTTTTTTGTTGATGTGTGCTCCAGTGGTAAAAGCTATTTTGGAGAGCCATTTATTTTTATATTATTTTAAATATAGTGTAATTATTTTGTATGTAGTTTAATTATGCAATTAATTATACAATTAATAAGAGTAAGTTATATAATTAAATAATTGCTTTTAAAAAACATTCCAACAATATAATTATTAATTTTATATATAATTTTTTACTCTTTTGTTAAAGTATTTTTAATTAAAAATAAAAACAAATATTTTTGATATAATTACATTATTTTCTAATATATATATATATATATTATAATATATAAAGAAGGTGGCCCCAAGGTGGGGCCATGATTTTACCTTCCTCTCCATGAGATGCTATAAATAGCATCTTATGGAGAGGAAAGTATTTATACCTATTCATATACATGTCCCATTGAAACATAAATAATAACACAAAAATATTATAAAAAATAATATTTTATTTTTCCACTCCATTTACGTTCTCGGCTGGAGTTGCTCTAGCCTTAAGTTAGAGCATAAAGCACTTGTAATTCGGTTTTAATTTTTAATTTTCAGTTTCTGGGTCCGAAAGCCCGACTTGAAGGGGCGAGCTTGAGTGGGCTAGCCCATATTTCAGGGTGTAATTGGGCCAGTCTCAAAATTAATACAGGCTAGTCAGGCCTATGAAGGCCTTTCTTGAACATAGCTCGGTACATGAGCAGTTCCATCGAGGGGTAAGTACCAGCCTCCCAGGGATGTTAAAAAAACTAGTATATTTGTAGTATTTGTAATATTTTTTCTTTTTATTAAAGTCCGATAATATAATTATTATATATAATAGCTGGTAAAAAATACAAAAAAAATTATTTCATAGATGAATATTTTAGAAACCCGTCCCGATCATAACTTCCTATTTATTTTTATTTTTATTTTTGAAAGCTTAAGGATTATGTATTTATTTATAAATGTTTAAGCTCCATTTTCTTATGAGTTTCTTATAAAAAAATGTTTGGCATTTATTTTAAAAGTTTTTTTTTAAATGATTTTTTATTAGTTTTTTTACTTGAAATTTATTTTTTTAGTGTTTTTTTGATCATTTTGATATGTTGTTGTCAATAATATTTTTTAAAAGTAAATTTTTTTTATACATTTTTATTGAAAACACCTAAATTTCTTGAGCTTGATAAAAAATAACTTGTCTATTTGTTTTAAAGGAAGGGGTTAATTTTCATTTTAATGGCGGTATAAGACATGAAAATTAAATTTAATACTGAAGTATAATGACATCTACATCTTATATTATAAAACCATATCTAAATACAAAGCTCATAAAAATCAATAATATAAACTCAATTCAAAACGTATATCGATGCAAAAAAAAGTAATTGAGTTCAATTTATAATTTTTAAAATATCAAAATTTAAATATAATTAAATACTCTAAGGTAAGTCAACTCGAACACAAAAGTGGCAATTTTGACCCTGTGAAAAAACCAGCCACTGACATATAGTTTTCGGAGAAACTGCGTCGTTTCTTGAGTCCAATATCACCCCAAGCACCCTCGAGGGTTTAATGCTTTTTTGCGCATATATTTTAGGGCTTTGCACAAAACAGTTAGCCTTGCCACTTCAATCACGCTCCACTAACTTCAATCCACACCCTATTTCCGCTCCTAGCAACAAAAAATGGGGAAGAAGAAATTCATCGACAAGAAAAAAGCCGCAACTTTCCAGTTATTCTCACGCGACTCATCCGATCCCAATTTTGACGGCACTGACCGAGTTTTCGTGCGAGTAGACGGCAATCCCCACCCAATAGACAACTTCTTGGCCGAAAAAAAACGCTCCAGCAACAGCCACTTCGATGGCGATCCTAATACAATTTTCTCCGACGCGCCGGATGATATTGAGGACGGTGACGATGGTAGTTTTGGCCATTCCTTGCACTTTGGAGGTGGATTTTTTGGTGAAGCATCGTCAGGGCCTTTGCCAGAGGATGTCAGGGGAGAGATTTTGGAATTAGGTTTTCCTGATGATGGTTATAATTACTTACATCACCTGAGAGAGATTAAAAGTAAGGTTAACGGCTCGGGTTATTATCAAAATCCTAAAGCTAAGCTTCATCAGCTTCCTCAAGATATCAAAGTTAGTGAAGTTTTTGTTTTGATTAACTGGTTAATTTTGCTGTTTCCAAGTTACTGGAGTGAAAATGATAATGCTTGTGATTTTTGTGGCTTTTGTTAGGCTTATGATGCATCTAGAGTAAAAGTTTCAGAATTGAAAAGTGAGGATAGGAATGACAAGTCAATTTATAATGTGGCATCGAAGAGTGTTGGTGTTAGAGTTCAGAAAGTGGTTGATCCTGAAGTAGCGGCATTGCTAGATGATAGTGATTTGTTGCGGTTTGGTTCTGACGCTGAGGACCTGGAGGAGGATTTTGTTGTACGTGCGAATATTCCTGAAGGAGGAGAGGATTTGGATGCTTATGTTGAGGGATCGGCAGTTATTAATGAAGTTACCAGTGGGTATGTTAGGTATGGTGGTGATCGTGAAAATGTGGTGGAATGTAGAGTGGTAGAGAAAGCAATGAATGCTCTATTGGAGGCAGGAGGTGATTTTGGAGATGAAAAGCAGCGTGTTCGTCGTCCTTTGGATGAGCAATTTGATTTGGTGAGACTCTACACCCTGAGTACTTTATTTCTTATTTGATTTCATTTTCATCTTAACTCCTTTTTTTTTTAATTAATTTTCAAGTCATGACAATTAGTCAAGAAATTTTGTTCTGTTTTATGTCATATGTGTGCAGCCATAGAGAACCACCACCCGTGATTGTTTGACCTGTTATTTTTTTAAAGATCACTTAATATATCATTGTTTTGAGTCTGTCATGACCTTATTAATCACATGGATTTGATTGGAGGCGTGGAATCTAAACAAAGATGGTTCTATTTTTGTTAAATTTTTGTGACCATTCCATGAAGTTAGCTATTAGTGCCTTGAGCTATTATTTAGTACCACTGGTGTGTGTGTGAAGCTTCTTCCATCTTTATTTGTGGTTCATATCTAATCTGTAAGTATGTTAACAGAATTTGTGCATGCACCGAGAATATTGAATATTTATACCATTCCCTTGTCTCATAGGATATTTCTGTTTGTTCAATGGCAGCTTGAACATCAAGAATATGGCACTGACGATGAAGATGAACATGACGGTTACATAGCTGAAGAAGAGAAATTTCTTGCCTGCAAGCTTGAACATGCCCTTGATGATCATGTAGTCAATGACCTGGAACTTGATGAAAAATATAAAGCTCCTGCAGATTTATTGCATGGCAATGATAGACCAGAAAATAAAGAGCTGTTAGACTCAGCAGCAGATGTTGTTCGCCTCTGTAGAGAATATGGGAAGAAGTATGACATTGAGGATGAAGATAAGGAGTTTATTATTGAAGAGGAAAGTAGTGACGAGTCAGAAAAGTGGGATTGTGAGACTATCGTCTCAACATATTCAAATCTTGATAACCACCCTTCTAAAATTGGAGCTCCAGAAACTGCTAGAAAGAAGATGTTAGCCAAAGC
Source organism: Salix exigua (assembly GCA_032356905.1). Taxonomy (NCBI): domain Eukaryota; kingdom Viridiplantae; phylum Streptophyta; class Magnoliopsida; order Malpighiales; family Salicaceae; genus Salix; species Salix exigua. Next base: position 1,850,437 of record CM063589.1, on the reverse strand, counting down.
AGTTGTTGGGGCTTTAAATGCTTCCAGTCATGGGATAACCCTTGGAGGAAAAGAAAAGCTACCTGTAGACTTTTTGCCTCTTAGTAGAAAACCTGCTATGGAAAAGGTCAAGGGTGTGCCTAGCTCACAAATGGAGCAGCAAAATAGGAAGCAACATGGCCAGGAGTCAAAGGAGGAGAAGAAAGAACGAAAGGTATATATTTGCTGCTCCTTTCAGCATTTCCCCTGCATGTCTGCCCTTGGCATCCAAGGCTCACACCCATTGGATAACATCTAAAGAAACAATTTGCTTATCCAAAAACATGTTTGGCACTTCAAAAAATTTCACTTAGGTTTATGTGCAACTGCTCGTGGTTTGAAATTTGAGCTTTGATCATGACGATGAGATTGTGCATGCAGGCCACTGTAAAGGAGGAAAGGCGTGAAGCTCGACGTGTGAAAAAGGAGATGAAGGGTATCTACCAGGGTGAAGCGCAACGTGCTCAGAGAGTTGCTGCTGTAGCAGGCCCATCCTCCTTTCATCTTGTGTAAGTATTATTGAGTTTGCTTCTTCTTTTAATTGGAATGTTTCCAGTATATAAATATTTAATGATAAGGGACTGCTGTGTTCTTTTTTATTTGCGATGCTATTTGAAGTACAGGCTAAACTCCGACGGGAGATTTGTTTTTCAGTCCTGATCATATCTGATACGGAAATGTTGAATTACTTGATGCTAATGCGGTTTTCTTTCCCTCTCTGTTCAAATAGGTAATTTGCTGTCAGATTGTTGCTCAAGACAGCAAGATCTTGCAGGAGGATATCCATATTGTTTGAAAACCATCAAAGGGAAACATTTTTAACAAGAAAAGGTGCTACTGCATGCTTTGTTCATCCCTAGTCCCCACGGATCATGAAGCTATTGCAGTTTCTTGTGGCATGTAACCAAGTAACAAATTTTGGTGTCTTTTCGCTGTGAAGGTTATTATTAATGTCATACTTTTAAGTAAAATTGTCTAGGTTTTTGGAAGATACACGTTGTAGATGGACCTATGATGAGTTACAAAGCCATGGCTACCAATTTGTTGGAAAACATGTCTCCTCTTTTCTGACCGTAACAATGAAAGATATAAATTTCAGCTGTAATCTTAGCAGAGTAGCAATGGGAATCCGTCGGTGACTTGCTCCGGACCTATAGTAAGAGTCAAAAGGAGAAGTAGATAGACAAGGGCCTAGTGGACAGCGAGAAAAAAACACATGAGGTGACCTTTTCTAGCTAATCTTATACTCTTATTACATCATCCATGTATTCTTACAAACAAACTAGGTGGAATGCCTCACTTGTTTATATGATTCAAAGTATATTTATAAGCATATTATAGCATGATCATCAAAAGAAGCAAAGCCAGAATATGAGAAGCACAACTTTGCTACTCTTAGTGGGGAATGGGAGCATAATCGCTTCCATCCGATCTAGGTACAGGATCCCAGTTGCTGTAGTCTTCTACCATATCTTCTGGATGAATCTCAGTATGTTGTTCAAGTCCTTCCTTCTGATATTCTTCGAATTGACGGGAGGAAAGGGATGCTGACGATGATATTTGTGCTGGAGGCCATGCTGACGATGAATCTGTTGCTATCTTGGGCACCAGTGTCATCAAAACCACCACTATCATGCATGAAATGTGCACAACTGGCCTTCCATTTAGGGTCGTCATGTATATCTTGTGCCTCTATTTCCAGCTTTGTCGATCGCCTTACCTGGTTTTCCCCCAATTCGTAAATATTGTGCCTGAGTTGAGCAAACTCGGGAGACTAAGGTAGCATTGCAATGGCTAGGGCTACCCGAATTAAATTCTTCCTTCTTTCACACCTTATGGATGATACAACATGATTCTCGCATGTTTTTCGATGAAAGCAAACTCTGGACTTGGTGTCGTGGCACTACCGGATAATAGTTGTCTTGGAATGCCATACCAAGAGTTCAAAAGCAGTATCTCCATGTAACCTCAGGTGCGTACTTCTGTGCTCCGTATCTCGTTATTTATTTATCCTAAATACTAAATCATGGAAAAAGCCCACAGCCTAGCAAAACAATCGTAGCACAGTATTTGCAACAGAAGCACCACTTATTCTCACGTGCTCTTCCCATCACACGTCATGACACAGTGCAGCTTTGGAAGTCATTGATGCTTTGTACTAACACGTGTCAAGTAATAATCCTGAACTCCTCCCGTTTACTACAGTTGATTACGGGGATTATGAACAGTTTCCCTCGGATACAAATTTCAGGCTTCCCGTTTGGTGCTATCTTATCCTTCTCCAGCTAAATTTCAGATTTGATACGGAAATGGTAATCACATCAAAATCTAACTAGTGTAATCTAAAATAATTTGAATGCTTAGGATGACAGAAAGCATTTTCCCATTACAAATTAACAAAGAAATAAAAGTAAAGGTGAACTTACTGCTCATCTCCTTTTGAATAACATCTTATAAAAATGTTTTTCAATTCTATATTAAGCATCGAGTTTATTGGATTGAATTCTATAATTTATTTTAATTTTATTTTTACAAAATTATACAATTCATATTATCTAAGTCATGGATTTTACAGGTAAATTCAGATTAACTTGATTTTTTTATATATATTTTATCTTTTAATATTAAATTAGTTAATAATTAAATTTTATAATTTATTTTAATTTTTATTCTATAAGATTATCACAATTCACTAGTTTAACAGGTTAATTTAAATCGATTCAATGTTATTTTGTTGCTATTTTAAAAAATATATTTTGAGATTTTTTTATTAAATAAATGTTTTCACTATTGGTTCAATTTACTTTAAGGCTCTGTTTGTTTCCCGGAATTCACTTTCCGGGAAACCACTTTCCAAACTTTCCTGTGTTTGTTTGTCTTCTGGAAAGTTGGTCAACGGAAAACACTTTCCGGAAATTGTGAAAAATTTAGAAATATCATTATTTGCTGATTATATCAAATTTGATCCTCAAACTTTTGATTGCTATATATAATTTGTTTTGAATATTTATTTTTCAATTCCATCTCTTAAAATTTAATTTTTATATTAATTTTGGTGCTTATTTTTATAATTGCTATTTGCTTTTTTCTTATCATTTTTTTATTGAAAATTTTTATCTATCAAATTTGGTCCTCATTTTTTTTATTTTTACTTGTTTTATTTGAAATAATTTATGAAATGTTAATTATTATTATTATTTTAATTTATTCACCTTTCATTTTTTTAATTTTTTAGATTTGATCTCTATTATTTTATTTGAGATAATTTATGAATTTTTTTTTCAATTTAATTCTCATTCAAATTTTTAATTTGTAAGATTTGTTCCTCATTATTTTAATAAACTTGAAAAAAAATTAATTTATTAATAAATTATTTTCTAGTTCATTTTCCATAACACAAACAAACACTGGAAAATATTTTTCAGTTCATTTTCCATAACACTGTCAAATATCGGAATTCATTTTCCAGGAATTCACTTTCACCGGAATTCATTTTCCACGGACTAAATAAGTTAACTCAACCCCCCTACAATTTAAAACTATTTTTTCTATTAAAAACACATGTCAACATTAATATATTAAAAAAATCAAAATCAAAATCAATCTAATTTACAACTTAGTACAAGAGAATCTTTATTTTGACAAACAAATTAAAAGATATAGGTACGTCTTGATAATGATGGAAGGAGGTGCCTTAATGATGATGACCACGTTTCTGGCTTTATGGAAAAAAATAACTTGACGAGTGTACAGCACAACTATCAATAATCATTCTAATCAACTCAGCCCCAGTCTAAAACTTGAAGGAAGTTGCTGGTTTATCATCCTTATTTGCAGGAACAAAGTTCATAGTAATAATCATTTTGGCCCTACCCCACCAAAAAAATAAAATTGTCTTACCATTTTGGGCCCTTCCCCAACAAAGTTAATCTGGAATTAGCTGTGAGTTTTGGCGCCGTGGCCAAGAAAACACGGTTACTTTAGCTGAACTGTTGAGCCATTTTTGGTTATTGCAAGACATGGGCAAGGAATTATACATAGTTCGTCCCTCAACTAATACAAAATGTTGCATCATATCCATTTACTAAATGTTCGAAATAAACTAGATATTTTTTTTTGTCACGATTTTATTGGTCAATCCTTAATTTCTAATGGTGATAACTGGACAAAGGGTCATTACTGAATAAAAAGTAGTTGTGGAAAGACACGAAGCAACCTAATACGCATCAGCCATGAACATGTACAAACATGAAATTCATCTCCACATTTGATTAAATTATAAATTATTTATATGCAAACCCGAGGAAGCAGTGTTCAAATTCAAACTATCATCTCCAAGAGAAAAACCACAACACATGCAAAAAGACACCCACAGCGCTCACACACACATGAGGAAGGCTGCTGTAAAAAGAACAAAAAAATGATTCAGAAATTAAAAGGGATAATATACATCATTTAAAACATTAGAATAGTGGAACAGGTAGGAGAGGCGAGAAAGAGAATCTAGAACACCTACTGGGAAACAGGGATTAAAGATACAGATGCGACTTTAGACCATTTATTGTTCAATATGACGCCCGCATAACACATTGATGAGGTAAATATTTCACACTGGACAATTAGAATAACAGGCTGGGATATCCACAAAAGAACTTGAAAGAGTTACCGATCATTGTGAGATTGCAAAGGGAGACACGTGCACTTATCTTTCATTGCTTCAGCCTCACTTCCATACTCTTTGAATATGTACTCATCCTGCTTAAATGCGGGAGGAACCTTCCCCTCACTGTAGCACTCGTTACATAGGCTAAAATGAGATTTTATCTCCTTGAAGCGGGAACCAATAATCAGGTAGCGGCAAACAGAGCAAACAAAGTCTCCATGGCGGTTCCTATCCCCAGACTCGAGCTTCATAAGAGTTGACATGATACCAAAGCCCCAATCAGGATCATCGAACATCACAAGAAACTCCTTGAAAGACACCATTGAAGAATCAGCTTCTCCATGAAGTTCTAGCATTTCACTAACTCCGTGAGAGGGGATATAAATTGCCCTCAGTAACTTGATGTAAGTGATAGCATCAGCCTTATTAATCTGAGAACCACTTTCACTCTCAGGACGCCATAAAAGTGCATCAAAAGCAACCCGTTTTCGCTTTTCAGGATTGCCACTGCAAATGGGGGCAAGAATGGCATAGAACATGCCTAAATCCACCCTACCTGGGGCTGTATCATCAAAAACAGAGAGGATCCTCTCATTTATGGCCTTGACAGCCCCCTGGAAGGTTTCAGGCTTCAGGAAATTAAGCAACCGCCTCAGAACTTCCTCTAAGTTAGGTTTGCGTATTGATTTCTCAGGATCACCGCCACCAGAGGATGACACTGGTACATCATTTTCACTCATTTCCTTCTTCAAAAGCTCCACATCACATCGACTCAACCTGGTAATCCTCTGAAAAGCCCTGATTTGAAGAGCTTTAGCTAAATCTTGCCTCAATGTAGTTTTGTCATTCAATGTCTTAAATTTTGAAGGTTCTACAATGACAAACACTCCCTCCCCATTGGACCCCCCATTGCCCTTTGCTTTCTTCTTCTGTATCTGCTTCAAATGTGAAATTGCATCATGCAATTCAACCCTATTTGTCAATTTCAATGCTTCCTTTAATGCTTTCTTAGCTTCCTCAGTCTCCCCAGCCCCTAACAACGAGACAGCCTTATTAAGCTGTGCCCGCCAGTGGTTTGGCCAGACAGCTAAAACCCTGGTATACATCTCAGAAGCTCTCTGAAACCTACCCAGATCCATGTACAGCCCACCTAAATTATATAAAGCATCCACATGGCCAGGTTTCAAATCAATTGCCCTTTGAAACACCTCTATTGCCTTCTCATTCTCACCCATGGCATGTAAAGCAGAGGCTAAATCACAGTGAGCATCAGCAAAGTCTGGTTTCATAAAAATAGCCTCTTCCAAGGCCTTAACAGCAGCCTCATATTCCCCTACCCCAAAAAGAGCACTACCCAGGAGTTTCAGAGCTCTAAAATGAGTTGGACAAAGAATAGCAGCTTCTCTATAATACTCACAAGCACTTAAAACCATACCTTCACCTTCCAGCGCAATCCCGAGATTTACATAAATCTGAGGAAGCAAATAACCCCATTGATTCCCACCTGCCTCCGCTGCCTCCAAGGCCAACAAAAACTCCTCTTTAGCCTCTTTATACTTTCCAAGCACATATAAACAATTCCCAGCTCTAAAATGTGGCCTAACATCCACCGGCTGCAACTCACAAGCTCTCTTAAAACTAACCAACGCCTCCTTAAACAACTGATGATCATACAAAACCCTTCCAATTGCCATATGCCCATCAAATGCCTCTTCTCTTGATCTCGCCCCATCAGCTCTGCTCCTCAAGACCCCCAATTCTTTCACAAAAAGTGCATAATCATTCCCTGACTCTTCCCAAAACACCCTCTTATCCGAGATCTCCGAAGATGGCCCCAGTTCCCTCGACCACCCAGCATCTGAAAACGCATCAAAATTATCAGCTTTATATTTCCCATCTTTCGCCTGCTTCGCTTTCAATCTCTTAACCAAAATCTCCAAATCATCCACAATTTTCCACGTGTCATCAAAAACAATCCCGTGATTTGGCGACACCGCCCAATCAGCTGTCCTCTGCTTCTTCTGCGACTCAATAGCCTTCTCATCCACAATTGACGACGACGCCTCCGCCTCGATCGAGCTCCCTTTATTATCATCATTCAACTCCAACTCAAGCGCATCAAAATCACGGTCCACATCACCAGCTCCATCATCATAAGTACGCAACAAACCATCATACGTTAACCCCTTCTCCCCATCAATAAACTCTCCGTAAGTGCGGAAAACTTCGTCGAGAATCGCATGGATTTGCTCCTCACTGAATTTAACTCTAGGATTCACAGCCACCACCAAAGCAGCCATTTCATCTCGGTTAAGACCTCCATCCCGGTTTCCGTCAAATTGTTGGAAAATTCTCTTCACTTTCTCTGATCTAGTCCCTCTCGTCGTCATTATAGGGTTTCGGAGAAAGAGCACCCAGACAGAGATTATAATGGTGCGCTTGTGAATCAATAAATGTTAGGGTTCTGGTGCCAGAGGATGATTATTATTTATTATTGTTATTATTATTTGGGGAATTACTAGGGTTAGGGTTTGATTTGTTGCATTTTCTTCTGAAGAGGAAAGGTGCAGAGGAGAGAGTGATTTTGCAGCAGCACCATCTGAATTTTATTTATTTATTTATTTTATTTTCTGGTTTCGATGATGAGTGGTGGTGGTATGGTGGGGCTATGGTGCCCCCCCCTCCCGTTGTGAGAAGTCTTATTGCATTCTACTGTGTTTCTGTGTTTAAAATTTAATTAATTTTGTGGCAACCTTTATTACTTGTGTGGCAACTGCTAATTGGCTAGTTTTGGAAATAACATAAAGGAGTGCCAGCTGGCACGGGGGGGAGGGGGAATGATTGTTATTTTGTTTTATTTTTTATTTTTGTACTTGTTGTATTTTGACGAGGATATGCTCTGGACAACCGATATTGATAAGGTCAGCGGTTAATTTAATGCTCTCAATTAATAGAAAGAGAAAGATTGTGTTTGGAATTTTTTTCCAGTGTATTTAAAAAATATGTCCGATATAAAAATATATTAATATGTATTAATATTTTTTAAAAAATATTTTTTTGAAAGTAAATCACAATAACTATTCAGAAATATAAACAAGACTTCAGTTTTTTAAAAATAAAAAAGAAGAAAATAATTGTTTATTTATTTAAATATGAGCTTTTAAAATATGTCGAATATACAAAACATGTTTTTGATGATTTTCTTAATCGTGTTTGCAAATTTTCTACTTTTTTTAATAAAAAATAAATAGGTAGTGAGTATTACTGTATTGCTCTTTGACATCCAACCATTTCAACAACATGAAACATTTTTAAAAAATCTTTTATATCTTTATGCCTGGTTAATGTCATATTATAGAATATTTTTTTAGTTAATTAGTAAAATATGTTTTTTTATGATAACTCTTTATTTGAATGAAATAAAATCAATACTTTATAATTAAATAATTAAAAATAAAAAACAAAATATGATTATACAGTACGATTAAAGTCACTTGCAATATCCAATTTTTAATTGAAAATGAGTGTAAAAACAAAAAACAGGTATAAAAGGTATTAAAATAGCATGTTGAAGGTAGTTTTCTATAACTACATGGTCTCATAATTTCACGCTTCACAGGTGATATCTATTTATAAAATAGCATGTTGATCTATTTATAACTACATGGTCTCATAAATTGCATTAATATTACATTTCAAAAATCTTTTTGATAAAAATCATTTTTTATTTTTATTTTAAATTAAAAAAATTAGTGTTTTTAGATCATTTTTTTATACTCGTGTCAAAAATAATTTGTTAAAATAAAAACATATTATTTTAATATAATTCTGAACAAAAAAATATTATCAAAAACAATATCAACTATATTTTAAAACAATATAGCCTCATAGTTTCTCATTCTATTAAATAAAATTAAAATAATTTGTTATTACTTTATAATCTTGTACTTCTCTTAAACTAGCAGCATCTATTTATAAAGGAACACGTGAATAAGGTACGTTCAGGGTGCCATTACATGAATATTTAAACCATTGGGATTTATTAACTAGGCTCGTAGATTCTCACTTTCCATAACAGGGAATATCCAATCGCGAAAGAACACGTTCGTCAGGTGTGCCAGCGGTGCAATTACATGAATGTTCTAGATAACACGAAGTTATTCGTATAGAATAAAGTTAGCGTACCATATCAGATTAATATTTTTTCAAAAATATATTTAAATACTATTAACATGTCAGAAAAATATGTTTATAAATTCAAAATGATAATACGTAGAAAAGCGCATCAGGTGCCGTGTCTATTATCCAAACCCAGTGCATGTAGGCCTTGACAAAAAATCTACGCCTATGACTATCCACCCCAGTCACATACCCGGACTTATTTTATTTAAATAAAAAATAGATAGATAATGTGTTATTTGTCGTGTGTGTGAGTGTGTAAAAAAGGACAAATTGTTGTTTCCGACCCATGATTTATGGACCGGAGAATTTCTGGAAAATATCGAAGATATTTTGCATCCAAAAAAATCATTTTTTTTACAAAGATAACAATCCAAAGACACGAGAAAACTCATTTATGGCCCCGGACAACTCTTAAATCATTTTAAACACACAAAAATCATATGAAAACTCTTAATCTTTTTGATGCCATAATTTTTCTCATGTTTTAAAAATCAAGATAGATAGGATATTTTGATTAGTTTATAATTATTTGTTAGAATTTGACTAAAATATCGAAAACAATTCACTATCCATTTTATTTATTTTATTTAACAATAGACTTTAATATTTAGGGTGTAAAACTACATTGTAAATTACACACTAAAATATTAAAAGTATAACATATACAATGTTAAAATTCATACCTTAGAATAATTAGGTTTTTGACCTGATGAGTAAAAACTCATTTACGAAGAGAGATTTACTCTAGACCTTGAGAACTCCGATGAATAGAAATTTGATCTAGAAAAACAATCAAACAACAATGTAGTTTTTTTTTTTGGTAAAAATCGGGGCTTTACGCCCATTACATAAAACGCGTAGTAGTGGACCCAATTAGGTCATAATACAACAAATTATAAACCCCTGCTGGTGGATCGGTCAAATTGTCCGACTCCCTGTCTGCCAAATCTCTAGTTAAACCAAAATTAGCCAACCAATCAGCCACATAATTGGCCTCCCTATAAACATGCACAGTTTTAACCTCCCATTCTCTGCCCAGTAACTCTCTAATCCGCAACAGAATATTGTAATTCCGATCAATCCTCCTACTATCCCCATTAACCATCTCAATCACCAAACTGGAATCAGACTCGAGAATTACTTTTTGAAATCCCATATCCCATGCGAGCTGCAGACCCCCATACGTCGCCCATAACTCCGCTGTCAAGGAAGAACAAGAACCAACATTCCTAGCAAACCCTCCTCGCCACGATCCCATATGGTCTCTAATAACCCCTCCTGCACCTGCCATCCTTGGATTCCCTTTACTGCAACCATCCACGTTAAGTTTGATCCAATCCTCTGCTGGGTATCTCCACCCTATGTTCTCCATCTCCATGGTGTCCCTCTTCATTCCCCATTCACTCCTCTGCACCCTCTCAATATCCTCAACCATTCTTTTTATAGCAAGAACAGTCCCATACCAATTACCAGAATCTCCACCATATGTTCTACGACATCTATCCTTCCATATGAACCATATAGTTACTCCGAAAATCAACTGCCAATCTCCGATGGTCGATCTTCTTTTTCCGGGAGTTAAATTTGAAATTAACCAGCTATACCAACTTTGGTTAAAAAACACATTTCTTTCCTCCCCCCTTACGAACACCTCCCAGATTCTTCTTGCTTTAGGGCAATCCCTTAAAGCATGAATTAAGGACTCCACTGCATGCACACACTGACTGCAGTAACCATTATCAGATAATCTCCTTTGCCACCTCCTTTCGTTTGTCATAATAGCATTATGACACACCGTCCATAGAAAAACTCTGATGCGTTCCAGACCTTTCCATTTCCAAATAATCCTCCATATAGGATCCCGGTCTAAATCCACTCTAGCTTCTTTCGCTGTATACAAAGTAGTTTACAACAATGTAGTTCATTTTATACAAAGTGCACTGGAAGTGATGTGTCTTCTTTTTACACGATAAATATCATTTCCCGAACTCTTGCAAAACAATAAATTTCCTAGTGATCTTAATACTAGACGACAATTCTTGAAAATTATAATAATAATTTTATGATTATAAAAAATAAATTTCCATGAAAAAAATTTATCGTGACACTGTACATTCCATCTAAAATTCAAGCGTGTTTGTTTTATATCCTTTCACAACCTGCAAATAGCCATCACAATACACGCCTCCCAGTGAGCTCATCACATCAACATCCCATTTTCATTTTTATTCAACTCAAACATGATCGATAATTTACATTTTATAACTATAATCAGTAATAAGACGAACACACAAGATAAATAGGATTAAAAAAGTGTGTACAAGCAAGTCTTTAAAAGGACAAAATTCCTTAAATACAACACTCACAATTTACCCTCGACAAGCAAACACGATTAAATTATAAAATAACATTGCAATAAAATATTTGTCCTCCTAAACTAAAACCATTTTCAAACAAACGTTATATATAATTAACAAACATTGGACTAAAAAAACATGGACTGTCCAGTCATTGAATTAAGTTTTTAATCATCGAGTAAATCTAGTGCAATGATTTTTATCATTTTATTTTATTTTAAAAAGTAATTAATAATAACTTCGTCAGGGCTCGATCTAATTAATTAAACCAAATATAAACTGCTTCAGTCAATTGTTCTTGACCGGGTCGATATTTTTTTTCTCATTCAATTTAAAATCGGGCCAGACCGGGTAGATTGCTGTGCTTCATAAGCTCAGTGGTTCCCCCCCCTAACAATCGAAGCACAGACGATCGCGGGTCGTATAAATCTTCAGTCAAGACAGCATTATTGTATCTCTTGTTTCCCTCCAAAAATCGAAACCTTTCCGATCTCTGGCCCCTCTGATGAGCAATGAAAGCACACCGTTATAAACATGACACCACCGGGCTCCATCCGTACAGCAGCAAACCGTTATGGATCCTTGCTACAAATATGCTGCCTTCAAAGTCCCATCTCTTACTCCCTTGCCCGTCCTGTCCATGCCCACATGATAGCTTCTGGGTTCCAGCCCCGTGGCCACATACTCAACCGTCTGATTGATATCTACGGCAAATCCTCAAAATTGGAATACGCTCGATACCTGTTCGACGAAATCCCTCAACCAGATATTGTTGCAAGAACAACACTGATTGCTGCGTATTCTGCCGCAGGGGATCTAAAACTCTCGCGCAAGATATTTTCAGAGACCCCGTTAAGAATGCGAGACTCTGTTTTTTATAACGCGATGATCACTGCTTATTCGCATAATCATGATGGTCATGCTGCTATTGAACTATTCTGTGACATGCAAAGGGATAATTTTAGGCCTGATAATTATACGTTTACGAGTGTTCTTGGTGCATTGGCACTCGTTGCTGAAAAAGAGAAGCACTGCCAGCTGTTGCATTGTGCAGTGGTTAAGTCGGGAACTGGGTTCGTCACTTCAGTATTAAATGCGCTAATTTCTTCTTATGTGAAGTGTGCAGCCTCACCGTCTGCACAGTCATCGTCCTTGATGGCTGAGGCTAGGAGGTTGTTTGATGAGATGCCTAATAGAGATGCGTTATCATGGACAACTATAATTACTGGGTATGTGAGGAATAATGATCTTGATGCAGCCAAAGAGTTTCTACATGGGACAAGCGAGAAATTAGGGGTTGCATGGAATGCCATGATTTCAGGTTATGCGCATCGTGGGTTACATCTAGAAGCGTTTGAGATGTTTAGGAAGATGGTTATGTCAAAAATTCAGTTGGATGAGTTTACTTTTACAAGCATCATTAGCGTTTGTGCAAATGCTGGATGCTTTCGGCTTGGAAAGGAAATGCATGCTTACTTCCTAAAAACTGTGGCAAATCCTGCACCGGACATTGCAATGCCTGTGAACAATGCATTGATTACGTTCTACTGGAAATGTGGTAAAGCTGATATCGCCCGAGAGATATTCAATAAGATGCCAGATAGGGATCTTGTTTCATGGAATATAATCTTATCAGGGTATGTGAATGCTGGGTGCATGGGTGAAGCTAAATCCTTTTTCAACGAGATGCCCGAGAAAAATATTTTGTCATGGATTATAATGATATCTGGATTAGCACAGATTGGGTTTGCGGAAGAGGCTTTGAAGTTTTTCAACCGGATGAAATTGCAGGGTTTTGAACCATGTGATTATGCATTTGCAGGAGCTATTATATCTTGTTCTGTGCTTGGATCATTAAAGCATGGACGTCAGCTCCATGCTCAACTTGTTAGGTATGGGTATGAATCAAGCCTTTCGGCTGGAAATGCACTGATCACAATGTATGCAAGATGTGGTGTTGTTGACGCAGCACATTGCTTATTCATTAACATGCCTTGTGTGGACTCGGTATCTTGGAATGCCATGATTGCAGCTCTGGGGCAACATGGACAAGGTGCCCAAGCAATTGAACTTTTTGAAGAGATGCTGAAGGAAGGCATATTGCCTGATCGGATATCCTTTCTCACTGTTATTTCTGCTTGTAGCCATGCGGGTTTAGTTAAAGAAGGCCGTAAATATTTTGATTCAATGCATAATGTTTATAGTGTAACCCCAGACGAAGAACACTATGCCCGTGTTATTGATTTGTTATGTCGAGCTGGGAATTTCTCAGAAGCAAAGGAGGTGATGGAATCAATGCCTTTTGAGCCTGGTGCACCTATTTGGGAAGCACTTTTAGCTGGTTGCCGGATTCATGGGAATATAGATTTGGGGATTGAAGCTGCAGAGCGACTCTTCGAGCTTAAACCTCAACATGATGGAACCTATGTACTATTGTCAAATATGTATGCTGTAGCTGGCCAGTGGAATGACATGGCCAAAGTCCGGAAACTAATGAGGGACCGTGGAGTGAAGAAGGAGCCTGGGTGTAGTTGGATTGAGGTAGAAAACAAGGTCCATTCATTTTTGGTTGGCGATTCTAATCACCCCGAGATGCGACAAATTTACAATTACCTTGAGCAACTGGTCTTGGAAATGAGAAAGATAGGGTATGTGCCTGACACAAAGTATGTGTTACATGATATGGAATCTGCCCTAAAGGAACATGAGTTGTCTACTCATAGTGAGAAGCTTGCAGTTGCTTATGGACTCATGAAACTTCCCCATGGAGCTACGGTCAGGGTTTTTAAGAATCTTAGGATCTGTGGAGATTGCCACAATGCCTTCAAGTTTATGTCAAAAGTTGTGGGAAGTGAAATTGTAGTGAGAGATGGAAAGAGGTTTCATCACTTCAGGGATGGTAAATGCTCTTGTGACGATTACTGGTAGGCACATTTTCTGTTAAAATCTGGAAAGGTTAAAGTTGAAAGCCGAAATGTGGTGTGACTGATTAATAAATTCCACTTGGAGCCTCTGTTACCACAACTGCAACTTCTGATATACGTGATTTCTCTCCAAAGGATAATGCAAAAGTGCAAAACTATCCAGAGGTTTCTAGCCGTTTTTTATGTTGATATAAAAGAAGCGCAAGAAAAAGTATTCTCTCTTGCAATCTCCAATGATAGGATCAATTTTCATTGAAAGGTTGCCCGATGACCTTAGTTATTATAATTTCTTCAAATTAGAAAATACCTCTCCTGAAGATATGCATTTCAGAATTTCTCTTTGCAGTGATGCATTTATTAGTCTTTTTTATTCTTATTCTGACAAAGCTGCGTGTTCATGCAGAAAGAGTTCAATTCTGTCAAAGAGCAAGTTATTGGATTTTCATGCTTGAATTATTTCAAATTGGCTTTCATGGATTTGAGGTGCCCCTTTATTGTGTTCTTTTGCTTCAGCTTTCTAATGCATGTGCTCTTTTTTCACATGCTTTTTGTTAAATTTTAATGAACGTCAAGCATCGAAATCCAATGAGGTAATTCTAGCAAGTTTTTATCTATATTCATAGTTTCTGCCGCTGGACTGTGATGCTTTCTAACCAAGTTGACAGCAGTATTCAATTTCTGTCAAGGCAAGTTCCTTACCGGATGATGGGGACTTGGCAGCTGGGGAATATCAGGTATCAACTAAAGCTCCACCGCTTATCATCCTTATTTTATCCTCGACGTGGTTGCTGATGTATCAAGTGATGGCCAATAAGCTTCATGTAATGGTGAACAGACCAATTCTTTAATTTAAATCCGAACAAAATTGTTGATACAGCGAACCAATTCTTTAATTGAAATCCGAACAAAATTGTTGATACAGTGAACAAGTAGCATCATTGAATAGGGGCAAGTGCATTTTACAGCTTCAGCTGCCCTGCTTAGAAAATGATATGTAATGCTAAATTTGACAGTTTTGTCCAGGAATAACCTTTCGTTGACGCTAACATTCCATTTGTGCATTCCATATTAGGCGTTTACCCGTTTATTAAGCAGCTTTGATAACTTCACATGCTGTACTTAAAAATCTCCTACTCTTCTCTCTGGAATTTTTTGCTGTCTTTCCATTTTGGGGCCTTGCAATTTCTTCTTCATTGAAGGTCATGTCATGTTAGCAGTTTGACCATCAATACAAGAATTCTAAGAGGGAGGAGTTATTCATCTGTTTTGCGAGAACTTCTTATGACCAAAAAATGCAATCTTCTTGCCATCAACACGAAATTGAATGTTCAAAACTTGCGATGGCTAAGACGTCCAAGCGAAGTGATCAACACAGACGGGAGATGGAAGAGAAGTAGGGATGGGGTGCTTGGGCTCGAGGGAAAACGGGCTAGTTTGGTGGGGAGTCGCTAATGGAGTGATGCAATGAACTATGAAGTCGGCGTGGGCCAGCCAACGAGCCTGCTACCATTAGCCCAACTAATAGATTAATATAATCCTTGTGCCCAACTATGTATATACAAGGAAATCCATTAATTGATTCGACACCATTTTTGTTTTTTACACAAGTTTGTAATGGAAGCCTCTATCTTGTGATATAAGAGAAAAAAAGTTACATTTTTATATAGAAAAAAATATATTTGACAATTCTGACAAGACCTCGTTATTAGAGAAAAAATATAACATGCACAAACGAATTTTTAGAAGAATGTCTTTAATATTAAATTAAATACATGAATATTATTTATGGTCTATAAATCTAAACAATTAATCCTACCCTAATTTTACATTTTTCTTCTTTATCCATAAAAAAATGATGAGCTATTTTTTCCCCTTTATCTATAAAAAAATTATGAATAGAAAAGAAACTTCCATTTGAGAGACGACGTAAGACCGCGGTGTCAAAAGTCAAAACAAGGCACCCTATTTTTACCCCTCACAATAAATAAATAAAAAATCTATGTGATTAGCGACACGGTAACGACGTTTTAAGCGCGGCAAAATCGTCGAGGCTAAAATGGTAAATAGCATAAGTGCTATTTTTAGTGAGAGATGGCGGTCTCTCATAAATAACAAATTCAAGCGAACCAGGCAGAGGGAGAAAGAGAGCAACGGCTTTGTTGGTTCAGGCTGTTATCTTCTCTTTCCCTCATCTTCTTCTTCCCCTCGTCGATCATTTATTCTTGCATTGTAGCTTTTGTTGATCCAAAATAGGACAAGATGAGCGCGGCGTCGTCAACCGGAGGCGATGACCTCACTTCCGGCGAAACGACTGGTCAAGAAGAGAGGATTCTGGTTTCGGTCCGATTGAGGCCTTTAAACGAGAGAGAAATTGTAAGGAACGATGTGTCTGATTGGGAATGCATTAATAATTCGACCATTATATTCAAAAGCAACATGCCTGAACGCTCCATGTTCCCCACCGCCTATTCATTTGGTGAGTAGTTAGGCGCCGCTCGCTTCTTTTCTTTTCAGGAAAGGGAAATCTATCTGTTTTTAACGGGTAGATTATGTGTGTAGACAGAGTATTTAGGAGTGATTGCCTAACGAAGCAGGTGTATGAGGAAGGAGTTAAAGAAATTGCTCTTTTGGCTGTCAGTGGCGTTAATTGTGAGCAGTATTATATTATTTTTGGTACAAATTTTATGAAATTGCTATATAGTCTACAAAATTGGTGAAGTTGATTTCTCTCTCTCCTGTATCCGCAGCAACGATTTTTGCGTATGGGCAAACAAGCAGTGGAAAGACGTATACCATGCGTGGAATTACAGAATATGCGCTTGCAGATATATATGAATACATGGAGCAGGTAATTTAAAGGAAAAAAAAATTACATATCAATTTCGTTTTCCAAGATAGATTGTGTTTGAAGCTTATACCGTGTTCGTTGTGTGGTGACATTTTTCTTCTTTTGTTATCACTTTTTATGTGTTAGCACAAAGAGAGGGAGTTTGTGTTAAAATTCTCTGCCATGGAGATTTACAATGAAGCTGTTAGAGACCTGCTTAGCACATCCAGTTCCCCGCTTAGACTCCTTGATGATCCTGAGGTGAATATCATTGTGGCTTATTTGATCATTTCCATTTTCAGGACTTACATAGACATATCGTTAATGATGATATTATTTTCGATTCAACAGAGAGGGACTGTTGTCGAGGGACTTATAGAGGACACTGTGGTTGATTGGAACCACCTACAGGAGCTCATTTCCATTTGTGAAGGTAAGGGTAAACATGGATGTTAGCTTTATAGTACTGTACTATGCTGCTATATATGTGTTGGATGTGCATTTAGAATACGAGACTTGTCATAATCTTTTCATGTTGGATTATTGCAGCTCAAAGACAAATAGGGGAGAACACGTTGAATGAAACCAGCTCCAGATCTCATCAAATTCTAAGACTGGTATTCGCCTCATTTCCTCAATCACATAGTTATTATCCCCACTCTACTGAAAATTTGAGATGTAACTGTTGCTTAATTTTTCTTCGTGGTTATCAAATAATGGGATCTACCAGACAGTTGAAAGTTCTGCTCGTGGATATTTAGGTGCTGGAAACTTAACCACTCTTACATCTACAGTGGTATGAATTTTTTCCAAGTGTTTTCATGCATAATTTTCATAAAAACTAAGAAAAAATGGTGAATGCAGCCCTAAACAGAATAAAACAGAAATAATGCAGCATGTATAGAATTATGAATTAGTAGATAAATGGGGTATAAATGATAACCTAGCTTAAATTGGTTTTGCTCTGCAGAATTTTGTTGATCTTGCTGGAAGTGAGCGTGCTTCTCAGACATTAGCAGCTGGTACAAGATTAAAAGAAGGTTCCCATATAAATCGCAGTTTACTGACTCTGGGAACTGTAATTCGCAAATTGAGGTGGGGGAGTTTTTTTATAAGTTTTTGTTTGCTCTATTTTCTTGTTAGTTCTGGCTACACAGACCTCATCTCTTCTTCATTACTCTCTTATTGTATTTCTTATATGATCCGATTGTTTTATCTCCTGTATCATGACATAACTTATTGCCTTGCTTGGTGCAGCAAGGGAAGAAATGGACACGTTCCTTACAGAGACTCCAAGTTAACACGCATACTGCAAAACTCCTTAGGAGGCAATGCCAGGACGGCCATCATTTGTACTTTGAGCCCTGCCCGCAGTCATGTTGAGCAATCAAGAAACACCCTTTTGTTTGCAAGTTGTGCCAAAGAGGTGACCACTAATGCACAAGTTAATCTAGTAATGTCAGATAAGACATTGGTAAAGAAACTGCAGAAAGAAGTGGCCAGGCTGGAGAGTGAGTTGGAGAGTGCAAGATCAAAATCCTTTGCTGACGATTCCACTGCCTTACTAAGAGATAAAGAGCTTCAAATTGAAAAGGTTTGTTCTCATGTTAGTTTGCATACATAGAAAACTGGAGAAACAATTTACCAAACACGCGTTGATCATTTAACATCAAAAGGTGATCTCATCTTTGCCAAGCATCTTTGTTGGTGTTTTCCCAGAGTTTTACTTCCATAACTACTGACTCGGATAAATAACGGAGCTGCAAACTTTAACCAAGTGAATTAGTTCTTACATAAACACTAACCCTAAACTTTGAGAGAAGGTCCATGATGCAGCGCAGTCGTGTTCACTGGCCATAGATTTATAATCAATAAAGTTTATACTTTCAATCTGGACTTTTTTCTGGTTCTGCACGCCACAATTCGAGAACTTCTCTCTATTCCATAGCTGTTGTTTTGTTGTGGTAAAAACCATTTGCTTCTGTAATGAATGGGCCGGATTACATTTTCCTATAAAAAGGTCCTACGTTGTCAAGTTCTGCTCACTTTTCTTATTATTTAATGAAAATATCGCAGATGCACCAGGAGATTAAAGAGTTAATTTGGCAACGGGATCAAGCTGAATCTCATCTCCAAAGTTTGCTAAAATCATTTGGAATCAAAGATCAAATTTCTAGAATGGATGACCACTCAACACCAGGATTCTCAGAAATGATCAACGCTTTTCGTCTGGATGAAGATCTCCCAGGAATCAAAACATTTAAGGATTTTGGTGATCCTGGTGCCGTTTCTCCTAATAAGAAAATAATCCAGATTCCTGAAAGTCCTGAAGACAATTTTCTGCTGGATGGCAGTGCTCCAAAATTTTCTGGGTCAGGTTGGGAGGATATTGGCAAAAGAAACAGCGAGGATGCTAAAGATATTTGTGAGGAAGTTCGAGGTGTGAACGTGAAAAAAAAAGCTGATGTATTGTTTCCTGTTTTAGAAGAGAAAATAGCCATGCATGAAGGTGAAGTGCCATCATCACAGGAGGAAGAAAAGGAGTTGATTCATATCAATTCAAACAACACACATGAAACGGTGAAACAAAAAATTCAGGAATTGCACGAGACCATTAATCATTTAGAACGATTTCCTTCATTATCTGAAGCAATTGAATCTAGCTATAAAAACTTGAAATGGTCTAGAAGCAAAAGTAGGAGATCAGTTCTCATGACTATTCCATATGCTCTTTGGTCTGAGAAGGAAGAAGATGATGGAAGGGTATCGCCTGCTACATCTGAAAAAGACTTTCCTGAAAGGTCGGGAGACTTAAAGCAAAAGCTTCCTGAAGTAGAGCATGATGTTAAACTTGAAAACAAGTCTCAAGAAGATTCTCAAAATTCTCTTTATGCTGCATCGGCAGAGGAAGATGTCATAAAAGATATAGATGTCGATGTAGAGGATACCACCAGCGTCCTTGATTTTGTTGCAGGGGTTAATAAAATGGCGGCCAAACTTCATTCAGAGAACCCGAGTCGAGATGTGCAGGTAAGAAGATAAACCACCATCTCTCTCTCTCTCTGTATGTGTGTGTGTTACTATTCATTCAATAGTTTTATTAATTTTTTTTCCGGTTAATATATCTTATGTTCTTCTTTTGACTTGTAGCTTGAATCTAAGAATTTCATTCATAAAAAAATTTACATGATGAAGAAATTATGGACTTTGATAACCATTTTGTATCGCCAACAATAGCACAATTCACAAGATTCTTGTCTGGCTACACCATCAAGAATACACAAGATTGCTTTCAAATATGTGTTTTTGAGAATCACGAGTTCCGTTAAGCTGTTTTTCACCAACTCGTGTTCCACTCAAGGCTTTGCGGTTTCTCGCTATACGATTTCAAAGTGTTCTCCATCATAGGTTTTGTAAGACATGAAGCTGCATGGCAGCTCAAGTATGCACATTTTTGCCCTGAAAATAATAGGATCGATGCCCTGTCAATCAACATCTAATATGAGTTAGCTCCGACATTAGATTCTGTTGTGCTGTGGAAAAATAGAAATACGAAGGCCTGGCAGGCCTGTCCTAGTAACAGCAGTACTGACCGTCCCCTGTGAAGAAGTGAACTCAAGTGTTTGGTGCAGTTTAGAACCTAAGAAACTGCAAGAGAGACAAGTTTGGTTCAACTCAACCATCTGATGCAGCAATCTGTGCTGGAGCCTCTAGCTGTTCTTTTTCCTTGCGTCCATTGATTGTAACAGAAATAAAAATAAAAGCATGATGGCTAACTTAGTTTGGTAACCCTGGGTATAGGTTAGCTTTTTTTTTTTTTTACCGCAAATATTTAAAATGGATGTATTTCATTTACCGGGACATGATTATTCTTGGGTTTTGCAGGCATCAACTAGGCATCATCACAGTAACTGGCAAGTAAAATATGAGAGGTACCGGAGAAAGATAATTGAACTTTGGTCCAGATGTAATGTCCCATTGGTACACAGAAGTTATTTCTTCCTGCTATTCAAAGGAGATCCTTCAGACAATGTGTACTTGGAGGTCGAGCTCAGAAGATTGTATTTTCTGAAGGACACATTTTCCAGTGGAGCTAATACTATAATTGATGGTAAAATTGCCTCACCAGCCTCAAGGTAGTCTTCTATTCCACTTTGAATTTTATCTACAATAATGCAATTATACACACCAGCAGCTTGCCCACAAACAATTGCTTGATGAAAAAAAATCTCTATTTTCCTTCTGCTTGGTGAATGTTTAAGTAAATGGAAGTGTTACTTGTGAAAATTTTGGACTCCATTTTTCACTGTCCATGAGGAAATTGACATTCCTACCTTCTCTGTTGAGGATAGTTTGAAGGCTCTCAGTCGTGAAAGGGACATGTTAGCAAAGCAATTGCAGAAGAAATACGCTAAAACGGAGAGAGAGCGCCTTTACCAGAAGTGGGGCATCCCGTTAGACACAAAGCAAAGGAGCCTTCAGGTGGCACGTCGTTTATGGACAGACGTGAGGGACATGAGACATATAAAGGACAGCGCTACTCTGGTAGCAAAGCTGGCCGGGATTGTAGAGCCTCGCCACGCCCCGAAAGAGATGTTTGGACTGTGCTTCTCAACGAATCAAAAACCTGCCAGTTGGAGAGACAACATGTCTTCACTATTGTAAGCTTGTTGGAGGTGCAGTTTATTTGCTCACGACTGCTCGGTCGGGACTTGATGGCTCCGCCGTTGAGGCAAGCTTCTGTTGAGCAGAAATCGAAACGGCTTGCGAGTTCATAGCAGCAGTCAAAGTTTGTGTTCATTAATCTTCTGCCTCTCACAGCTTTAATTTGTTCATACTTCTATCAAATTATACCCGTCTGACATGGCATAGGTAACAAGTCTGTGACTATTACACGGACCTGCACCGGGAAATGTTAGACAAGGGGAGGGAAGGTTTAGATATGTGCCAGAAGGATTTGTGTTGGGGATATCCTTACGTCTCATCGTTGTGCTTTCCTTACGGATCTATATGCCTCGCGTTGCTGTGATATTCCATTCATTATCATTCTTTATCTGTGTACATGCAAAAAAATTGAACTAGCCCATAACAGAACTATAACCTCTGCAAACCTTGCGCATCCATTCTACCCAGAAATCTTTTCATCGGATGTTGACTCTGCAAAGTTGAATCTCCATTAGAAGCAAAAACGTAAATTTCTAGCTAGAAGGTCAGACAAGGAATGGGCTCGGTTGAGCACCTGCTTGAGCCTAATATTTCCTGAATATTTTTTTTTAAGTTTCCACGTTGCATTTTTCACTAATTCTATTCATTTTAATTCAAGTAAAATATAAATTAAAATATGGTAAAATTATATTTCAACCTCTTTTTAAAAAAAACAACTAATGCATCTTCAATATAAATATTTATACAGTCTATTTTTCTGAAATTTTATTGTATTTTCTCTCTACAAAATTATTGTGTCAAGTACATGAAAAACATTATGTAGGTACCAGTAATAAATCAGCTTGGCATCACATGATATCAATTTTTAATCATATGCGCTCTCAAAATCAAGTCATCAAATTCCTTAACTATAAAATATAAATCAGAATATATAAATTAAAAAAATAACTAATTACCTAAAATATTAACTTACGGAGCTCATGGAAGGACAGGAGAGTTAAAAGAATTTGCAAATAATGGCAAATCTTTTAAACAGTGGGGAACCCTCCATGGTCAAATTTGCACAGCATAAGAGGAAAATAGATTAAGAGAGTACAAAAATTGAAGGATATGACGAAGATCCCTGCGTACATTAACGAAAGCCCATGTGGGTTAGCATGAAGACAAGAGAAATAGGTCACTTTCGCTTATCTCTTTTAGTCTTGACATTAAGCTACCGTAAAAGTTTATTGAAAGTGCATGAACTGTGTCCTCCATGGAAGATGGCTTATGAATCAGTTCAAACGGCGCCACGTGTCGATGACGTCGAGCACATTTAACGCATCCTGTATTTGTGACCTGGGCATGTGAGAGTTGAAAAGGAATTTCGACTAGTAAAGCAGTCATCACAGGTAATTCTGTCGAGAAACCACGTGGCAGGTTATCTGACTAGGAGCCGGGGCAAGGGTTTATCCCCTGACGGGGTACTTTTGTCCCGACCGATAAGGCGGTTATGTACAAGCGTGGAAATCTTGGCTGGACCAAAGTGCCACACGCACACCCTGGCCTCTCTCGTGCCACATGCGCGTGTTTATAAAACTCGACAATAACAGTGAATCAGAAATGTTAAAAATACTATTTTATATAAAAATACGGTGAAGTAGAATTTCAGAACTCCGTTGTAGTCTAGTTGGTCAGGATATTCGGCTCTCACCCGAAAGACCCGGGTTCAAGTCCCGGCAACGGAATTTTTGTTTTGCATGCAGCTGTCCAGCCCAATTGAGGTTCCTTAAGAACCATTTCGGCTGATACCTTCATCGACTGAAGGCCCATCTGTGGAAAGCTTCGCTTCTCCTCTAATTATTATAGACAGGTTCGTGTTTCATTGTAACACGCGACTATAAGAATCGGTGGATTACTAATTTATTGATTTTCTTTATATAAAAAAAATAATTACTTTATTTCTAAAAAATAAAAAACAATTGTATTCCAGAGGTGCCGCAGTAATTACACATTCCATTGCATGGTAAAATAAAAAACCATGGCTTGCTTGCAGGGTGTTTTGATATTTTATATTTTTAAAAAATATCTAAATATTAATCTGATTCCAACAATATAAAATTGAAGATTTGATTGTAAGGGTGTTTTAATAATTTATCTTTATTATTATAATTAGTTTATGCCGACACACAAAATTGAAATATATTATTATTCTAACATATTTTTACAGAAAAATACTTTATAAAATCTTATCTAATTGCAAACTATATTTGAGCTAACATACTATGAATCTAATGGGTCACACACATTACAAGCCACTAACCGGGAATTGTTTTTGAGATGATCTAATTAAGTATGATCTAATTATAATATAGTTTAAAAATTAAAAACTTCAATATAATCAATACAAGGATTGTATTTTTAAAACAAAAAAATCAAATAAAAAATTGATCAAGTCAATTTATAAAATTATTCCAGGTAAGTAAATGAATATTATCTAAAGACAAATCGATACCCTCTCAATTTACGGGGTTTTCTAAATTTATTTATAAATAGTAAAGTATGCATCTTATTTTGTCAAGAGAATTACGAGCCGCGTAATAGAAAGCTAGTATTTTAGGCAAGATAAATTACACTTCAACTATTTGATATTCGTCCCAAAGAAGGTGTTAAAGGAGAGGTCCTTCTCTTCTTTTTGCTTGGTCTCCCATGTCTGTTCGTTTTATTTATTTTCTTGGTCCAGTGTTTGCTGTAATCTTCGAATCCTTCCTTTCACGCTGCAGTCTCTGTGAGAGAAACAACACTGAATACAAATTATTGTCTCCCCCATCTCGTTTTCTCCTTCAAGGACGGTAATGAAATTATGAAAGTGGAGAGTTTTGACAATTCATTTTACAGGAAACTATTTTTTTTTTTTTTAAATACAGTATGTGGATAAAGAAAAACAAACGCCCGTGTGGATGGGATTTTGCGAGGTTGATCCATGGATTTGCTGTCAACTAAAAAGTCAAAAGAGGTTAATCTTCACTGCTCTTCAAAATCTTCCCAGCACGGCACCAGCAAAAGAATCCTAAAACAGTGAAGGAGGAAAGTGTATTGCCGGAGAGGAGACAAGCCAGGGCTCGATCATGCACAGCAGCGCTCGACCCTGCTACCTGCTGGCTGCTGCGATCGAGACAGTCAAAATCCAGCGGACAAATCAAGAACACAGTAGCTACAGGCTGAGCTGAAGATCAAGCCAATTAGATGGCTCTACCGACTCGTCATGTCAATCCAATCCGAACCCATCATCCAGTAGATGACTATCAGAGGTTAAACCATCCTTTTGCTAATCATGATTTCTATTGCCTTTCTTCTTCTTTTTCGAGATGGGATGTAATCAAATCAAGCTCAAAGCGTTACTGTTAATGGCAAAGTTATTACCTTTAATCAACATCCAAAAGCCTTCTCCACGCATCAAAATATTTCCCCAATCGCAATCAAATTCATTTTGTTATTCTTTTTGTCAATGGGATGTAATAAATCCATGTTCAAAGCATCGTTATGCTAAATCTAATTATAATCATCTGTTTTTATCTAATTCTCGATCCTCCAACCGGCCAGTTGTGGCTCTTCCATTTGGCCCATTCCCCATTGCTTCTGTTACAGAATAGGCATCAGCTAACTTTCCAGTATAATAGAGTGTTTCAGATAATATGATAATTAATAGAAATTTACTTAATTATTAATTTTAAAATTCATAAAATTAATGAAAATAAATACAAACTAGCCTTTAATAACAAAAATAGATATCAGGCCAAGTTTAGAGTTTTCTGCTTCCCAGATGACGTGACGTCATATGATCCGTCAGTTTATCAAGTACCCCCAGTCAGCCACCACTCCTCCTGTCAGGGTGGCATTATCAAGCCCCTCGTGATAGGAATCCACGAGCAAGTTAATGATCAAAACCACGAGATGTAGCCAGAAAATAAAGAGGGAAAAAGTTCCCCCAGTTAATAGCCTCTATTCTTTAAAAAGGGCGTGCACCTTTTTGGGGCAGAGAGAATGTTAAAGAGCAAGCAAACAGTAGTTGTGGCAATATATTGACGAAATATCAATTTATTTTGAAATATTTTTTTTTATAATTTTGACACCAAAAACCCTAAAACAAATATTATTTTTACATCTTTTCATGTTAAAAATATTTTTAAAGCACACTGAAACACAAGCACAAGCACGGCTTATTAGTTTTTGAGAGAGTGGTAATTTATATTTTTTAATGCATTTTAAAAGTTTATTTATTTCTTGACTGCATTTAACGGTGAGATTCTTTATATTTTTTAGTGTTTTTTTCATAATTTAAATATACTAATATTAAAAAAAATCATTTGATAGCATTTTAAAGCAAAATCACTCTCACATGCAGAGTTATCCAATTTAATGGTCAAACTTTGACCGTCAACTGAAAGACACCGTACAATATCATGCCCATGTGCAAAACTTTAATAGTTTTTTATTCCATAAAAAAAAATACTTCCGACAAAAATATGTAAAAATCGAGGCATGCCATGTAAAACATTGAATTTAAGGTCAAAGTTTGACAATTAATATTAATAATTCAACATAAAACGCAGTGATTTTAAGGATCGATATACCAAATTAACAGTTCGTAGCCTATCTTGACACAACCGCAACAATTTAGGGGTAAAATAATGTCACTGAACCAGCAACACAACACTCAGCGTCAGCGTAGTGATTACAAACGAATGAGCAAAACGACCCCAACGTATGGCTTCGTCTCTGTCTTCCACTCTTTCCAGTCCATCACTCCTTTTACACACGCTCCTCCTCCTCTGTCTCCTCCACTAAATAACCAGGCCACCATTTTTCATTTCCATTTCCACTCTCAGCCTCCACCTACCAAAACCCATTTCATATCTCTAATGTCCACAGCAACGGCTATTTTTCTCTTCTTCTTCTTCGTTTCTGCAACCATAATAACGTACACTCAATGCGATGCCGTTTTATTGTCAGAGGAGATCCAAGCTTTAACGTCTTTCAAGCTCAATCTCAACGATCCACTAGGAGCGTTAGACGGTTGGGATGTATCCACGCAATTAGCTCCCTGTGACTGGCATGGCATTGTATGTTACAATAACCGAGTTCATGAGCTACGGTTACCTCGTCTCCAACTCAGTGGTCAACTCACCGACCAACTCTCTAAGCTACGCCAGTTGCGTAAGTTAAGTCTCCACTCAAACAACTTCCACGGCTCCATCCCTTCCTCGCTCTCTCAGTGCTCTCTCTTACGAGCCGTTTACTTGCAGTCAAACTCTCTCTCCGGTAACCTTCCGTCAACCATCGTCAACCTCACTAACCTTCAATTCTTGAACGTTGCTCACAACTTCCTTAGCGGAAAAACCTCCGGTTACTGGTCAGACTCTCTCCGTTACCTCGATATCTCATCAAATTCGTTCTCCGGTGAGATACCGGGGAACTTCTCGTCGAAATCTCAACTACAACTCATCAATTTATCGTACAATAAATTTTCCGGTGAAGTTCCGGCGAGCATTGGTCAACTTCAAAAACTTGAGTACTTGTGGCTTGATTCTAATCAGTTGTACGGTACTTTACCATCAGCAATAGCCAATTGTTCATCACTTGTTCATTTAAGCATTGAAGATAACTCGCTTAAAGGTTTGGTGCCGGCAAGTATTGGCTTAATTCCTAAACTAGAAGTGCTTTCTTTATCTCGGAATGAACTATCCGGCTCGATTCCGGCGAGAGTTGTCTGTGGAGTTTCGAGGAAGCTGAGGATTCTGAAGTTTGGAGTTAATGCATTCACGGGAATTGAACCGCCGTCAAATGAAAGTTGTTTTAGTATTCTGGAGGTTTTAGATATTCACGAGAATCACATTAACGGCGTGTTTCCGTCTTGGTTGGCTGGTTTGAGTACGGTTAGAGTGGTTGATTTTTCAAGAAATTTATTTTCGGGGAGCTTGCCGAGTGGTATTGGTAATCTTTCGAGGTTAGAGGAGTTTAGAGTGGCTAATAATTCATTAACCGGTGATATTCCTAATCATATTGTAAAATGTGGTTTCTTACAAGTTCTTGATCTTGAAGGGAATCGGTTTGGTGGTCGGATTCCAGTGTTTTTGAGTGAGTTAAGGAGACTAAGGATGTTATCTTTAGGAGGGAATTTGTTAACGGGTTCAATTCCACCGAGTTTTGGAGGTCTTTTTGAGCTTGAAACGTTGAAACTGGAAGCTAATAATTTGAGTGGAAATGTGCCCGATGAGATAATGAGGTTGACAAATTTAAGCACTTTGGATTTGAGTTTTAATAAGTTTTATGGTGAGATTCCTTACAATATAGGGGACTTGAAGGGTTTGATGGTTTTGAACTTGAGTGCTTGTGGGTTTTCAGGGAGGATTCCGGCTAGTATTGGGAGTTTGCTGAAGCTGATAACTCTGGATCTGAGTAAGCAAAATTTGTCTGGTGAGTTGCCGATTGAGATGTTTGGTTTGCCAAGTTTGCAAGTTGTTGCTTTGGAAGAGAACAAGTTATCTGGGACTGTTCCCGAAGGTTTCAGCAGCTTAGTTAGTCTACAGTATCTGAATCTCACATCTAATTCCTTCACTGGTGAGGTTCCGGTGAATTATGGATTTCTTGTGTCATTGGCTGTTCTTTCACTGTCTCGGAATTATATTTCGGGCATGATCCCAGCCGAGCTTTGTAATTGCTCAAGTCTTGAAGTGCTTGAGCTGCGTTCTAATCATCTGAGGGGCAGCATTCCAGGTGATATCTCTCGCTTGTCACATTTGAAGAAGCTTGATTTGGGCGAGAATGCTTTAACTGGTGAAATCCCGGCGAATATTTATAGATGCTCCCCTTTGATTTCTCTTTCGTTGGATGCTAATCATCTTTCAGGCCATATACCAGAGTCATTGTCGAAGCTATCGAACCTCACTATTCTGAATCTTTCCTCCAATAGCTTGAATGGGACTATTCCAGCAAATCTTTCCTACATTCCAAGCTTGAGATACTTAAATTTATCAAGGAACAATCTCGAAGGAGAGATTCCAAAGTTGCTAGGTTCCCGGTTCAATGATCCTTCTGTGTTTGCTGTGAACGGGAAATTATGTGGCAGTCCAGTGGATAGAGAATGTGCAGGTGTTAAGAACAGGAAGAGGAAGTTGTTTCTATTCATTGGCGTGCCCATAGCTGCAACTGTCCTTTTAGCATTGTGTTGCTGTGCATACATTTACAGTCTTTTACGGTGGCGCAGTAGGCTTAAAGATGGGGTAACCGGTGAGAAGAAGCGGAGCCCGGCTCGTGCAAGTTCAGGGGCGGACAGAAGTCGTGGCAGCGGAGAAAACGGAGGGCCAAAACTCGTCATGTTCAATAACAAGATAACATATGCAGAGACATTGGAGGCAACCAGACAGTTTGACGAGGACAATGTGTTGAGCAGGGGAAGATATGGGCTTGTGTACAAGGCTTCATATCAAGATGGAATGGTGCTCTCGGTCCGGCGCCTCCCAGATGCATCGATCAGTGCAGGAAACTTTCGCAAAGAAGCAGAATCATTAGGCAAGTTGAAACATAGAAACCTGACAGTTTTACGCGGCTACTATGCAGGACCACCTGATGTGAGGCTACTCGTCTATGATTACATGCCAAATGGAAACCTTGCCACTCTCCTTCAAGAAGCCTCCCACCAAGACGGGCATGTTCTAAACTGGCCAATGCGCCACTTGATTGCTGTCGGCATTGCTCGGGGGCTAGCCTTCTTGCATTCTCTCTCAATGATTCACGGTGACGTCAAGCCACAAAATGTCCTTTTCGATGCTGATTTTGAAGCCCATTTGTCTGAATTCGGGCTCGATAAATTAACCATAGCAACACCAGCAGAAGCTTCCTCATCTTCCACCCCGATGGGTTCACTAGGCTATTTATCACCGGAAGTGGCATTAACAGGGCAGCCGACAAAAGAGGCTGATGTGTACAGTTTTGGCATTGTATTGTTAGAGATTCTGACAGGAAGGAAACCAGTTATGTTCACACAAGACGAAGACATCGTCAAGTGGGTGAAAAAGCAGTTGCAAAGAGGCCAAATATCAGAACTACTTGAACCCGGATTGCTTGAGTTAGACCCGGAATCATCAGAATGGGAAGAGTTCTTGCTAGGCATCAAAGTTGGTCTTCTTTGCACAGCACCGGATCCACTTGATAGACCATCAATGGCTGATATTGTTTTCATGCTTGAAGGTTGCAGGGCTGGACCGGATATTCCATCCTCACTACCTTCTCCGGTTTGAAGAAACATTTTCTTTTCCCTTTGTATCTTACTGCAACAAGAAGCCATTCTTGATTTATTTTTTCCCCCTTGCTATCACTCCATTTTTTTTTTCATTTTCATGTTATAATTAATGTGATGTAATTCATTTTTATAACCATCGATCCAAGAAGGGGTGGCTTTATTAATTCTCTCACAGTTTTTATTGTTCCTCGATTTCCTCCAATTTGTATAGCTTTGACCCCACGACGTCGTTGAAGAAAACTTGTTAACTATATAGAGTATGTGTGATCTTATCAACAGTTCGTTGTGCTGTCTGGTAAATATTATATATACATATATAATTCAATTATTTAATAAGGAATTGTTTACCTATACTATTAATAGGATAATTAAAATTACATTTAAAAATATAACTTAAATCGAACATTTTCTTAAACTAAACATTTAGAAAAAAACTACTAAACCATTATATTTTTTTAGTAAATTGAAATACTAAATAATTTAACGAAGATCCATATAAATTCATCTATGATATAATTAAAATAAAATAATTTTAAATATTTAAAGCTATTTTTATCTTTTAAATAAACCAAATATTATTTGATCTAAAAATATAATTTTTCATTCATTTTGAAATGAAGATTATAACTCTTAACTGATTTAATAAAAATAATCTTACATTTTAATAAAATAATCATTTAAAATCCTAATCAAATATTATTTTGATACTATATTTGGAATACAAATTAGAAAAACAACAAACTAAAAGTCTCTAATTCTATTCTATTTAATGGTAAAAAACCTAAAAAGATCCATTTCCGTGATTCCACGTGGGAGGACCCATAACCCTGATTCCCGCCAGAACCTGATGACACGTGGTGAGCACAGGGCTGAGGGGAAAGTAGCCGTTAATGAGACAGGTAACACTCAGGTGTCTTTATCGGAAACTGAAGGCGTCAGGATCCTTGAAAATGTCTCCCTGGCAGAGTTTTTAAAAAGGCAGGATAATTAGCCAGTCAGATATTTAAAGCCGTTGCCACGTTGGATTTAAGAGTTTCGAACAGCACGTGGTCCTCGACTGACTTAAGGTGATTAAATTCAGACATGGTCCTTCAACTTATTAAGTTACATTATAACCGTGTACTCCTAATACATACAGAGTGGCAGCGAGAATAGTGACCGGTTTCAGAGAGTACCCAATCCCCACCGTCCATCAGTAGGGGAGAAAACGATCCGTGTTTAACCTGAGGACTTGTCATTGTCAAATTGTACTTCAAAAAAATTTCCCATCCCTTCTTTCATCTCTAAAATTTACTGCGTTAAATACAAAAATGCTTGCTATGGTTGTGCTATACTCCATAGCAGAGCTGCTAAAAAGGTTCTGACACTTGATAATGAGCCTCTCAAGAAAATTCAGCTCTATTATCATCATAGCGCGCGTCCTCTCGTTGGGGTGGGGGGGATAAACGATCATAAAGATTTTATTAATTGCCAATAACTTGCGCACACTTCAAATGAATGTTTAATATTAATAAGCCACCTCATTCATTCGGGCTCTATGCTCAAGCTTCGAGCAGATTTAGATAGCCCAAAGCCCCCCACATTTATTTTCTATTTACGCAAAAACATTGCTTCATTGTATTTTTTTCTTCTTAAAATATATTAAAATAATATATTTTTTAATATTAGCTTATTAAAATAAAAATAAAACTTAAAAATAATAATTTAAAACTAAAAACCTTTTAAAATATAGTTGACCATAATATCAACCACCACTAAAAACTTGATCAGGTTTAAGCCACTACAAATTAACTTCTCAAATTGACTTAACAAATTAACTTACAACCCGAACACCCCCATACATCTAGCTTGAATTTATTTTTATTTTTAATTCTATTTTTTAATGTTATTTTAAGAATACCATTTTGAATTAATGAAAATTAATTTGCCAAACCGAAGTCTTTGACAAGGTCATAAGCTGGCTTTGATATTTTTGGACAAATGCAAATGAGGACCCCTTCACCGCTCAGTTATGAAATCGCCAAAGCTGCTTCCCTCTTTCAGTGTGATTCATGTTGAGAAATAAGGGGGAATAAAGGTTTACTCTTTCATGTTTGTGGCGGCACCGTGAACTGTTTGATGATCATTTTGAAAGTTTCAATGTCCTGAAACCATATTCACCTCAAGTACTATTCAACATATAAACCCGCATACAGTATATTTCTTGTACAAGAGTACATCAGATATACACGTACAGAGTAGAGTATTTTTTGTGAGATGTTAATATGTATTTGCGATGGAGACAAGGAACCTTCCCATATGAATTATACACAGATGACTGGAAAATTCCAGTGATAATTTTCTAAGCAAACGTGAGACCTTCAGGGAGAGAT
Source organism: Salix exigua (assembly GCA_032356905.1). Classification (NCBI taxonomy): domain Eukaryota; kingdom Viridiplantae; phylum Streptophyta; class Magnoliopsida; order Malpighiales; family Salicaceae; genus Salix; species Salix exigua. Next base: position 1,818,148 of record CM063589.1, on the reverse strand, counting down.
TCATTTTCAGGTTTAGGTGAAATATACCTCCGACAAGCATAGAACATAGCTGAATGGAACCCGGTTGGGTTGTCTATAAACACAAAGTGCCCACCCTGTTGTTTGGCAAAAAAAAAAAAAATCAGTCAGCACTGAATCCAATTTTTATCAGAGTTTTTTTTGTCATACTAATTGAGAAAATTTGAGACCTGCGGGACCCGAATGATTTCACATGGGACCTTCATACGCTGGCGAGCTTCTTGGGCACCTTGATAGTTCATCCAATCTTCAAAGCCATAAATGAAAGTGGTTGGCACTTTCCATTCTGATGCACTGCACATGAAACATGGGTGTGTTTAGTAACTTCTTCAGTTGGACTTCATTTCATGTTCAAAGAGCAAATACAAGCATCCTATTTTGCAATGCAGGCCTACTATGCATTATTTATGATGACCGTCCTAAATCAAAGGATGTTTAGAGCTGGAAACTAGATGTATGCCAGAATAATGATTTCCCTAGGACTGCTAGCTAATATTCACAACTAAGTTTTAGATTCATTTTAGAAGATACTCATATTTCATTTGCAAAGAGGAAGACACAAAGTTTCTGAATAAAACCCATCACCACCGTCTAACTCACTTGCTCTTCTTTACCATGTGTGGGTGTTCCAGCATCTTTTTGATCTATCAAAAGTGGATGCATGCCATTTCACAGATGAAAGAACGTTTTAGTCTCAGCAGAATGGCCTTTTGTAAGAAGCTCATTTCTTCACCCTACACAGTACACAAGCAAGCAATCTGATATTCTGTACAGAGCCTTCTAGGCCATAGTTCCTAGATCCATGATAATCAAATAGCCTAAATAACAGATTAGATGCAAACAACAGCATACCCTTCATGCACCTAAAACACTCACGACTCAGACACTGACAGTTTTTTCAATCATGGACACAGATGCAGCAACAGGTTCCAGTTTCACACATGTGAGCAGCAAATATTTGGTTGACGCGTTGCTGTCAAATTTGATTCACATAAGGAAGGTATTTGAGCACACTAGAGGAACAAAAAAGGATAAAAATAAGTGGGATTATCAGACCTCTGTATAAGGGGCATCCGAGCAAATGCTCCAAATGAAAATATGTATTTCAAGCAAAGCTCTCCACTAGCTTTGGCAGCTAAAGTATGATACACATAATCTGCAGTTAAAAGAGCAAGCATCAGATACTTACTAATGAATGCACAATGCCAAAAGATGGTATTCCACGCTACCTGATAGCAATTTGGACTCCTCCTCAGTCAAAACTTCTCCAGTTGAATATGCACCAAATCTAGCAGTTGTGTAGCGTTGTACAAGATCTGGACCCCAAGGACCCAAACCTCTGCATAAAAGGATTGATCAGGAGTGTCAGAAACAGAAAGGTAAAGCAAACTTGATGCATCGACTATACTATATTGATACTATGAAAAAAGTGCTCAATGGGTGAATGTTGGGATCCAGATGCCACTAATGGAATATTATAACAAAAGGGGCTAGAGGAGGGGGGAAAGGCCTCTACAAAAGGTATTGCAATTGATAATAAAATCCTATATGATACGTTTATCGAAAATCTTTTTGGTTGTAAGTATCTAAAGACCTCAAACTAGTACTATTTAATCAGCAACAAACAAAATGTTGATCTCACTTCCGGATTTTGACACATGAATTAGCTGATGCTGCCACAGACCAACTATATGGAGAAGAATAACTTAATGATGTAGGCTACGCACATGTATGGTTATGCATGGCAATCTAAAATGATTGTTTTAAGGAAATGTTCAAGGACACTCGGACTAGGGGAAAGGAAATATACCTAACAACCTTCTGTGGAGTGAAATTAGATTCCCATAGGTGATTTAAAACAGCTCCTTTCCAAGTTTCCCTGAATTTGGCGAGCCACTCAGACTTGGATTCCGATTCTGATGAAAATCCAGCAGGTCCGACTAAAATCAAGTGCTGAACATGCTCAGGATGCTATAACAAAGATACACAAACAATCATCAGAAAAGAAAAAAATGCAATCATATGATCCTCAAAATACCAACAACCAAGCCAAAGCAAATCACCTTGAGTGCATATTTAGCTGCAACGTACCCTCCAAAAGAATGCCCGAGTAATATAAAGCTACCAAGGTTCTTTGCTTTTCGCCATTCCTCAAAGGAGTCAATGAACCACGCCTCAGTTTCTACATTACCAAACTTAACATGCATAATTCGTTTCCAGGCACACAAACCATTTTCCAAAATACCAACACATAAAATCCTCTGGAGAAATGTAAGACTAATTAACCTTCAGTGCTTTTGCAGGTAAAGTCAGGTCTACTTGATCCACCCCAACTGTACACAAAATTAACCGGTAAGTTAGCAGAGAGCTGGGGAGTTAAAGAAGAAAACGATTAATGTTAACTAAGAATTGATACAAGCTTAATTACCCAAGCTGATCAATGGCAATGACCTTAAAACGATTAGCAAGTGCGTCAAAATTCCTGAAGAAGAAACCTTGAGATGCAGCATATCCATGGACCATTACAAGCGTGGGAGAATCCTCTTTACTTTGAAACGTCGCCGTATTAATGAACCTAGGCTCGTCACTCGTAGATCGAAACCACCGTATTTTCGACCCCGGTGGACCCGAACCAATATTCACTTGCTCCACCACATACGGAGTCCTAAAATCCCCAAGTTACACAACAAATTAGGGTTTCACTTCGCTCGACTACGAAGAAAGAGAGAAGGAATAGGGGAATTGCTTACTTGACTAGAGAGAGAAGGCGTTTTTCAGCGGCAATGATGTGATCGACGGAGGTGGGGATCCAGCGGAGAATAGAAGGCCACAAAGATCTTGTTTTTGCCCATGAAGACGACGACGTCGTGGTGGGAGCGGAAGCAGAGGATCCTAGCTCTTCGGCCATTCTAGATTGAGGTTGAGACGCGTGAGAGAAACAAGTTCATAAATATTATCTGGAAATAATCAAGGACAAAAAATACTTCATCAAATTTGTGATTACATATATAGAGTTAATTGTAGATAACGGTACAGGACTGCGTGGCCTGTAAGGTCGAGAAGTCATTAGAGATTCAAGAAGACAGGTTTTATGCTGGTTCCACTTTTAGTCCAAAATTGAGGATGACTTTTTGGGCTTAATAAGGTACTTGAAAATAGCCTGAAAAACAAAGCGCGTGTACGAAACGTCCATTCACAGTTACGCGAGCAATAGGCCAGTGTTTTGGAGAATTATGATTGAAATATTTTTATTATTATTTAATATTGTTATATTATTTGAACACAATAAAAAAATCAAAAACTTTTAAAATTATCATTTTTTTCTCTACATATTGATTTTTTAATATTATAATGCTATTTTTAAAATAATAATAATAATAATAATGTATTTCTAAAAAAATAAAATACAACTACGTCCAAACAATCCTCTATAGTTGCGTTAACCGCGACGTGCTGGAATATGTGAATTGTGTTACTGTTCGATAGTGTTGTGTTTATTTTCTACAATATTTTTTGTTTAAAAATATGATATATTTTTAATTAAAACAATATAAAATAAAAATAAATAATTTAAATTTAAATTTAAAAATAAAAATAAATCTTTTTTAATTTAAAAAAAATACTTTTAAAACTCAGGAGTGACAAAAGGATGGAAACACTTCCCCACGTTATTCTCGTCGATAACTTGTTAGGCAAACACTCAAAGTTTTTGACTGGTTTTGATATTTGACACATCCCGAGGAATAATATTAGCTTCGATCCTCCCTCAATCCATGGATTATTTACTGCTGATTTTTGCACATATTTTTAGAAATAAAAGAATTAATAAAAAAGTATTTTGTTTCAAGCATGCTATTTCACTTTAATCCCTAACAGTATTTACCTAGTTTAATGTTGATTTCAGGTGAATTTGACGAGAGAAAAAACAATAAATAAAATGAGTAGAATTAAGTAATAATTATACTTTTACAACACAGAATTAAATTAAAATTGCTTAAAAGGAAAATTAGGCCACTTAATACGGGCTTGGGAGTAAAAAAAAGGTATAATACTAGCATTGAACTCGGTTTTTTTTATATAAATTATTATTATTTCATTTCAAATTAATTATTTTAGTATTTTTATTTTTTTGTATTAATTTTAAAATTTAAAACATAAAAAATATTATTTTAGTATATATAAAAATATATATTTTAAAAAAAACCCAGTTTTATTTTTCAATTAAAACAGAGAGAAAACCTTAATTCAATTTCTCGGTTTCCCTCGTCATCTGAATATTAGAAGGAACTAAACTCTAGTTAGCAAAAACTGAATTCAAATAACTGTTTGAATTAAATTAAATTAAAGGCTATATTGCTCCAAACTGTAATTAATTACTGGTAATCAACTCCTACTCAAACAGTGACGGGTTCAGACTTGTTGCCATTCAAGGGCTAAGGAGGGGCCAATTCATACACCTTGTTTAAGAAATTACAAGATGGGTTGCTTTAAGACATTGAAAAAACGAGCATGGCCGCCGCACTCTCCCCCCCGACGTCATCGTTGACATCTTACAAGTACAGCTCCCTTCTTAATGCCACAGCCACCGTAGCCCACAGACAACTAATCCCGATTTTAGTAGAAACCATATTTCAAGTGCATCGTTCATCATTCCATTCAGTTTACACATCAGCCACTGAGACACCCAAAGATGGATGGCAAGGTCAATCAGGTATTTTCTCCACGGAGTGGGAAAATGCATAATCAAGGAACTTCGGCAAAAATAATCCGGCTATCCTCCTTAGCTAATAACTAATTCTACATTTTATCATATAAGCGATGGCACTTAATCAAATCTTTTGGTAAAAAAAACACCTCTTACAAAGAATTTTTCAGCACAAAACAATTCAGCTCCACTAACATACATATATAAATCACAACGGCCATACAAACACCAAGTAGAGGGACTCTTTACTCAGCTCTCGATTGACCAGCTCGGGAGGAAAGAATGATACCAACAATGAGACCGTAGAGGGCAAGTGCTTCAGCAAAGATGAGAATGAGGATCATCCCAACAAAAAGCTTTGGCTGCTGGGCATTAGCCCTGCAAAATACATACCAGCATTAAAGAGGAACTTTCAACAAAAAACTGAAAGCCATTAACCCATAGGGCAAAACAACCAAATAAAACACCACCGACCATCTATACAGCATGTATCAACCTTGAAACACAGAAGACTAATCAAGGTGCCCCGCATCAATTTATAGGTATAAAATATACCACAAACTTCATTATTGTACCTAACGAAGCAATGCAGAAACTTTGAGTGGTCTACACCCAAAGGAAGAAGACAAAATTATTACAATCAAATACCTGCTTCTCACCAAGCTCTAAGCATCAGCAACAAACCCTGTAAATCTAAGCTTATATTTTCAAATATCTTCACAAATGCAGACCAACAATAAACCACTTGTAGAACGCAACCTTAAATATTTAAGCTAACAAGAATTCTAAGCATTGTCTCGAAAACTTTAGCTTGCATTTATTTTAGTGACTGCATCTTCTATCTAATTTTTGTTTGGATAGCTTTTCATATATGACAAACAGAGCTTTCAGAGCTCAATTCACAATTGAATCAAGCTTGCGCAAATATTCCAATCCACTCAATCAAGCTAAATAAAGCTCACAACCATATCATAGAACACAAGCACAACAAATATTGAATACAAAACCAAAACGCAGATACATCCAGCATTACATATCATATCGCAGCTTCAAATACTACTCCTACGGTGGAACACAATCAATTGAAGACAGCAAGTTAACTCGGGCGTAATTAGATGCCTAGTATTCTCAAATAACAAAGCAGCCAAAACATTCTTTTAGGCTTACATAGACAAGAAAACTCGTACATGGACGTTAAAAAACCAGTAACATCTACATTTCCAAGTAGCACGGTCTCATTCAATTTCTACTATTCAATTAAATCAAGTCAAGCAGGCAAAAAAAATTAGATATTGCAATCAGATATCAAGGCAATCAAGAGATTTACCTGACACCAGCATCACCAACGATGCCGATAGCCATACCAGCAGAGAGACCAGCGAGGCCACAAGCAAGGCCAGAAGAGAGATGAGCATATCCATCAAACAGATAATAGGATTTTGCCTTAGGGTTAATACCGGTACTGATAATCACAGCAATAATCAGACCGTATATACCCAAAACTCCAGCCATAACAACCGGAACTATGGATTTCATTACGAGTTCTGGTCGCATCACACCCATCGATGCAACGCCAACTCCACTCTTCGCGGTACCGTACGCAGCTCCCATGCCTGTACAACCACCCAATCAAAACACCAGACCCACATCATCATCACTAAAAAAACCAATTAGTCTAAATATTCGTAGATCTAGATCAAAAAAGAAATTGAGAATTAGAATTTGCTTTCAAAACAAAATGATATTAAATTATTGGATTACAGGAGAAAACGAGGGCGGCGGCCGCGCCGAGGAATCCGAAGAACGGAGCGGTTTCATCGCCACTGAATGCCGAAGCCATTTGTTTCTGGATTTTGACGCGAACGTAAATGATGATTGAATCTGAGAACTGTTTGTGGCTTTTTTTAATAATAAAAAAAAAGAGTGGACAAAGAGCGCGCTTCTTGGCGATGCTTCGCAATTAACAGATTTTTAGAGCCAGGAAGTCATTGAGCTCGTAAGCCAGCCGGATAAATATAGAAAAGAGAAACTGGGCAGCGGGGCCGAAATTTGGTTGGTAAAAAATAAAATTTAAAATCAACGAGGGGAATTTTTAACTTGGATTAAAGCAAGATATTTATTTTATTTAAATCAAAACTTATTTCTCATAAAAAATATTTTATTTTATTTCTCTAATCAACTTTGTTATATAGAAATTCTTGTGTAAATTGATATGTCAAATTATAAAATAAAATAAAAATTGTATTAATATAAAGTCATGGTTTGTTTTATTTCATGAGCAATTTAAGAAATCATTAATTTATATTTGGAAAGTTTTTTTCTTCTCAAAACTAGTTTTTGAAGAAAAAAGGAGTTAGAATCGGCATGCTCAATAAAAAAAACTTTGATCAAATTTAAAAGAAACAACCTTTGTCAGTCGCTAATTTTATCCAAGATTTGCAAATGTCACGTCTGACAACATTGCTACAAAACCCGACACCAGTTGACAGGTCAATCCATTGACCTCACATTCTGAGACTAGCTATGGTTGAACCCAGCATGAGTCGACATGTGAATCCATTAACCTAACATTATGAGACTAACCATGGCTAGGTCTATCAAAATGAGAGTTAACTACGATCAACTTATAATCAGGTCAACCCAATTAAAAACAAGGTGAAAGCTCATTAAACTTTTTTTTAAGAAAAAACTTGTAACGGCATAGCTGTGCATTGACCCAATCAACCAAGATTGACTTGCCCAATCCATGATCCAAGCCTCAGCCAGGTCATGGGTCAAGCTAGATTTTAAAACTATGCTTGCTAGTAGCCGGACCCATAATCCAACTGTCATAAAGTGATAAATTTACACTAGTGAATTGCAAATGTGATGTGCATTGCACGGTCGGTTATGCTTCCTGACCGTAGCCTACTAGTAGTCAAACCGCATATCCAACTATCACAGGACATCATATAAACAAGCAAAGCTTTGAAACTCCTATAGTGAATATCATATTCTTATTCTATAGTTTTCCCGACAAACAAATCCTAGGCATATTGAGGACAGAATACAAAAACATACGAGCATGTTCTGCGCATATCAAAAAGACTTGCCACAGTTATTCTTTCATGATACAGTACATCCGGAATGAAAACGTTCGCCAAAGGAAACACTTCAGGGATGAATCACAACTGAGTTGGTAATTCATGAATGGGCAAAAAATGACAGCATAAGCATTGGCAAACCACCAAATACTTCATTTAAGCTGAAACTTCCCAGGTCATTTCAGGTCCATAAAGTAACCACAAGTCAGTCACCTATCATTTTTTTTGTGAAATTTTACTGCAGGAAAAAAACCTGGAAAATTGTAATGCAAAATACCTCCTTTCCATACAGAGAGATGAATGAATCAATATCATCAAGGGACTTCTGTTCCCTCCCTAATTCTGAAATTGATCAGTGATTATCAGAGGACAGATCAAATAAAATGCCAGACAACTATCAGTGACATATGTGAAGTGCCAAACTGAACAGCATATAATGATAGAGACAAGCAAAGCTTAAAGCATTATTATCTTCTTTTGGCTAACCAGGGGCAGGATTTTCTCACTACTGCTTACACAAACTCAAAGCAACTCGCCTTTTTGGAATTGAACCACAGCTTCAGTAGTTCCAGGCCACTGATATTTAGCACACCAGACTGCCATGTTGCATTGCATCCAGTTACTATAGTTTATTAGGAGAAATTGAATGGCTTGTACAAGAAAAGGCCATACCTCGCATCAGCAAGTCTTTCAGTGTACATTTCCCAACCTGGCAACAGAAAATGTAAACAGTAAGATAACAGCCAAAAGACAAGCAAAGATTAAATAGACTCGTCGCTTTGAGGTACAGAAAATGTGACAAAGTTACACACAGTGCAATCATTTCAATTAAACAAATTTGAAAACTCAACACGTGTTGAGTCAATCGATCACTTCAACAAAGACCTGTTTTGATTTTCAAATGCCATTCAAATATCGCCTTGCATTCTTTGATGTATCAAGCCGGGATTTAAGGTAATGGAAGTTCAACTCCATGCACATTGATACTATGTTGATGCACATCAACAAATGCAAAAGCATACCCACAGAGAGGGCAAACAAACAGGGCAGAGCCCAGAAAGGTTCCCATAAACTCAGAATTGCTCCTTGAATAAAATTTTGGAGAACAGAAAAATTAGTAACAATGACTTGAAAAATCAGTGAAGCACTTAAGCACTTCTTGGAGTAAGAAAAATATTCTGTATGTTTGTCAATTGTCATGACTGAAACAATCCTAGACTGTACATGGAAAACAAGAAAATGTCAGGAATAAGTAATGTCTCCTCTATGCCAATCCCTATATTAAAAAAGTTGGGCATCAACTCCACATCTCAGAATACATTATTGACGTGATAAACCAATTTCAAGAAGCAATCTGATTCAAAATGTGCTGATGCTCACGATCCAGATAATAAAAGCTACAGCAATTGTCAAGCTCCTTCAGTCCTTTGAGTAGCACTTCAGTGCAATCTGAAGACATTTGCAACAATACTAGATATCAAACAATCTTCTCTTGGGCCTTGTGGTTTCAACAGGCAACCTGTCCCCTCCCATCCATGGCACTTTCAAAATCTTTGACAGCATCTTGGCACTTCAAATCAAGCATTTACACAGGTGCCAAGCCATGGACTCCACGGCTACCATCTTATACTGTGGACCACGAAGGAACAGAAATGGATGGACTTTCTGTAAATGTCACGCAGAAGCACACCCAAAAACACGCAAGTCAATCCTGGGACCATCAAGGTTCAACAGCTGGCTTCATTGCCATGTGGTTCTCAATTAATTTGTCCACAAAGGCACGGATCTGCACATTAAAAGCATCTAAAGATTATTGAGTTTCACAGAGATGACAAATATTGAAAATAACACCAAGATCATTGAGGAAAAACACACTCATGGCAAGATGATACTAACACGAACAAGGTTCTTAGATGTCACACCAAGTAAGAACAATCAAAATAAGTGCTGCACTTAATGCTACATCATGCTATTGGAGTGAGCACCTTATTCTTGCGCTTGAAATCAAGAAACTCAGAGACAGCCATAATTTTTTCTGCATCTGTAGCCTTCTCCATGACCTGAACAGTGGCGGAAAAACAATCACGAGATCTTGGATAACCAAATAGTACACATTTATAGCACAAGAATGATTAGTAGAGAAGCTCATGGAAAATGTACAAACCTTGGTAGCGCTTTTCTTCATTATTGATTTGTATCCCTCCTTGTCAATTTTCCTTGCCTTATAGACAGGCATGAGCAATGATGAAACAAAGTCAACAACAGCCTGTTTAATACGATCAGCACCTCGAGAATGATGTTTTGATGGTTCCTTGTTTATAGTATCCTGTGAAATGGAGCTCTCATTTGCTCTTCCATCATGCTTCCTTGTGGGTGGTCTGGAACTCGTATTTGAATCCTCTTCATCTTTTATTCGCATAGCACGGTTGAAAAAATCTGAATCAGCTGCTGCTGCTTGGCATTGCCATCTCTCAATAGCATGATAGTCCTTTATCCCCGCACTACCAGTAGTATCCACCCATGCTTTTGTAAAAAGACTACTGTCCACTGCTGCACTTTCTCCAGACTGCTCTCTAAAATTCATATGGCAAGCAATTTCATTTGAATGGCTCCGCTGAGATAAGTTGTCACCTGACATTCTTGAACTGTCAAAGTTGGCACAGGCAGCAGAGAAATCAACAGACCAGTCCCTAACCCGGCAGTTTCTAGAGTCAATTTCTGATATACAGTCTTGTTTCCCAAGAATGCCACCAGACCATTTTCTTCTAAGATCATATTCATCCATTTGTGTGTATTGTTCCCGTCTAGCAAACTTGTGAAATGAAGGTATCTTAGGCAGCTGCACCAATGTGCTGCACTTGGCTTCTGATGATGCATATGCCTGTGCAATGAGCTACCACCACTTAATTTCTTCATAATGGTAATCACAGTAGGATAAGAAAAGAAGTACCTAAAAAGTAAAGGAACAACCTAGTCTATGTACAATCAAGGTACAAATCAGTATCCTTGATCATATATATGTCACTTTTTACTATGGATTCCACATAATTAAAGCACACCAACCCATTATACATCTATCAGAGGAAGGGGCAAAAGAAAAGGAAAAAATCAAGATGCAGTTTTGACTCCCCAAAAGATTTTCCACACTTATGACCAAAATCCACGAAAGTTAAGGGTGCTTTGTTAAAATCATAGCCAGGGAGTGGACATGTGTAAAATGTCCCAGGTCGACAACAAAACTGATTTGCAAAATTTCATGGGAATGAGGAAGCTTTAGAGAATCATAATTCATGGGGAATAAAAAGAAACAAACCTGGGCAGCTGCTCGAGCAGCAGCATGAGCTGCCTCCGCTGCAGCTAAGGCAGCCTGTTCTTCTTCAGAGATGGCAGTGTTACCCTCATCTACCTCAGTATATAGTCTGCTTGAGTCTTTCAGAGTTTCCAGCTTGCTGCTTGCTTTCTTCGTGTTTGGGTTTGATGGCAAGGAGCCTCTAGTTGGTGCAGAAACCTGCAAATTGCCTCTGGTCTCCAAAGCGCTGTGATGGGTGCGCAATGGTGGTTTTCCAGAGGTTGAGTTGCTAAAATATTTTCTCTTCGAAGAATCCAATAAAGCTGCATGCCTTGAAAACTTAGCACCGCCATTTGAAGCTTTCTCCCTGCGGAAGACTTCAAGCCACACACTAACCAGCTGGCTAGCTATCGCACGTATATCACGACTTGTGTGCACACAAACTTTTTCTTTCACTGTTTTCCCTATGCCTGTTCGAACAAATTAAAGTTTCAACAACTAAATATTTTCTATTCAAGACTTTTGGTATCTGATTTTTTTTATAAGCCCATCAAACATCTGCTATAAGAAAAGCACTTCATATTCAATGAGCAGATATGCTCAAGTTGCATTGCAAGTAGAACAAACACAATACCTGACAAACGCACAGCAAGTAAATCGGTTGAAACAAGCACAAGAAGACGAACGCAATGACGCAAGAGTTGAGTCCCGTCCTTCCCCATTGAATCCTGCCATGAAGTGAATAAATCCATATGGTTATATTTTTTTAACTGCATCTGACAATTATTAAATGACACTAGCAGCATGAAAATTTTGAAATAATTTGGATAACCCTAACAATCTATATTCATAGTAGGGTAGCATGCTGTGAAATGAAACCTACCAGAATCCACGAGTTGAGCATAGCAAGCCCTTTCTTGGTCCCAGCGAAGGACTTCAAAGTTCCGACGGGAAGATTTAGTAGCTTTTTGGCCAGAAGCAAACGTCCTGCAGTGGTTTTTGCACTAAAGAACATGTCTCGTAGTAAAGCTTCCCTGGTTAAAAGACGGGCCCGGTCCAGAGAATTCTTATACAATACATTGGACAGCTCAACTGCCTCAAGTCTCTTTGTTATGTCTCTGACTTCATCCCGCTCAACCTCTGAGTGTCTCTGTGCCCCCTCCATTGCCTCTACTTCTGCTGTATAATCAGTTCCCATACTCAGTATGTCAATTATACGCACGGCCTCCCGGAGCCCACTCATCATAGCACCACCAACCGTGTCTGGATGCTCCTTGCAGGTGGCTTCACCCGCAAAAAAAACACAGTTCTCAACAGGCCTGCCTAATATATCATAGTCTTCTCCAGATGATCCAATCGCAACATAGGAATAAGCACCATAGCTGAAAGGATCCCTGCCCCAATCAGTCACCACAGATGCAACTGGATCAGGTACCAAAGACTCCCCAAAAAGTTTTCGAAGAACCATTAGTGCATGACTTACATGATCAGATGAGCTCATTCTTTGGCCATTGATCGCTGCCTTGCCAGCTACTAGGGCTATAAGAACAGGAGCCCCAACAGTTTTCTTGACATTCCAAAACATAAAACAATGACCCCTCTGATCAGTTTCCTCAGCAGTCGCACCAAAGTAATCCACAGAATCATCCCAGAAAACAACTGGAAATTCAAGGACCACTTTATTAAGAACTCCAAAGCCAAGTCGCTGAATGGAAGAACGTTTCCATTGGGGTAATGGAGGGGAAAATTTGATGGTTTCTGCTTTAAGGCACCCAAGAGGGACCGTAATCAGCACAGCATCTCCCAAAAACTCACTGCCATTTGAGGTGCAGACTTTGACTTTACTCTGATGACTTTTGTTTTCTCCTGCATCTTTAATGCCATATGAAATATCTGTGGCTACATGGTTCAAGTAAATGTGAAGCCCTTCCCCAAGAGACTCGACAACATTACTGTAACCTCCTTTTATCATGCAATGAGCTCCACCAAATCCTCCATAAACATCATCTTGATTCCAGTAGGGAAGAGAAATTTCCTTGAGAGAAGCAGCACAGCCATACTCTAAATGAGCAAAATGCCAATCCATAACCCTCCTCTCAAGGGGGCTCAGAATCTCCTCTTTACAACTCTCATGAGCTCCACCATCAAAACTGCAAGTTTTGGAATCATATAAAGTATTTACAGCAGTTCCTGATTCAGTTTCATCAATATTGGGTCCAGGATGAGCCATGCGACGAGTCTTCAATGCATAGTCTAAACCATCCTCCAGAGACATTTCCATGGCATGCTGCCCCTTCTGAGCAATAACTAATACCATGTCATCAAGAAGACTGTTGTATTCGGATTCCAATTCTTCATCCAGATCTGTAGGAACTTTTTCTCCAGTCACAACATCATAAAGAGGACAGTCACTATTTAGTAGAGTCAGCTCAAGGCCCAACTGAGCACAAATCAATGAGGAAGGGTCTGGTCTTCTTTCAGTAGTCACATCAGCCTCAACTCCAGTTATAATACTAGCTCCAAGATCTACAGGGACCGAAAGAGATGAGCGATCTGTATAAACACGACCACCTATTCTATTTCGACCCTCAAGTATAATGGCAGAAAAACCCTGGCGTTGCAAGTGACGTGCAGCAGATAGGCCAGCAGGACCAGCTCCAATGACAATTATTTTCTTTCTTTCTCCAGAATCACATGCCAATTTGTGACTTTCTCCTATATTGGTACAGGAGTTAGATTTAACACTTTGCAAGCCATCCCTTAACTCTGGGGTTATGGAAGTGACCATCCTGCCATCTAGCATTGTGCAAGATGGATCAGTACTCAAAGGATCCATGCTGGACAGTCCACTAGGTAACTTTGAATTGCTAACACTATTTTCCTGAATACCAGCAGCTGGCAATCCTTCATATTCCATGACATTGGGTAAATCTGGTGTCATTGGAGTAACAGGCTCCCCACTTTTCAAAGCTCTTGATGCCAGGTCTTGATTATCCACTGAAACTCCATTCTTTGGCTCCAAGGAATTTTCAGAACTTTTAATCTGACCAAGGATAAAGGAGACCCCATCCTCTAAATCAGTTGCTGAAGCTCCAGGATTTCCCTCAAAAGCTTTTTCTTCAACAAGTTTATAATTGTGATTGGTACTCGGTTCTGCTCTCTCTTTCTCAGATGCAATTCCAGCATTTATATAGCCCTGACAACATAACATGAGCATTTAGATGTCAAACATGATGTATCTAAAACCAAAAGACCGAATTTATTTATTTATTGATGGGGAGGCATCAGCTGTGAAAGTGCATGAAAGAACAAAATCAAACGTAGCATAACTTACACTCTGATCAAGAAATCCATAAATTTGCCTTATTAGAGAAGCTCGAGGTGATTCATCCTGGGAAGGTGTCTTGGTGACTCCACAGTCTGCAAGAGGCAATATACGGCTAATGTCTTTGCTCCAGAGACACAGAATCCGATTCCTGGAACACAAGGCAGACAAGTAAGCAATGGGAAGAGAGGCACAGTCTATGTCCATTATGGGTAGTAACCATAAACCATCCCAAGAACATGATGAGGAGACAAGAAACTAGGAGAGTGGCTAGTTCTAGTTTTTGAAGCAGGAAGACTAAAGAACTGAAATATTAAATATAATAATAACAGCATTGATATTCTTAGATGCTACAAAAACAGCAAAGCAAACTGAGATTAACATGATATTCTATTTCATAGAAATAGAAGGCTAGCAATTAGCCAGTCTATGATCGCGAAATGCTTTCTTAACAGAAGGCACCTTCCACTGGAGATATTCACTGTCCATAAAATAGCATGTCCAGTTCAAACATACTATTGTATAGGGCAAGAAATAGCAACAAGTGAAAGATGGACACGTTGCTGACTACTTTTATATCGCTGCATATTCCAGCACATAAACAGGAAAAACACAACAAGATTTCAACATCTTTTACTCTTGTTGGAATGATGTTTGCCAGTTGATTCATGTGAGGTGAAAGGTGGCTATTGGATGTGTATGCAAAAACAACAATGTAAAGCATGCATAGAAATAATTAATGCCACAGAAACATAAAAGGAGCCATTGGTGTTCTGTCAACTTGTTAACACTGAAAAATACAAAAGCAGCTCTTCCAAACTGTAACTGGAAAAAAGAAAAGGAAAGAAAACACATAAAGAAATCTGTACCAGAAATGTAATGCATGCAATGCAAAGCTAGATGTCAAAAAAAAAAAAAAACTAACCTGCACTCCAGATATTCTTGAAGCCCGCCTTTGCGCTTTAAGACCTCCTTAAATTTTATCTTTTCAACTGGACCTGCTGCACAGGCCTTCAATCCAGCTGAAACTGCTGCCATCCCGCCGTTTTCAGCCTCCACACTATTTGAAGAAGAATCAGACTTCTCTCTGGTTCTAAGAGATCGGTCACTTTCAACAGCCTGGTCATTTTCCAGAAATTGTTGCTCATTTATCAGAATCTCCCAATCAGCATCCCCTTCATAAGCCATGTCTCCAAGTCTACGTTTTTTGGCCTTCCGCACAGCACGCTGCACAGCTGCTAGGTGACCATCTTTAGTATCAGAATCTGGCACCGACACTGCATCTTCCAGATAACTTTCATTTTCTTCAGGAGTTACAGATCGAGGAGACATCCCATTGGCCTCTTCATTTATGGAAATATAATCTACGGAGTTCCCATTGTTGTTCGTGTGCAAAGATTTATGGACTTCCCCTGATATTACAGTGACAGGAGATAACCTACCATCAGATATTTCACCATTTTCATTTTTCGGAACTGAATCAAGAACCTGCAGTTCATTTTGACTCTTAGGACTAGAGGAAGCTGAAATTTCTCTTCCATCTGAAGACAATGAAATTTGAGGTTCTGCGTTTGATATGCATGCAGCTGAAACATCCTTACATTGTTGTTCTAATGCATTCAAGGAGCTTGCTTTACCCACAGAACAAAGCTTTAACCCATCCTTTAAAGTTCGTGTTTCAAAGCCATCATTATGTCCTGAAGCAGAATGACTTTCATTCCAAATCCTATCTGAAGTACAAGGTTCCACCATAGGTTCCTCTTGAGTATTTGAGATGCAAGGGTCTTGCATTCGTTTATCTTCCATCACCCCATGCTGAGATGAAAATGTTGGGGTTACAGGTGCAGAAACCTCCGCAGTAAATTCTGAAGATTTACCATGTCTCTTTTCATCTGATTTCATAGTTTCATCCTTCATTGCAGGGATCCCTTTAATTCTATCAGAGTTCTCATTTGTGAAATAGGAAGTTTCACAAGACCCATTATCAAGCCTCTGGTTTTTCTCATGCAAGATTTGTCTAGAGCTAGAATCTAACAAATTTGAATTGCCAGCTGTATGAAAACTGTTTTCAGCTTCTAGATCTTTGCAGACCATACTTGAGACAGAACCTGATCCGATTGTCCTTACTGCCAAATCCTTGGAATCCCCAAAACCAACTTCAGATTCAGGGCTCAGTCTGTCATCCAAACTCCGAACCCTGTTAATCTGTTTAAAACTCAAATTGGCACGAGATTTCCTTGCCAAACCCGATTGCTTCTTCTGAAAAATGGCTGATATTGAATCCTCTAACTTTCCAGCCAAAGGCCAATTTGAACTCCCACCGGGCAACCACCTTTCCTCTTCTTGATTCTCTAACAGAGCATCCTGAGATCTTAAACCCTCCAGAGAATCATCAGCCACAACATCACCCCTAGTTCTCACTCTCTTCCCATCAATCATCACTTTCCTCGCCCTCTCCTTGCTTTTTTGTACTTTCTTCTCCACATTCACATTCAATAACCCATCACCTTCCTCATGACTAGCACTTACATATCCCAAATCCTTCTTGGGACCTTTCAACTTCTTCTTAAAGCTCGCAAGCGTATCATCCATCCCCCCCATATCCTCATCCTTATCTTCCCTGACTTCAACCTTCTCTAAACCTACCTTAACCTTTCTAGGGTTTCTAGGTCTCTTCAACCTGAACAAAGACCCAATAGGCTCATTATCATCAGAATCAATACCAACCTCAATTTTCTTACCCGAGAATTTCTTCTCCTCTTTTTCCATCTCTTTATTAACCCTAGGTTTCAACAAATTCTGTGACAAACCCTTCTCTGACCCTAACTTAACTTCCAAATCATTACAATTTGACAAATCATCACTTTCCATTTCTCTATTATCAAGAAATTAAAGCTCATAATTCCCTCAATCAACAAACTAATGCCATCATTAACTTGCCATAACAAAACAACAATCCAACCACAGCCTATCAAAACCTAAACATCCAAAAAAAGCAACAAATTAGAAACATAATCTCTCGAATGCAAGTAATTATCAACAGCTTCCCCTTGGTTTAAGTAGAAAATTCAACAAGATTAACAGAAAAGGATGAAGCACTATGAAGCGAGTGATAAACAGTGCTGCGTGTGGAGAGTGGGAAAAAAAAGATGTGGGGGGGGGGGATCAGACCTGAGCGAGGAATGGAGCTTTGACAAGGAGGAGGGAAGTAGCGGTAATAGATTTGGCGAGGGAGAGTGGGAGGCGTACGTTAGCGTTTAGTTTTATTTAATTTAGTTTATTTTCTTTTGTTTCTGGAATCGGGGCTTAATATACTGTGCCGCGATATTAAAGTTCGCGAAGGAAAATAAAACAAGGAATGCCGAGACGATGAGTTTTAGTTTTCTTTCTTTCTTTCTTTTGGGGACAATGCGCTTGGCGTGGTGAGAGACCTGGCCTTGGAAATTAGCATGGGCATTTGGATTGTTCCTTTTTTTCAACTTTTCTTTCCATTTGCTCTTGTGGAAAGTAATTGTGAGATTTAATTTAGAGTTTGTTTAAATTCAAGGCTCGAGTTGTAAATTTATCTAGTTAATTTATAATTTTATTTATTTATTTTACTAAAATTTATTATTTTAAGTTTTCTAATGAAACTTTAAAAAACAAAACAAAATTGCTCCTGTCAAAATAATATTTCGAAAATAATGAAATAAGGTCCAAGCTGAGCTTCATGACTATTCTTGTGACGGGTTTATCTTTTTATATTTTACATTTATTTTTAAATAATTACTGTGCCGCTTGTTTTGAGGTATCGAAGAAAAAATTGCCAGCAGCAAAGGTTAAGTGGTTGGAAGTCCCGAGGAATTCAATTTAGTACATGTTTGGTGATAATTTAAAAAAAAAAAAAAATTATATTTTATTATTTTAAACATCAGTATATCAAAAAAAATTAAAAAAATAATAATTAAATATTTTTAAAATTAAATATATTCTTAAAACTCACTTATACACAGCATTTAATGGCTTTATAGATGTGCTTGTAATTAGCAAAATTTTAAAGAACAGTGTGTGTTTGAGTTTTCTGTACTTCATAATCGCTTTAATCTTTTAAGAATATAATTGCATGCTTCAAGCATTATGATACTATTAATTATCCATCATTAATATATATATATATATATATATATATATATATTCATCTGGGCTTACTCCAATTCTGGTGTGTGTGTGTTTAATATTTTTTTCAGATTTGGTATTAATATAAAAAAAATATTTTTCTAAATAGAATATAATATAAAACACACTTGAATATAATTTAAAATACAAAAACAAACAGTAAATTCAATAGGTCCAAAACATGTAAGCGCGTGTTGATCCCTCGTAGTCCACCCGACACGTCTTCTGCTTCGTGAGCGACACGTTGTGTATTTGTAGAAGCATACAGAGATGGCAATAAATACTCTAAATTTAGGACGAGAGTGAAACCATAAATATATTTAAATAAAAACATAATAACCGGTCCATCTTGGATCTTCAAAAAACATATCCAAATCTATGGATTCTATATATTCACGTCCCATGAAAATTTACATGCAGTGGAAGAATTATAGCTATATATATAAATATAAATATATAATATCCGTTTTGTTTTTCAAATTGGACGCGTTCGATTTTGGCTCAAGTACCATGAAAACTATATTGTGAATATTTTTTTCAAATTTTGTCCAGATACTAACCATGAAAAAAAATTACTTTAAAAACTAACTAGATCAGATCAGATCAGATCCGATCCGATCCGGAGGGTATCAATCGAACTTGCGCACCGCTATCATCCCTGGTAGCATCACTCTTCCAAGTCCTGGATAACACGCTTCGCCTGGATTCTTGTCTTGAATCACGGGCAGCCTGGCAGGGAGTACAATCGCTTTCAGCGGTGCTTGGCATGGAATATCTGACAGGACCAGCGGAGGAATTTGATCTGTCCGGGAGCTTTGATTTGGAGCGAGGTATCAGCCATCGATTAGCATGGCAATCCATCGAGCAGAACAGTAACCCCTTGGTCCATAAAATATTTTGTCTATGCCAACAATAACTTCATATTCCTGTCGTAGAAATTTGCCAATATTTCCCTCTCATCTTTGTAATATGAGACTGGAAAATAAATAAAATTAACTTTTACATCGAAATTGAATTTTAAAAATCCTTAGGAATTGAAAAGGTGTCAGTAGGAAAGTAATGCAACTGAACTAAGACCCCGTTTGTTTGCTGGAAAGTGATTTTCTTTTGGAAAGTGAATTCCGGAGAAAGTGAATTCTGATGTTTGACAATGTTATGGAAAATAAACTAGAAAACACTTTCCAGTGTTTGTTTATGTTATGGAAAATGAATTGGAAAATAATTTATTAATAAATTATTTTTTTTTCAAGTTTATTAAAATAATGAGGAACAAATCTTACAAATTAAAAAGTTGAATGAGAATGAAATTGAAAAAAAAAATCATAAATTATCTCAAATAAAATAAATAATAATCAAAATAATAGAGATCAAATCTAAAAAATTAAAAAAAAATGAAAGGTGAATAAATTAAAATAATAATTAACATTTCATAAATTATTTCAAATAAAATAAGTAACAATAAAAAAAAATGAGGACCAAATTTAATAGATAAAAATTTTCAATAAAAAAATGATAAGAAAAAAGCAAATAGCAATTATAAAAATAAGGACCAAAATTAATATAAAAAAATAAATTTTAAGAGATGGAATTGAAAAATAAATATTCAAAACAAATTATATATAGCAATCAAAAGTTTGAGGATCAAATTTGATATAATCAGCAAATAATGACATTTCTAAATTTTTCACAATTTCCGGAAATTATTTTCAGCCCATATTTTCCGGAAACCACTTTCCTAAAAACCAAGCCAAATTTTTCTTTGACTGGAAAGTGTTTTCCGTTGATCAACTTTCCGAAAGACAAACAAACACAAGAAAGTTTGGAAAGTGGTTTCCCGGAATTCACTTTCCGGGAAACAAACAGAGCCTAAATAGCCATTCATTTTATTACTCTTTATTTTTATATTTTGTTTTTCAATTTCATCCTTGCTCTACAATCTAGCTTAAATTGGTATCAGATTTTTAGCATGTCTGGGAGTGCGACTGCAGTAGTTTTTAAAAGTGCTCATTATTTAGAAATGCATTAAAATAATGTTTTTTTTTATTTTTTAAAAATTATTTTTGACATCAGCACATAAAATGATCTAAAAACACTAATTTTTTTATTTAAAATAAAAATAAAAAATAAAAGAATTTCAAATTTTTTTTCATAAGTATTTCTCAATCACAATGTCAAACAGCGGGTGAAATGAAAATAAAACATCGCAAATAGTAAGTTCAAAATGTCTTGTGAAGGATTAATCATGCATTCTACACTGTAAAATTTAAATCTTGTCAATAAAATTTAAATAAAGAATCTTAATTTCACAAGCAAAATAGATATCATTCTCTTATAAATTCAGGAAGATAAATAAATTTTTAAGGGGTATTTTATCTTTTAAAAAACGAACTATCAAAACTGGATCATGGAGCATTGACGAGTGTTAATCTAAAGGGGTTGGCCTGGCGGTAGGAGGCCTGGGACGGGAGAGTGTGCTCTTTCCACGTCTCAGGTTCGAATTTTACCAGGTACAAACAACTCTTTTGGGCCAGCAGACTTGGACGAAACCCATGAATTAAATGGTTCACTTGACTTGCCGCAGTACAGTTGGGTCATGGAATTGATCGAGCCCCAGCAGGTCTGGATTACACATTCAAAAAAGAAAAGCATTGACAAGTGTTGAAGCTGACTGGAGGCATGAAAAATAGGAAAACACGCAGGTATAAATTTCTGAACAAAGGAAAAGGCAACGACACTGCTGTTTCTGCATGAGCCATGTAGTAGTAGTCCAGTGTTCCCCAGGCCCATTTATAAATGACCTGCCATGGACAAGCTAGTCTATGATCCAGGCCAGAAAATGAAAGCCCTTTTTAATTTCCTTTTCCACTGTTCACAAATGTTTCCCTGTCACGGAAAATATCCATGCCACAGGAGAGTTCGGTTAAGTAGGCCATGTTCAATCACTGCTATCAAATCCGGCCCTGATTCGACAAATTGACACAGAAATCTGATAGCAAATATCAATTAAAATCAATCTAAATAAAAAAATTGATTTTATGACAATTAAAACTCAATCAACCCGACCTAATTTGATTCATACTCAATGGCTGGTCCTGGTTCGGTGGTCTCTTAGGCCCGTCGCCATGACCATCCTTGGCAAGCTATTTCAGGCCACCCCCCTTTGATCTTTTGTTCTAGTCGTTCTAAAGGGTGCGAGGGAATTTCTATTGTCCGGTCGAATGAGTAAAGAGGGATTCCCTTATAATAATTTAATTTTAATTCTATGAGAATTATATTGCATCCGGGAAAAGACTAGCATGTTATTTTTATTATTTACAACGAATGCCAGACTAGATGATTGCTCGGAAAAAGTAGCAACAAAACTTTGCCAGGCTATGGATAGAATATTTACAGCTACTCTGAACCTTACACTTGATCGAAACATTGTACCTCAGGAAGAAAAAAAAAATCTCGAGCCGACTTCTAGCTGTCTGTACTCTATAGCGATACGAGTTGACTCCAATGGACCCGAGTATCAATTATATGTTTTTCCACTTTAAAGTTTAAGCATGCATTCAAGCTGTGTTTTTTTATTTTAAAATATATATTTTTCAAAATCATAGCATTAATACATTAAGATTATTAGGAGATATCCCGGCTAAAAATATTTTTAAAAATCATGTAAAAACACTCTCAAACTCTCTGTAAAAAAAAAAAATTAGTTAATCTAGATGTATGTTTTGACTCGAATTCAAGATCTATAAAGATCACAAATCTTTTATCATCACGTCACATTCTTTAATTGACTCAAGATCTATAAAGATCACAAATCTTCTATCATCACGTCACACTCTTTAATTGACCTGTGTATACTGTATTCTTTTTCAACTAGAATATAAATTTTATGTAATTTTACCGATGAAATATTGAAAACATTATCTATCTAATTATCTTTTTTTCAATCACTTATGCCACGGTTAAGATGTGAGCCCTTTTAATTTATTTCTTTTTTGATTGACTCGTTAAATTTATGGAACTAGAACACCATGCTAATCTAAAAAGAATAGAGATAAGAGTTTTCTTTAGGAGATTAGCCTTTGCCCATAAAAAAAAAATCTAGCTGCCAATCATCCACTGTCTTATGAATGCCATTAATGACAAAATGTGTTTAGCGACAGTGCAAGTAAAGAACGAAGATAACTCGTCGAGGATCGCAAACCAGCTGAGATGTTGGCCAACAACGTAGACATTGTCTAGCACGAAGCTGCAAATTATAGCCTTCAAATTAAGAAGCTATATATATATATAATCCTGGTTAGATACCGATATATTCTGAAAACAAAAGCAAATTATAGCCTCGTGTTATGTTCACTTTGTTTAATTAATCTTATATTAAAAAAAATACCCCGTGATGAATTTGTCAATGCATGCTTTATGTGTTTTATGTTAGAGAATAATATAAATTATATTATGATATTTCAACTAACAACTTAAATTTTTAAATGAGATGAATATTTAATATAATATCGAAGCTTGTTGACTTAGTGGTCACGAATTTGAATTTCACCTTTTTATTTTATTTGATAAAAATCAGATACAAATTGAGATGAACATATGGGAAGTTCAAACTCGAAGAGCTTTTACTTGAGATGATATATGAAAGAATAATTTAAATTATATTTTAGAATCTCATTAGCAAAATTATTGAGAAATTAGCATTTGTAAATAATATTCAGATTTAGCAAAGAATCTTCGAGCAGTCGTGTTAAAATCTCCAGTTCTTTTTAGTTTATTAATTTTATTTGTAAATTGTTTCAGGAAAACAAGGTTGTCTGCAACTGCAAGATGCATCAATCAGAAGAAGAAGAAAGAAAGAAACCTTAATTAGCTAAAAGACCTCTCGTCAAGGATGGTGGCGCTCTTGTTCTTTACAGTTTGTCATTACAACCTAGCAATGCACCGAAAGAGATTTGACCAGCCATTTATAAATACACGTGCATAAAGGGAAGCTTTCCACCCAAAATCATTCCTTGGTTTCTTGGCTGACAAGCTCTGGTCTCCAGTTACTAGTCGAAGAACCAGAAGCTTTTTTTTTTTAACCAATTCAATTTTGCAAAAGTATTACTGCATGTGGAGTTTGACAAGCAACCAGATTTATATTTGTCAAATCCAGTACGAGATTGAATCTGGAAAAAAATCCAAGCTAGCCACTCATCCCATCAACTCACATGTTGAATACATTAATTTTGATAAATAATAATTTTTTTTATCAAAATAAAATATTTTTCTTAAAATAAATCTCGATGTTGACATAGGTTAAATGGGTTTGATTTTATCAACATATTTTTTAATTTAAATTAAAATCCAATTTAATTTTAAGTTTTTAAACATAATTTCACAAATTAATTAGTCACGGAATGAACTTATATGAGCGTAAACTTATATTAATTCAAGAGTTAACAACCTAACAAAAATCACTTCATTTGGACTATATCCATGAAGCAAAATAAATATGGAAATTGTATGAATTATTTTTTTTCTTATAAATCAAACCCTATAAAACATTACTAATGACTGTTTCCTAAATTCCGATCAAGACCTTAATATATCGGCTCTCTTGGCTCATTATTTCAAAAACTACTGAAACAAAGATATTTTGTTTTCTAAATTAGAAAGAATATTAATTAAACGCACATTTTTCATGAAGAAATAACTGTAAGATGAAAATTAGAAAATAGGAATAAATATTGAAAAAAATGTTTTTTTTTAAAAAAAATAAGGGACAAAATGAAGGTTCCTTTAGGGTAATTTCCTAGCATGCAAACAAAAAATGCTCCATGATACAAACCAATACAAGTAGCCTGTTTTTCTACAGAAAAAAAAAGTGTTTTTTTTCTAAATATTTTTTTCTTTGCTTGAAATCATTTTTTATATATTTTTAGAGTCATTGAATATTTTGATGTGCTAATATCAAAAATTAAATTTAAAAAATATATATACAAAAATATTTAAATCCATTTTTAAATAAAATCATTTCAAAAAACAATCATTATATTTACCGTTAAAAGAGGGGGAAAGATGGATCTGAGCCCAATTACCTTATCAATGTAAAATGTTATATTTATCTATTGTTTAGAAATGTGATGGTAATTATATTTAAAATGTTTTTATTTAAAAATATATTAAGATAATATATTTTATATATTTTAATTGAGTTCTTCAAAGCCCAATTTGTTTTTGATGTGAGCTTCGAAAGCACCCTAACTATTATTAAACGTAATCAAGAGCACGACTTTTCTTTTCTTCTTTGATCTTGATAAAAAAAAAATCAAATTTGAAATGGAAAACCCAACAAATAATACGGTTCTATACGGTACACTTATGAAAAGGGCCAGTCTTCGAGGGGGGGTTTCCCATTCTACAATGCCTTCGAGGTTGCTAAACTTAATCTGAATCTAGTTTGAATACTTCCATAATCTAATTACTTGTATGTCATTGATGGGTGTTTGAAAATATATTTTAAAAGTGTTTTTTTAAATATTTAATTATTTATTTATATTTTCGCTTTAAATTATTGTTTTTATAATATACTGATATTAAAAATAAATAAAATAAAATAAAATACATGGAAAAAGCAAAATTCTTGAAGCTAATTACACACACCTCGAAAGAAAGGAAAATTGCTGAGCCGGCGGCGAAGAAACGATTGAGATCTGAGAGAGACTGACCGGCGAAAAAGGCAAAAGAGATACCAACCGGCAATTGCTGTCACCGAGCAAAGCACCTTTCCTGAACGGGTCCCCGAAGCTTAAATAAAAACTTGGACGCTTGATGATGCTTCTTTGAGCGCGTGGACCCGGTTCGGGTCACTTTAGAAAAGATGGATCGGAAGGGCTTCAAATCTTAATCGAAGTCTATTCTCTCACAAATCACACGCGAATCTCAATCCAAACAACTAAGCAACATTCATCATCTTATGCCATCGATGCAATTTAGAAATTTTTAAAAGGCCAAACAGGCATTTATTATTGTTTTCCCACTGAAAACGAGATGAAATTTATTCGCTTACACTGAAGTCAAACCACTGCCACTTTTATTTTCAATAAAAAAAACAAAATCTAAAAAGTCTGAAGCTTCCGCGAGAATTAATGGTGCGTTTGGGAGAGAGTTTGTTTTATAAAATGATTTTTTATAATAAATTTATTAAAATAATATTTTTTTATTTTTAATATAAATACATAAAATAATCTAAAAATATTTTAAGAGTTAATTTTATCCATTTAACTAGTTGAAAAATCATCTCAATGATATCCACTGACAAAACTTAAAAAATCAGATAAATCTAATTTTATCCAATAAAACTGGCACTTATTCAAGCAGATAACTTTTAAAGCAATGGACCAAACGCTGACTTGATAGCTGAAGAAATCAAACGTAAAACTACCGTTGGCAATAACATTAACATTCCATATGTTTTTATGTTTTAAACTATATTTAGTTGTATTTTTTAATGTATTTAACTACTAAATTAATTAATTAATTAATAGTATTTTCTATTAATTTTGATAAGCTGATGCTAAAAGTAAAAATAAAAAACATTTTCATCTACTTGCAAAAAATAATTTTAAAAAAAAACTATACACAACAATTCTAAAAACTATCATGTTTAGACCACCAGAAAGATAGATCTAACTTGCAATATATTACTATACTATTTTTTAGGGTTTCATTTGATTAGTAATTCAAAATTAAAAAAATATATAAATATGTTTGATTTTAAAATGAGGTTTTATATTATTAAAATAAAAAATATTTTTTGTTTTTGTTTTCACTGTTCTGTATACTATATCTAAGATAATAACCAAATAATATCTATTCTCCAGAGTAATATCACGTGATGACCTATTATGTGAGAGCAATAGTTCAGCAATAGCAAACAACGAACACTCTTATTCTCGTAAATGTCACTTGCAATCTCGTAGTGGCAAACAATAATACCCGCAATGCTTGCAAGTGTATTGCTAGGTATAACTTGTATTCTTAAGCCTAAGTGCTGGGAGCTTGCGAGGGAACTGAAGATATTGTTGGGAAAAATAACTCAAACAATAGGACACCGATTTAGCGGATTATCAATCAAGTCCCAAATCTTTTTTCCTCTTTGTGTAATTAAATTACAGAATCAATCAAACCACAATATAATGCAAATAATCACACACATCAACACCAAGATTTTTACGTGGAAAACCCGATGCGGGAAAAAACCACGTGACCGTAGGCCACTTAAATCTTCCACTATCACAAATAATGGGTATACAATATTCTTTCTCGGATTCAACTAAGGACTACAACATATATCATCAAGAACAACCTATTCTTGGAATTCAACAAGATTAAAGAGCAAAAGTTTGAGAAAGGCTCACAATCTGACAGCCCCGTTTGCTGTCAAAACGGACAAGTAACACAGCTCCAATTTTCAATCCAACCGTTCAGAATGAAGATCAATATGTCTAGAAGCTTCTGTCCAAATCTCAGCTCGATCCAACGGTGAACAAGCTGGAAATAAAGAACAGAAGGAGCACTGTTCGGCAGCCACCATTCTTTTCTTTTCTTCTTCACCTCTCTTCTTCTCTCGGCACTCTTTCTCTTCTATTCTTTCAAAACCCTACATCACACTTCTTAAGTGATGTGGCACACTTAAGGTGATGTGGTAGCCCCCCCCATTTAATTTAAATGGTGCGGGACCACCCAACAGATATGAATTCCTTAAAATGTACCCAGAAACGTGCTGGTTTTGGCTCGTCATCTAGTTTTTAAAGCTCATTTTGCGAGGGTTAATGTATTTTCTTACAAAAATATTGATATAACATATCAATTAATGAATTTTTTTAATACTCAAGATGTCTGTATCAACTAACACGTAGCACAATTACTTATTGGATTCACTGAACATCTCACAAGTTTAATAAACAAGTAAAGTACCGTGAGAGTGATAGACATGTTCAAAGGTGGGCTCGAATCACTGGTGCAATTAATGACCTTTTTACTCTTTATGAAAACTAAAATATAAGAATATCTCTATCCCGAAAAAATTATTGAATTTTTGTTTTTGTTTTTCAAAAAATATCTTATGGTCAAAAAATTAAATATTTTACAAAAATACTATTGATTAAAGCTTATTAAAAATTATACATGGCTGGAACATCAAGTATTTTCCTCGGATACCAATGATTAAACTTCATTTTATGAGAGAGAGAATATATTAGGGACATGACATATCTTAAGAGATTTATAACTTTCTATTTTTTTTGTCGAGCCCAAATTATAAAACAACCCCCCCCAAAAAAAAAAAAAAAACCTGATTAAAGCCCAAACCACTACCACTAGAAAAAAATATACATGAATATAATTTATGATACCATATATTAATTAATTACATTCTTAGTATATGTGAGAATTCATGACAAACTCTAAGATTAATCAGAATATTATTTATAGGAGTTAAACGTGATTTTATTAATCCCATTACATTATGATTACTGTGTGAGAAGTTAATATTCTTGAAATCTACCTTATCTTCTTTCACCGCCTGCTCTTCGATTCAGGTCCGATACTATAGCCTATACCAAAGACGCCCATCTGTACACCACCCAATTCGACCACAGTTTGGCTATCTTGCCGTTCGAACAAACTCATCGTTTTCACTGACACCCAGTTACCACCAGAATCTTATACCACGCGAAACCAAAGCGTGTGGTAATCTTAGCTTCTCGGTTCTGTCTAGACTCTAGAGTCCAAACAACCTTGGTATTTATAAAAACACCCCGCACCCGACCAAACCATCACAACTCATCACCACAGACAAAAAAACATGTCCCGGCCATTAATGCCTCGTTATACTTCGATACTTTTCTTCCTCTTGTTGCAACTGTTCTTTGCTGCACAGTCATACCACCGGACAGTGACCTGCGCTGCTGACGGTGGCCTGTGGCAACTCTTGCAAAATAGCGTTGGCATAACAGCAATGCACATGCAACTACTCAGCAATGACCGTGTAGTAATCTTTGATCGAACTGACTTTGGCAAGTCGAATCTTTCATTACCAGATGGAAAATGTCGGAATGATTCAAGTGAATTAGTTGTCAAATATGACTGTTCTGCTCATTCTGTTGAGTATGATGTTTTGGCTAATACATTCAGGCCACTCATGGTCCAAAGTGATGTCTGGTGTTCTTCAGGGGCTGTGGTCCCTGATGGGAGGTTGATTCAAACCGGCGGTTTCAATGATGGTGAACGTAAGGTCAGGATTTTTTCTCCATGCAATGGGTCTGGTTGTGACTGGAAAGAAGTTGGTGATGGTCTTAAGGCAAAAAGATGGTATGCCACTAGTCATATACTGCCAGATGGTAGGCAAATTATTATTGGTGGCAGAAAGCAGTTCAATTACGAATTTTATCCAAAAAGCTCTGCCCCAAATGTTTACAGATTGCTATTTCTGACTGAAACTAATGATCGTGGCGTTGAGAACAACTTGTATCCATCTGTTTTTCTCAATGGCGATGGGAATTTATTTATTTTCGCCAATAACCGAGCTATATTGTTCGATCACAATGCTAATAAGGTGGTGAGGACTTATCCCGCAATACCTGGAGGTGACCCACGAAGCTATCCAAGCACAGGTTCGGCAGTGTTGCTTCCGTTGAGGAATTTACAGGCTGCAACTATTGAAGCTGAAGTTCTGGTGTGCGGAGGTGCGCCAAAAGGGTCTTTTGCCAAGGCGGCAAATGGTAATTTCGTACCTGCTTTGGATACTTGTGCCCGGATCAAGATTAACGACCCTAATCCACAATGGATAATGGAAACTATGCCTACAGCTAGAGTCATGGGCGATATGACTTTGCTTCCAAACGGCAATGTTTTGATCATAAATGGAGCTGGAGCTGGTACTGCAGGGTGGGAAAGAGGGAGAGATCCGATCTTGAACCCTGTCCTCTACCGGCCATACAACGCATTCGGGTCAAGGTTTGAGCTGCAAAACCCGAGTATAATACCAAGAATGTATCATTCCACAGCAATTTTGCTTCGTGATGGCAGGGTTCTTGTTGGCGGTAGCAATCCCCATATTGGATATGAATTCACCGGGGTATTATTCCCGACTGAATTGAGCTTAGAAGCATTTTCTCCACCCTATCTGGATCCACAATTTAATAATTTGAGACCAACAATTGTTTCAACTAGTGCTTCAGCTGGTAAAAACATTGGCTACGGACAAAAGTTGCTGGTAAGGTTCGAAGTCACGGGCAAAATAGTAACAGAGATGGTCTCGGTGACAATGGTGGCACCAGCATTCAATACACATTCATTTTCTATGAATCATAGATTGCTGGTGCTAGGGAACGAGAAAGTGACCAGTGCGGGAACTTCGACTTATGACATTCAGGTCACGACGCCGCCTTCCGGTGATCTTGCACCCTCAGGTCATTACATGCTATACGTGGTTCATCAAGAGATTCCTAGTGAAGGCCGCTGGGTCAAAATTCTGTGACTGTTCATTCAGAGTTATAGCTGGTTTGGCATTTTTCTTTAATCTCTGTACACATTTTGAGATAAGATTGGATTGAATCTACACAAACATAATTAATTTAAAGCATTTTACTTTTTTGCCCCCTCTCCCTTTCTTCATCTCGTGATTAATTATCTTTTAATCAGTGGACTGTACATCAAATAATCCTTTGTGGAAGATAGAGTCGTGAAAGAAAAATATTCTTGATATACAGTACTGAAATGGCAAGGTGGCATAGGTAAAAAGCACTACTCATAGCGGCTACGAATAATATGAATTCCTTACGTGGGAAGTTATAAAGCCTCCGATTCATGAGGAGGGTGAAGCAATGCATCAGCGTGCAAGTATGTAATTGTGAGCTGCCAGTTCCTGATCATTTCTTCATGCATAAGAAAAAAAAGGTGGGGGAGACAGGAGCTGTTGAGCATGAGAATATTGCATAAATGAGAGTTTCTGTGGTTTCTTATTGTATTTTCTAATCTCTCTCTCTCAATCACATGCATTTTGTTTTGATCTGTTTTTATTATTTAAATCTTGACATTCTGATCCCCAGTGATATTAAGGAAGCTAACTTGTCTTTATTAAACACAATGATGTCTTCTCCAGTAACTTTCAGTTTATTTGTGATAGTTGCACCGATACGACAAGATTACAGGCATTTCCCCCCTCGGTCCCTCTATTAATACAATTATATTTCCCAGAAAAAAAATTAAGCAAAAAAGGAAGAGACAATCAGCCATTATCTAATAAGCTAGCCTTGCATCTCTTGTTTAAATGCAACTCGTTTCTTCTCTTTCACGACGCATTGCAAATGAAGATTTTCCTATAATAAGGAAATGCGTTCATTTGGTATACTATATGATGTTAAAATTTCGTTGTGTAAGCTAGCTAGACTTGTCAACTAATTAAAGAACAAGATTCAAGTGTTCAGACTTGAAGTCTGTTCAAACTAAACTTCAAGCCCACTCGGGATCTGATGTAAATATGCCGTGATGTAAAAAGAGCAACCAGCAAGAAGTTATTCATAAAATTTAATGGAATCGAGTGGCCCTGTTACGGAAGAGAACAGTTATCATTTGTGTTAATTATAGTGCCGCCACCAGTGAGAAATTCAACCAGGCAAGCACAACAGTGCAAGAGAATCAAATACGTAAGAACAGCGACAGGTGGTGGAATTAAAGTGAATCGTCGCACGAGCCATTCAATCCAGATTCCAGACTGATCATGCTAGGATAGGTTCTAGTGGAAGGCTAAATATGCCATTCACGTGAAGGATTTTGATAAAAAGAAGACAAGTGGATGCCGGGTTATTACACAGCTATTGAAGATGAGCATGCTTGAGAGTGGATGTTAGTGTGTCACGGGATTCCAAATGTTCACGGGCAGGTCTGCGGATAAAAAGATTGCAGGCCATCTTCAATATTGTATTGTTGGACGGCAAAGATGGAATGAGAAGTAAAAACAAACACCGCCCGCCCGCCCGCCTTCATCGTCCAGGTCATTCTCTGCTCGGCTACTGCAGGGATCGAAAGATGAAATCCAAACTCTCCTAAATGAAACAAAGTTGTAAGCTCATGTATGCTGGCCTTGGGCCAGCCCCATTGGAAGTCCATCTAAATTACATAGGCATAACATCAAGCCTCCTTACGAAATGTCACTGAGATTGTTATTTAAAAATATTTTTGGAAAAAAATTAAAAAAATTATATTTATTATTTATTTTAAATTAAATATTTTTAGTATTTATTTATTGTTTTCTCATGTTAATATCAAAATATTTTAATATATTTTAAATAAAAAATATTTTCAAAAACAATATTAAAGTACTTAATCAATTTAAGATATGTAATCAAGTACTTTGATCAGCAATTGTTTTTTAAAAGTATTTTTATTTAAAAATATATTAAAAACATTTTTAAAAAATCATTTTTAACATTAACACATCAAAATAATCTAAAACAACCAAAAATATTTCATTTAAAATAAAAAATTCACCAGGTATTTGGGCCTATGTCACAAAAACATGTCAAAAAATAATAATTTTTATCGTTTATTTTAAATTAAAAATTTAGTGATTTTATATATGATGATATTAAAAAATATATATTATTTTAAAACTGAATGAAAAGCAATTTCATCAACAATTTAAAAGCATCTGCCACTCAAGACAGCATCGAAACAAACTATTATGAACACCACCCCACCTACATTATCGAGTCCAAATTGAATGTTTAAAGCACATAAAAACCGAGCAACTATATTTCAATCAATTAACTTTTCCACGATAGCTTGATGTCAAGACCCTTCAATAACATTGAATTGAAGCTATAGCCACAACTAATTGTATCAAATCCAATAAACTAATGCATTCTATGCAAGAAAAGCTTATGCCCGTTCACCGCGGATTCGCCTAGCAAGCTGAATATCCTTCGGCATGATAGTGACTCTCTTAGCATGAATAGCACACAAGTTGGTGTCCTCAAACAGACCTACAAGATAAGCCTCAGCAGCCTCCTGAAGAGCAAGCACAGCGTGGCTCTGGAACCTTAAATCAGTCTGCCAGAACAGACAGAAAAAGTAGAAATTAATCAAACAGCATTTTTGGTACAGAAATCGCTACGATAAGATAAATCAAACAGCATTTAAGTGACAATACCTTGAAATCTTGGGCGATTTCACGAACAAGACGCTGGAAAGGCAACTTGCGGATCAAAAGCTCAGTGCTTTTTTGGTACTTTCGGATTTCACTGTTAGGGAAAGAAAATTACAGTTAGGGTTTCACAGAGATGAAACAAGAAACAAAATAGATCTGAAAACTATGGAAATCGTTACCGGAGAGCAACAGTTCCAGGGCGATAACGGTGAGGCTTCTTGACTCCACCAGTAGTTGGAGCAGATTTCCTTGCGGCCTATATGAAATCCATTAATTACCATCAATCGAGCAAATTATGGACTTGGCAATTAAAATGAAATCTTAAAACCCTAGGTTTGGAAAGAAAGATACTGCAAGAACTAATCAAGAGCATGGATTTAATAACAATTAGAGACCAAGGGAAAATCTCTTGATACGGACCTTGGTGGCGAGCTGTTTCCTCGGAGCCTTACCCCCGGTTGATTTGCGAGCGGTTTGCTTTGTACGAGCCATCTTCTTTCGATATCGCTAGAGGTTAGAGAATTTGATGTTCGACTTGTTGACGAAAGTACAGGATTGGATTTATATAGTGGCAAAATGGATATTTAAAACTAGAAGAACGGCTGTGATTGGTTTATCTTCTTAACGGACGAGGATCACCAAAAGCGAAATATCTATTTTGATTGGTTGTTGTTTGCAAGAGACGATTGCCACCATGGATTAGCTGTGTTTCTTTTGTGATATACAAACCCATTGAGTCAGCTTAAACGACGTCCAGTATGGAAGAAATTGAAACGACTTGCTGTTTAACGGTTTTTCAAACCGTTCTGTATTTTACAAATTATTATTATTATTATTTTAATGTGATGATATTAAAAATATAATTTAAAAAAATATAATTTCAATATATTTTTAAATAAAAAATAATTTAAAAATATTATTATAGTAACAAATATATGATATTTAATATTGTATTTCAAAAGCACTTTTAAAAACAATTAAAAAATTATTGTTATTATTTTTTACTTGAAATTAAAAAAAATGATATCTTAGATCATTTTCATATGCTATGTTGAAAATAATTTTTAAAATATTAAAAAAAATTATTTTAATACATTTATAAACAAAAATCACTTTCAAAATATTATTCCACCCAAAACCCAAATTATTTCCAGCATATGTGTATGTTTGGCATGATGTTTTTCTAAAAACAAATAATTAAAAATATTTTTAATTAAAAATATATTTTTTATATTTTTAAATCACATTAAAAAATTAAAAAGCATTAAAAAATAATTTAAAGTTTTTTTAAATAAAAAATAATTTAAAAATCACTTTTAAAAAAATCAAATCACATTACCAAGCAAAATAATAGATCTGTTAATGATTTCATATCTTAACATGATACTAATTTGTGGTTTATTTATTGATATTAAAATCATTGAATAGATTTTAAAAAATATTTTTTCTATACAATGTAAAGATGTTGTTCTTTTGAGTAGTTCATTATTTTTAACAATATTTTACTAAAAAAATACATTAAAATAATATTTTTGTTTATTTTTATATGCCAAAACGATATTAATTTTTAAATAAAAACAAAATATATATATAAGATGCAAAATCGCTTCTTATAATTGACGAAGCCTAATTAACATATTGAAGACAAATAATTTAGGCTTCTGAGTTGTCCACAATCGTAACTGGGTGCTGTTTCTCTGATGTTTCCCTTCTACCTTCTCGTCATATCAGGATGATCGCGACTGACGATGAAACCTAGCAAGCACACAGTGGTTTGCCGGTGCGATGGTGCTCGGCAAGTCAAGCATCGACAGCAAGAAAAGCTTTTATCAGAAGCTTGACTGTGGGCTGTGCATGTCTTCGCGCTTTCAAGTTTCAACACTTTCTGCTTAGATTTTTCGTCGTTTCAAATTCAGGGTTGATTGGGAATGAAGGTATCTTTTAAAAAAATATTTTTTATTATAAATTAAAAAAAATATTTTTTTAGAACGTTATATTTTGATATCAAATATAATTTTTAAAAAATATTATTTTAATATATTTTTAAATGAAAATTATTTTAAAAAACAATCATTTTTCGAACAGACATTTGGTGACTGTTTGAGATTGTGGTTATTGTTATTTTTAAGAGTAAGTATCATTTGAAAATATATTAAAATATTTTTTTATTTTAAAAAATTATTTTTGATATCAATACATCAAAATAATTTAAAAATATTAAAAAATATATTAATTTAAAATAAATAAAAACATTTTTCTTAGCAACATTTTCTAAACGAATGCAAAACACTCTTGTACGGTTTTGTGGAATGATTGTGTTCTCGTGTATGAGAATTATCGGTGAAACAGACTGCCATTCTAATAATTCGTGTTTATAATTTGAAAGCTCGTGTTTCTTTTTTTTTTAAAAAAAAAACTGTAAATTATAGTTTGTGACAGCAAAGGTGGAATAAGTTAGGGGCGTTGCAATTTCAGGAAGTGTTTGTTTTCCGAATTTATTTTTAATTTTTTTGTATTTGTTTGTCTTTTGGAAAATTGGTCAACAGAAAATATTTTTCGATCAATGGAAAATATTTTTCAGTCAAAGAAAAATTTGGTTTGGTTTTCAGTAAAGTGTTTTCCGGAAAATTTAGGCGGGAAACACTTTCTGGAAGTTGTAAAAAATTTAGAAATATCATTATTTGTTGATTATATCAAATTTGATATGATAAGAGTTGATTGCTATATATAATTTGTTTTGAATATTTATTTTTCAATTCCATCTCTTAAAATTTAATTTTTATATTAATTTTGGTTCTTATTTTTATAATTGTTATTTGTTTTTTCTTATCATTTTTTATTGAAATTTTTATCTATCAAATTTGGTCCTCGTTTTTTTATTGTTACTTATTTTATTTGAAATAATTTATGAAATGTTTATTATTATTACTATTATTATTATTTTAATTTATTCACCTTTCATTTTTTTAATTTTTAGATTTGATATTTATTATTTTGATCTTTATTTATTTTATTTGAGATAATTTATTTATTATATTTTTTCAATTTCATTCTCATTCAACTTTTTAATTTGTAAGATTTGTTCCTTATTATTTTAATAAACTTGAAAAAAAAATTATTAATAAATTATTTTCCAGATCATTTTCCATAACACAAACAAACACTAGAAAGTGTTTTCCAATTTATTTTCCATAACACTGCTAAATATCGAAATTTACTTTCCAAGAATTCTCTTTCTAGGAATTCACTTTAAAAAAAACTACTTTCCAGCAAACAATCGGGCCTTAGATCTTCTCATTGAAGTGCCCGTTTGGCAACCGCCGTTTCAATTTTTTTTTTAAATAAAAAATTAATGTTTTTAGATTAATATTAAAAAATATATTATTTTAATATGTAGTAACACCGTTGTCGTCGTGTGTGGTTAGAAAATCTTCAACGCCGTTCTTACGGTGATAATTCCGTGTTCGCGTAGACGCTGACCGAGTAAGAAAAAAAAAATACTAGTATATGATTATTATTTTTTTACAAAAACTAGTTGATTCACCGAGATATCGCTGGTTAGATCAATTCTTTTTAAAATATTTAAATATCATTACTGATTTTCTCTGGATTTTGTTAATAATTGTTTTCTATAATAAAAAAAACTAAGTAAGAGTTGACTCGGTTGACTTTAGTGGTTTAAAAATAACTTAAATAAACCCTGCAAATATATTATGACTTGTACAAAAATCAAGAAAATATTTTTTAAAATATCAAAATAGCAACACGGTGAATTTACATGGATCAGCTAAAGTTGACATTCCAAATCTAACTTTTAGTTCATAGTTTATGATAGCCTTGAATAAAACAAATTATAAAATTTTATTCATGTTTTAACCAACATCAAATTATGAAATTTAAATAATAATAATAATAATAAACTTTAATAAACGACTCGAGTTAATATGTCACTCATTAATTGGATTAAAAAACTATGATAACTTAACAAAAAGCAAAATGAAGTAAATTCTAGGGTCTAATCCCTAACTAGTTCAATGTTGAGAGATGAAATTAAAAAGAATATTAAAATCTATATAAAAAACAACTTGAATTAGTTATAATATGGGTTATAAGATTGGGATGGTCCCGTGTTGAGTAGATAAAAAAATAATTTTATATGTCAATTAATAACTCTAGTCACGAAACCAGACAATTCATGTAAAGAGAAAATTCAAAATAAAACACAAAGCTTAATTTATAATTGAAAATGTTAGACTCGATGCTAAGCAATTTGATTTGTAAGCTTCAAGTTAATAAAAATGATGCAAAAAACAAGTTAAGTTAATTTTGATTTACTCATAAAACATTATTCTCGAGTCACAAAGTCATGAAAAGCTAATGAAAAACAAATCAAAATAAATCATAGAGTTTATTTCATAGTCAACCCACAACATTAAATAGTGGGATAAAAAATAACGAGTTAGTTGTGGTTAATCAGTTGAAGTCGCAATCTTTGTCACGAGATACGAACAATCCAGTAAAAAATAAAGATAATGTTGAAGGACACATAACTCGAGTCATAGGATAAAGGCAATCTTGTAGAAAAAAACCAGATTTAATGAGGGTTAGAGCATAAAAATTACAACCATGATCATGAAACTAAAATATCATTTAAAAAGCAAATCCATGTAGACCATAGAGCTAAGTCATTAGTTGCTTTGATTGGTGGACTATGTGGTGGAAAACAAAATAGAAAATAATACAAAAAAAAAAACCTGGATCAACTTTGATTATCCGTTAAGTGCTATTCTGTGGTCATAAAATTCCGGTAACCTGGTAGAAAACATACATAATAACTATGAAATCTAACTCCAGTCACCCTTATATAATAACAAAATTGAACAAAAAAAAAGATAATTGGAAAAAACCCAACCAGGTTAACCTCATAAATTTGTGATTGATGCAATGAGATTGAGATAACTCAATGAATAAATAAATAAATAAATATATTTTTTTAAAAGCACTCATTCATTCCAATATTAAACAATATATTGCATCCTTCTGTATATTGTATTTAAAAAAAAATATTTTTATATTTTGTACTGTCTCACGTGCAATTTCATGGTTTACTGGCTTTCATTTTACAAAACTGCACTATAATTTAAATAAAATAATGATAATAAAATAACATGAATAAAAAAGATTAGAAAAGAACGGAAAAACTAGAGAGGTTCACCGTTTAGTTGAACAGTGTTTCCCGTATCAACCTTTTTAACTGCATAGATAATACGCTACGCGTAATTTTTTAATTGTCATATACTTTTTTGAGTTATAAATAAAATTATCAAAAAGAAAAACATCATCATCGTTAACCCTTATTGCTGGAAAAATAAAAGTTTTATTTCAACTTTCAAAATGGATAATTGTAAACAAAACATCTAAAAGAAAATTACCATCTTTAAATTATGTGGAAAAATAACCCCTAAAAATAAAATAGAATAAAATAAAGTAAGCAGCCCAAAAGAAGAATGGCCCAAAACGCAGCGCATTGGGCCTCATCAGCCATGTACCGTTGGTAATCCCGCCTCAGTAATTTGTTTAATTTGTTTTGCCAGAAAATACCGTAAAAAAAAATGGAGTGGATACAGGATAGGTAGAAAAAAGGAGACAAAAAAATAAAAAAATAAAAAATCAACGTATCAAGACAAGACAGACAGGTAAAACTACCCTCTCATTCAGCAACAAAGCAAGCAAAAATTTCCTTGCCTCTTCTTCAACTGTTCCTTTCTCAGATTTGGCATCCTCTTCATCTCTCCGGTTTCCAATCACGCTTTCGTTCTTGCCTCTGAAAGTAAGCTTGGATTCTCTTACATGTTCAATTTCTTCTCTTTACTTTTTACTTTCCTTACTATCTGATTAGTCTTCGTCTCTTTTTACGTACCTTTTTTTCTATGACATTCCCGGTTTTTGATGCTTGAAGTGGATTCCTTGAGCATTTTGGCAACTGTTACAGCTTGTTTTTGTGTTCATTTTGTTTGACTTTGGGTTTTGATTATGTTTAAGTGTGAAAATATGCGTGCTGCAAGGGGCTTTGTGCGTTCTAATTTGTCGGGTTTTTTGTGTGGCCAGTGTAGAAGTGATGGTCAGTGGACAGATGGGTTCTGTAAGATTTGATTTCATAATTTTTTTTCCAAGGATAAATTCAATGTTTTGACGGGTTAGGTTCATATTAGCATTATATAATTAGAAATAATTTTTGACTAGAGGCAAGATTGAATCTTTGTTTAATTTCTGGACACGATCAGGATCCCCCCCACCTGCTAATCTGTGTTTCAAAACTCAGTCTCTGGTACGATTCTTTTAAATTTTTTCCAATGAACATTAGTTACCATGCTTGGCTATAAAGATGATACAATGCTCACTTTCAGGAGGTGTTTGTGATGATTTAAAATCATTTGGTGGGTACCGGGCAATTCTTCTGAATGCTTGTCACTTGGTCTAGTCTGTTCAATAGAACAAAGATTCGTGGCTTGTGGAAAGGTAGTCCAATGGTTATGAGAATAATCGTGGGTGGAGGGTCATGGTTTGAGTTCAATACAGCACTACCTCCCCAGTCCTTGCACTGCAGAACTAGGAAGAAACAAATTTACTTGCATATATTGAACATGGTGGCAAGCAGTATACCTTGAATGGTCCTTGACAGCATATGCACTCTCTTACTTTGCAAAAGGATTTGTTTGATATTTGCGTATTTCTGTTTTAATGTTCAGTTTCGTTGTGATTATGTGCAATTCTGCTTTATTAGCATGCTTAAGCTGTTCCTGAATGTCAGCTCTCTGAACCACAATTTTACCCCAACTTGTACCGCATGTTATTGATAAGAAACACTTTAAAAAGTGGTCTTCCCTCTCTCTTTCCCTGACAAACGGACAGCATCATTTGATCCAATAAGGTTAAATAATAAACATCCATGTGTAAGGCTGTCACCGTGAGAGTATGACGCTCCTATTCTGCATTCTGGAGCTGTTTTCTAAGCGCTATATGTATCTGAATATTTTTTTCTGGTCTTGCACAATCTTTTTATCTTTGGGATGAAATTAAGATTGAAGAATGCTGTTCCTTGTACTGTAGTAAGAATTGTATCTTGTTGAAAGGTTTAATTTTTGGTTCTGCTGATCTGGATGTATAATACATTTAATATACAGGAAAGGTTTGCAAGGGAATGGGTCCTTATTTGTGATTCGAATTGCAAATGGTAATTATGTCATTCTCACCGTTAGATCAGAATTCTCTTTCCTGATTGTTTTCATGCAATATGGCCTGGAAACAATCTCTGAGCTATTAATTCCTCCTTTGAGATACAGGATTTTGTAGCCTCATAATGCTCACTTGACTGAGCATTGCACACTTGGGGTTTTTAATTGTTATCTGCAATTACGGCCACCCGTGAAGCTGATATGGATGATGGTGGGCATCGTGAAAATGGCAGGATTAAAGCGGATCAATATAAATCAGCTCAGGGCCAGGTATCTGAAGGCAACTTTCTGCTGACCATATGATAGCATGACTTCAAT
Source organism: Salix exigua (assembly GCA_032356905.1). Taxonomy (NCBI): domain Eukaryota; kingdom Viridiplantae; phylum Streptophyta; class Magnoliopsida; order Malpighiales; family Salicaceae; genus Salix; species Salix exigua. The sequence continues at coordinate 1,777,829 of CM063589.1, read as the reverse complement.
TGTAGAGCATGTAGCATCTGATTTTTCCTTACCGTTTGCAGTTCTTATTACTCTTATTTTTCTGTTGTTCTGTTGATGTTGTTGCTGCTGCAGTGGCTTATGCAACCACAGCCATCCATGAAACAAATAATGAACATCATGGCTGAAAGAGATGCTGCCATTCTTGAGAGAAACATGGCCCTTTCGGAAAAGAAGGCGGCAAATGCTGAAAGAGACATGGCATTCCTGCAGCGAGATTCAGCGATCGCCGAACGAAATAATGCCTTAATGGAGCGAGACAATGCCATTGCTACTCTGCAATACCGGGAGAACTCCATGCCAGGCGGTAACCTATCCAATTGTGCACCTGGATTCCACAACTCTCGTGGGGTGAAGCACACGCACCACCAGCATGCACAACACCTGCCCCACATGAATGAAGGTCCATACGGTGCTAGGGAAATGCAGACAAGTGATGCAGTGCCAGAATCACCAGTTGCTTCTGAGGTTGCAAAGCCACAGCGGGGTAAACGACCAAAGGATGCCAAGGCAACACCATCTAATAAAAAGACTTCAAAATCTCCGAGGAAGGTTAAGAGGGAGAGTGAGGACACGAACATGATGTTCGGGAAGTCACACGAGTGGAAAAATGAGCAGGATATGGACGGTGGAGGTGATGATCTGAACAAACAGCTGGCAGCATCCAAGTCTGATTGGAAGAGTCAAGACCTGGGGCTGAACCAGGTTGCGTTCGATGAAACAACCATGTCACCACCAGTGTGCTCGTGCACTGGAGTCTTCAGGCAGTGCTACAAATGGGGAAATGGTGGATGGCAGTCTTCGTGCTGCACAACCACCTTGTCAATTTATCCTCTACCTGCCGTGCCCAACAAGCGCCATGCTCGAGTTGGTGGGCGAAAAATGAGTGGGAGCGCTTTTAGCAAACTGCTTAGCCGACTTGCAGCAGAAGGCCAAGACCTGTCAAATCCAGTTGATCTCAAGGACCATTGGGCCAAGCACGGAACTAATCGCTACATAACAATTAAGTAGATGAAGAAATCTGCAAATCGATGGATAAAACGTGCGAACAACTAGTCTTCAGTTAGCTGTATGTATCCGCAATTTTTCTTATCTGCTCTGGGAAAATAATGATTAGATAAAAGCCATAATACAGGCTATGTGATGCTGACTTAAAGTTGGGGTGTATTTAAAGAAAGTACTTATCCTCTACCTCTAGTTCAGTGTAAAGGGCCCGTAAGCTGGTGCTAAACTCTTATGAATAGAAATGCTATGTTATAATATAATCGGTTAATCGAAATCTTTTCATCTGGTATGGTTGATTTATCATATCCGAATGTTTGATGACTCAACAGACAAAATGTTCTAGCAGAGAAGGAATGACATCCAATCTTTGGCAAGAAAGTGAATAAACTGCAAATCAAATTATATGCGGTTGTCTTCGTTTTAGTTCTATCGAAGACAAATCAAAATTTTGCATAATCCAATTTCGCTTCTTTTGAACGATGATGAAAAAATATTTGAATTATAAGCGATTGGTCATAGTTTTCTTGGTAGAATCCTCACATGTAGAGTTTAACGTCATCGATTAGTACTTTCACTTGCCGATATTTTCAAATCCAATCCTTTCAACACCCAGCATTTATAAAGTCCAGACTCGATATTTCCTCCAGCTTTTTCATCCCAGTTTGATTCGGTAAAATTTTCCAGGAAAGCTTGTGGCAAGGCAAAAGTTCAAACATTCCTGAGCCCAAAATGGCTTTAAAAGTATCAGTGGTAATCTACAGTTGAGCATCAAGATATTTTCCGCAAAAAAGAGAGAATTACCACTGCTGATTAACGCAAAACACCCATAAAATTACTTTTGTTCCCCAGTTTGAACATTGATGGTATCATAACAATTTATAAGAAAAAAAAGTTTGCAAGGAACTCTACAGTTTGTGTCAGATTCAACAATAATCAGCACAGATGAATCAGACAGGGATAACTGTATTTTTATGTTTCTCATCAAGCACGAAACAGTAGAGTCCAGAGCCAGTTTTAGTTTCAAACAAGAAATAGAAAACAACTTCTTTTTTAAAAGACAAAAAATATTCAAGCCTCAGACCGTCCTAGTTCATGAATTTCAACATTCAGGCAAATCCATAGACTTGCTTTCAGTGAAAATCAGTATTGTCATCATGGGCTGGTAGCACAGCGAACAAACAAAAGAAAAACAAGAAAGCTGAGATTTGGAGACATGAAAGCAGATTGAAAGAGAGCATCAGATCTTCCTATTCAAGAATATAAATCATAAAACCCAGATAAGAGTCCGGGGATTCAACAATTCAAAAGATTCGTCATTTGCCACTCCAGGTTGAAAAAAAGAGGGATTTGTTCAAGATAATGCAAATAACAGAAGAGGGGAGGAGAACGAAGGTTAAGGGCTGGGTTTTTCAGAGAGCCATTAGTATTCCTTTTTATATAAGCTCTTCCCTAGGGTTTGTTCTCGACAGTGGAATTAAATAGAGCCGCAAATATGATGTTATTGTTGTGTGTTTGATCCAGGGTTTTGTCTGGTCACTAGAAGCCTGTGAGTTTAATTTCATGGGCTCATTGGTTCATAAATCGGGTCCAGCGCTTAGGCCCATTAAACAATTTAAGATGAGATGTGATATACGACCGTTCTTTGAAAAGTGGTTTCTTTTGGAAAGTTAATTCTAAAAGTGAATTTTTGAAAAGTAAATTTCGATGTTTGACTGTTTATAAAAAATAAACTGAAAAATATTTTTCAGTATTTGTTTGTGTTATGGAAAATGAACTGAAAAATAATTTATTAATAAATTATTTTTTTTCAAGTTTATTAAAATAATGAGGAACAAATCTTACAAATTAAAAAGTTGAATGAGAATGAAATTGAAAAAAAATATAATTTTATAAATTATCTCAAATAAAATAAATAAAGATCAAATCTAAAAAATTAAAAAAAATGAAAGGTGAATAAATTAAAATAATAATAATAATTAACATTTCATAAATTATTTCAAATAAAATAAGTAACAGTAAAAAATGAGGACCAAATTTGATAGATGAAAAATTTCAATAAAAATAATAAGAAAAAGCAAATAGCAATTATAAAAATACGGACCAAAATTTATATAAAAATTAAATTTTAAGAGATGGAATTCAAAAATAAATATTCAAAACAAATTATATATAACAATCAAAAGTTTGAGGATCAAATTTGATATAATCGGCAAATAATGATATTTCTGAATTTTTCACAACTTCCAGAAAGTGTTTTCTGCCCAAATTTTCCGGAAAACACTCTCCTGAAAACCAAGTTAAATTGTTCTTTGACCGAAAGTGTTTTCCGTTGACCGAAAAATGTTTTCCGTTGATCAACTTTCCGAAGACAAACAAACACAAGAAAGTTTGGAAAATGGTTTCCTGAATTCACTTTCCGGAAACAAACACAGCCTTAAAATAAAACAACCAAGATTAGTAAATTTAAAATTATTAAAGATTGTTAATTATGCAATTAAATATAGTTCATAACCAAGTGTGTGTTTGTATATTAAATATAATCAAAATTATTATTTTATTTTGTGAACGAGAGCCGTAAAAACAAGCAAAGCAGGGGCCCAAACAAACTCTTGGGGTTCTATTTACTAGGAAAATATTTTAAAATTAACTAATTTCAATTATTTTATTCCATACATTATAATAATATAATCAACTAATATTAATTACACGTTGAACAACCTTATATATTTAACCCTCAGCTATTTTATTTAAAGTAAATTAAAAATCAACTGGATTTTAACTAGATTAACTTGTAATTTTATTTATCGAATAACTTTTATTTTGACTAAATTTGTGTGATTTTCGAAAAAGAGAATCTATCTATTTTTTTAATATCTGATTCAAGTTGTGTTAATTTTATTTTAGGTAATTTCAATAATAATAATAATAATACAATCTGACAATTCATTACTAAAAAAAATTATATCTTTAATTTCATGTCTGTTTGTTTGATACCGTGGTTGATATTATTTTTGAAAATATTTTTTATTTATAAATATAAAAGAATGATATTTTTATTTTTAAAAAAATTATTTTTAACATCAGCAAGTAAAAATAATTTATTTTTTATTTAAATTAAAAATTAAAAAAAAATTAAAAAACAAACACAATAAGAATCGGTAAGGGTCAGTTTGTGAGGGCAGTTGCAGTTGCTTTTGAAAGTGCTTTTCATTTAGAAATACATAAAAATGATATTTTTTTTAAATTATTTTTGACACCAGCACATCAAAATAATTTTAAAAATACCAAAAGAATTCATTTCAAATGCAAAAAAAGGGGCAAACTGCGGTACAACAACAAAAACAAACAGGATGAGTGCGTGTTTGGGAGGGCAATTGTGGTTGCTTTTGAAAGTGTTTTTTTCATTTAAAAATGCATCAAAATAATGGTTTTTTTTAAAAAATCAAAATGATTTAAAAATACCAAGTTTTTTCATTTAAAATGCAAAAAAAGGGGCAAACAACAATACAACAACGGAAGCAAACAGACCAAGTGCCTGTTTGGCAGAGCGTTTGCGGTTGCTCTTGAAAGTGATTTTCATTTAGAAATGCATCAAAATAATATTTTTTTAAATCAAAATAATTTAAAAACACCAAAATTTTTCCATATAAAATGCAAAAAAATAGCAAACGACAGTACAACAGCAGTAACAAACATGATGGGTGCCAGTTTGGGAAGACGCTTGCTTTTGAAAGTAATTTTCATTTAGAATTGCATCAAAATGATTTTTAAAAAAAAAATCATTTTGACATCAAAACATCAAAATTATCTTCAAACATAAAAAAAAGGTAAAATAAAAAATATAAATATATTTTTTTAAAAGTTTTTTCAAAAACAATTTCAAAAAATCTACCACACATGACAGCCGATACAACAGGCCTCTTCTCGACACGAAGAGGATATAAAGAGTTTTTTAAGGTCGACACAGGAGAAAAATTTAAAATAGCGTGCGTATGAAAAAAAAAGAAAAGAAAAGGGGAGAAAATCTCTCTATAAAACAACACTGTCTACACTAAAATTGTTTTATAAATAAAAAGTAGCTCTTATCGGGAGAACCAAATAATCCCTTTTTATTACTTCAATCTCTCTTCTCTCATGCTTCCATTTGAAAAATTAGGGTTCTCTTACTCCGCTTCTCATTCATTCTCAAACCTCAAAACCCTAACCCCCCCGATCTCTTTAACTAGCCGTTACCCCTCTTTCCCGCCAATTTCACAGCCGTTCGACAATCTCCATTTCAAATACTAACCGTTAGATCTGCTCCTTTCAGCACATACTCCTTTTCAAGCTCACCGGAAATGTCGGCTGTCGAAGCGGAGAAGAAGGCAGAAGAGGAAAAGAAGGTTGAGGAGAAAGGAGGGGAGCTATTGTTCTGTGGCGCCACGTGCTGGGATATAATTGGTCGCAAGAAAGGCGCACAGGAAGGCAACTTAGTCTCACCTACTCGGCTCCGTCCTCTTGTCGGTGTCAATATCCGCTTCGTTGCCTCCGGTTCCGGTGAATACCATTTCCTCATTTTTTATTTAGCATGCACAGAAAATATAGATTAGCACCGTTGATTTGGTTATATTACTCTGTTACTTTTTGGTGTAGCGTCGTGTCACTGTGTAGCATTGGATGTTGAAGGGCGTTGCTACACATGGGGGCGCAATGAGGCACGAACTTAACTCATTTCTGAAGCTGTTTAGTAAATTTAGTAGTTAATGTCAGCGAACTAATGAATATTAGCTTGTGTTTACAGAGGGGGCAATTGGGTCATGGAGACTCGATTCAGCGCGATAGGCCAACAGTTGTTTCTGAACTTTCCAAGTAATTATCGGAGTCAATGCTATTATATGTGATTGGCTTATTCTAATGTATATGTAGAAAGGATAGTTGTTTTGTATCTTTCGGTGGACTTCTAACGGGCATGTTTTTATGTGCATTTAATGTAGAGGCTGTGTAAAGTTTTTAGGTGTTCAGTTAGCATGAGTGGAAGTATCTCAAAGAATTTCAGGGTTTTTTGTTGAGTTATTAGGCATTATAGAAGCAGAGATGAGTTTTGTATGGAGCAGCATTGGAAAAATTTCAGGGTTCTGATGAAGTTTAGCCGAGTCCTTGTGTCTTTGGTGTTGGGCTTGATCTTGGTGTCTGAAAACATGACATAATCAAGCAACAATTGTTTCCAGACCTTGTTCTGTATGCAAATTGCTATGAGAGTACTGACTGGTCATGCCTATTCATCATTTCTTAAGAAATATACTAAGAAAGTTTGTCAATGAAAATAATTTTAGGCATGCCTCCATAAAATTCACAGTTCTTAAGAAAGGCTTGAGGATATGTGTGAACCTGTTAGTTATAGCATGAGGGAATGGTCAGTGCTATTTTGAAAGAGTTTCTTGAATCCATCGCAAGTTATCAAGATATTGACCAGTTGAAGCAGATGTCACCAGACAATTAGCTCTGACCCACTCTTTTTTTAAATTTAAGCCTGTGACTTCTGAATTAGGCCGAGTGATTTGAGAATAGGTGATTACTATGAGATGGGATTGTTCTTCAAAGAAGCTTGTCGTTTACCATGCACTTATTCGAAACTTTGCTGAATTTGTTTTCCTGATCACCACTGGTCTGGTTGGCAGTTTTGTGCCTTGTTGCTAATTTTGAATTGTGGTGTTCATAGAATTTTAAGCCACCACTCGGTAAAGTGATATTTGACCACCCTTTTGATTTGAACATTCATGTGGGCCCTTGGTTTTCCTTCTTTCTAATATTTTATGTCATTCCTTGTTTTTGGTCTTTTAAAAAAAAATGGATGAAATCTGATAATTTGGACATGATGATTATTGTGAGGAGTTTTATCCTGAGAGATTTGAAGAAATCACACTTTTGCCTTCCCAAATAAATGTTGATAAATATTTCTTCTAACCCTTGTTGGTTTTACTTTGAAGGTATAAACTCATCAAGGCTGGAGCTGGTAGGAGCCATACAGTAGTGGTTACTGAAGACGGTCTATCACTTGCATTTGGCTGGAATAAACATGGGCAGCTGGGCTCTGGCTCAGCAAGAAATGGTAAATCCATCCTCTTCTAGATCATGTTGAATGAAACTTCATGGGTTAGATACTGTGATTAGGAAGTTTGCATTGCATTTGGTAAGCATGTAAATCATTTTTGATATTCTCATTGAAGGGTCTGAAATATTTGTTTCATTTCTTGACCGGTTTTGCATTTTTGCATTTTCAAAGGGAGAGGGAAAAGAATTTGGTTAATATGAGTAGCTTATTTTATTTAAAAATGTTAATTCGATGTAGAGTGTTTGCTGCGTGTCACCTGATATGTTTGATTTTTTGATATCAACCTCCTAGATTATGCTCTTGCTCTACTTATTTGTAGAAATTGAGTCATCTCCTGTTCGCTGTCTCGTTTCTGATGTCAAAACTACTGCTTGTGGCGCTGATTTCACGGTGTGGTTATCCTCTGTTGAAGGAGCTTCTATATTGTATGGTTTGTGGATACGTTTGAGTTCTGTTTTTCTTGGATGTACTGCTGGACAACTTTATGGCTAATCAGTCTCATTTTACTAAGATTACTTGCTGATTTGCCTACTTGTTCTTTTGGTTTCTAGATCTGCAGGCCTTCCACAGTATGGTCAACTTGGACATGGAACTGACAACGAGGTATGTTGCAGATCTTTCCTTGTATTTTCTGAAGATTTCATTAATGTTGAGTAATTCTGGACACAGTCACTATGTTCTGTGGTTCTGTAACTGAACTCTTCAGCCACAATAAGGTATATAACAGTTTTGTACAGCTCCTTTTTGTGTGGTAGCTATACTGGTATCATACTTAGGTACTTCAGGAAATAATAGGGGTGCATGGCACCATCTGATAGTGATTTTAGAGAACAAATATTGAGACCTGTTTGCATTGCCAATGACTTTCTGCCATTGAATTGAATCTCCTAAGCCTTTTCAAATTAGTATGTGTTTGCCTGTGTCCAGTTTGTCATATTCTGAGATGGCAGTTGTTTAGCAGAATTTCTGCTTCACAGCTGTCCATGAAATTTATTTAGTCCTTTTACATCAAGTGGCACGTCTGATTGATGTAGTTGGGTTAGAGATGCTTTTAGATGTTTTGGGAGCGTACAAATACATGGACTCTAGTTTATGTCGTTGTAAACCAACTAACTTGTGCTTGTCAGGCAGAAACACCTTGTCATATCATGACTTGCTTCTAGTCACAGATTTTAATGTGGCCTTTTTCAGTACAACACAAAAGACAGCTCTGTCAGGCTAGCATATGAAGCCCAACCTCGCCCAAGAGCAATAGCTGCTCTTTCCAGAGAAACCATTGTGAAAGTTGCATGTGGAACAAATCATACAGGTTATTAAGCAACACATTCTCTCTCCCATTTCTCAATTTTTGCCATGCCCTCACTGACATACTTCCTTCTGTTGTTTGTTGCATTGACCAATTCATTATGGGTATCCAGTGGCCGTGGATTCAAATGGTTATGTTTACACGTAAGCATGTGCATGCTTGATCCACTTTATACACTTCATTTTGTTCCCATGTATCTGAAACTCATTTATATATGCAAATTGTTTCTGTTGGTATGTTTAGGTGGGGCTTTGGCGGTTATGGAAGGTTTGTGCCACATCTTTGACATTGGTCTCTGTGAGTCATGCTGCTGTGGACAACTGAAGCATTTTGGACATCGATATTAAAGATTTTGAAATCCCATATACAGCATCTTCTTTGCTATTTCACATTTGTAATTCCAAGATTTTTCTTTCTAGGCTTGGACATAGAGAGCAGAAGGATGAGTGGGTCCCTCGGCGTGTGGATGTCTTCTCAAAGAACAATGTTCTGCCTCCTGATTCAGTTATTTCAGCTGGTTCTGTGAATTCTGCATGTACTGCAGGTATCATATGTTATTGACTGGCATGTTTTACTGAATTCTTTTGTGAGGGGTGCTACACACCATAGACTTGACCAACTAAAGGACCCAATAAATTGTAAAAAAAGCCCTAAATTTCTTCTTTTTTTGATTACATCACTTCCTGTTATGACTGTTATTAAGACTAAATGCCTTCCCAAAAAGTGGTGATCACAAAGTTGCTAGATACAGAGTTAGAAGATGGCAATCAGGATTATATCATCACTTTTGAATGGAGATGCTTTTAAGATGTCTTAGTGCATTATTTATATCATTCATCAATTCAATGAAAGTTTTAGAACGGCTTGCAGATAAACATCTAGGTTTATATATTACCAGATATCTCCACAGGACCATAACAATTGGATTTACTATATAAACTTACACCTTATTAAGCTTTTCAAACTATGCACAGCCTGCTTGTGTTTGTAAATTTTCATTCCAAATATTTGATTCTGTTCCAATTTCCAGGAGGTGGACAGTTGTATATGTGGGGAAAATTAAAAAACACTGGCGATGACTGGATGTATCCTAAACCTCTCATGGATTTAAGGTTGTTCTCTACTTCATTGTTATACTTCTGTTATTATTTTTAAATATTGATTTATTATGATTTGATTCTTTTGTTTTGTCATTGAAACCCCACATTCCTTTGCAAATCCCATTCTGCTATTTTGTAAAGACATTGGCACATGTTTGACATCATTCTTTCTGGTTATCTGATTAAAAAAATATATCCTTCATTATTGCTGTTCTGTGTTCTAATCATATTTGATTTAGCAATGCCTGCACAACAGTATATTTGTAAATACTAATGCTGGTTAACTTGTGAATCTCGTGTATTTTAAAATTTGATATAATGGATTATACAAAGTTCTGGACCATTCATTTCTCCAATAAACCGGTTTTGATCGATAAACAGCAATTATATATATCCAATTTTATTGTCATTTTGCATACAGTGGTTGGAATTTACGTTGCATGGATTCGGGAAACATGCATCATTTTGTTGGTGCTGATAACTCCTGCATAAGTTGGGGTCATGCTCAAAATGGAGAACTGGGATATGGCCCTAGCGGTCAAAAGTATGTGATTTTTAACACCCAGCATCTCTTTGGTCCTTTATCTTATCTTTATGTTTCATTTATATTTGTTCTTGTATATCAGGTCGTCGGCAGTGCCCAAGAAGGTGGATATTCTGGAGGGCATGCATGTTATGGGGTGAGCTAATTATTATATTTGTAATTATTATCACTATTATATATGTGCATAGATAAACGATACATGCTCCAATTGTTTGTCTGGATTTGACAATGAGATTTTTTGCTCTAGTGTTGCATGTGGCATGGGCCATTCCATGGTCATAGTTGACAGAATGAATGTTGGTGATCGACTTGATCAGGTAATAAGTTCAGAACTATAGTCTTCCTGGGATTGCAAGCTTAGTGCTCTTTCTGTGCCATTAGGTTCAGTGATCGAGTCTATCGTTTCAGATTTATGTTTTGATATTGTTGTTTGCCCATTCTCTTATGTCATCAATAAAATAAATTCGCTGGATGGTTGCAATATAACTGTTTTTTCTAAACACAAGAGTTTGGTGGAAAGTGGAAACAAGGTGCATGTTTGGAGTTACAAACTACTCATGTTTTTAGGCAATTGTCTTAAAAAGATCGATTGGTTCTTGTGATTGTCACAATGTCAATGCAGGACTGTTTTTATGTTCAAAACACGGAGTATCCTTGTTAGATATCTTATGAATCCCAAGCGTGCCAATTGTCTCCTTCAGGAGTTTCCGTGTTTTGTTGGATATATTGTGGTTCTTTAGATATGGTATTACTGGAGTTGGTGTGCAAATATATGTTTGTGCTGGTGAGCGGGTATAAGTGTGCCTGTGTGCTGTTTGATTGATGCTGATTACAGGAATACTCATGTCTAACACCTGTGGTCTTAACAGCTTGATGTCTATGATGGAAAAGCTTCTGGTGAAGGTATGCTAAATGTTAAATGCACTTTATTGATTTATTTTCTCATTGGTAAATCCTCTACTTCTTTCTCAAAAAAATAAAATAAATAAAAGCCTCTGCTTCTGTTAGGAGCAGATCTTTGGTCTCTTTTTCCTGATAAGCAAAAGGCTTACCAAAAGACATCAATGAAGGTGTGACGCATTCGTTATGGTGAGCTGTTGGAATTTCACCTGGTGCTTATTATTATTCTGCAGGTAGTGGGGAGACTGAGTTTAAGAACCCTGTGAAGCAAAGTGCGAAAAAAGGTGCTGCTAAAGTTTCTGATAAATCCAGGAAGAGGAAGGCAAAAGATTCATCGGAATCTGAAGATGAAGAGAATGGCGATAATGAAAGTGATGACAGTGAAGATCAAGTCAATGGTCAGAGCAAACGGCGTGTAAAAGTTTCTGGCAGGGGTCAAAGTAAAGTTGGTAAAAAATCTTCATCCGATGGAAAAACTGCTGGGCGTGGACGGGGCCGCCCGCCATCGAGAAATAAAAGCACAGTTTCATCTCAAGAAAAGGTTGGCAAGAGAGGAAGACCACGCAAGTCGTGACTCACTAATTTCCAGTTTCATCTCAAGAAAAGGTTGGCAAGAGAGGAAGACCACGCAAGTCGTGACTCACTAATTTCCAGTTTCCAACAGGAAATTTTGGTTTCTGGATGTAGAGAATTGTACGATCTCATACATTAACTGCTGTAACTGCCCTCTTTTTTTTATTGGTTTATATTTTCAATCTTGAGTTGCCGACACAGCTTTTCTGTTTTCACAAAACATTTTTTCTGGGTTGGCAGGGCTTGGAGGTTTAGGAGAATTGTATGATCTGAGTAGCGTCTTGTACCAAAATTTTCATATAGAATGAAATTCCATCATCTACTTGTTTGAACAAGTACTTTCAACTCATTTGCTTTATCTGGAACCTGGGAAAGACAGTATGCCCCATTGCTTATTCCAGTGGCAAATTTCAAAGATATACAATCTTCGGCCAACGCCAAATGACAAGTTGTCCTTTCAAGTTACTAAACCTAAGTGCCTATTCTACTTTGGCAGGCGACTGGTCCGCAGTGACGTGTCCAATAGATATCATAGGACAGATTCTTTCTCCCACTTGAGAGATTCAATTCTACCTATTTTACTCACGCACACCACAATTATCATGTTTTAAAAACACAATATTCAAGACTTTACAATAGCTTGAAAACACACTGAAAATTCAAGAATTTGCAAAATGGTCCTTCCAATGGCTGGTAAAATTGCTAGGAACTTAGGAAATGCAGTGAAAGATGAGAGACTTTTAGATCTGGACTGATTTCTTCTTTTCTTTCTTTCTTTCTATAATGGCAGTGAATGTTGACATCGCCTCCAAAATAAGAAAAATCCACAACACGTTCGATTTTATTATATTTTAAAATCTGTCACTCCTTTTCTGTTATGATTTTGACTCTATTAGTTTTCAAATTTATTATTTAGGGGTTGTTTAGGCTGTTTTTTTAAAAATTCTTTATTCAAATTGATTTTTTTATTTTAAATTATTATTTTGATGTACTAATATAAAAATTATTTCTAAAAATAGAAAATTATCATTTAAATACATTTCTAAATAAATAAATAAAAACACTTTCAAAACAACCCTAATCATATTCGAACATCCAATCTCAGCTCACAATACAACTTTAGCTTCATGCATATGGAGAAAAGAGATCACACCCGTAGATCACATGTTCTGAGTTATGATGTATGCTCATAAGATTTTATTTTACAACTTTCTTAATAAACACTTCACTTCTTTTATCTTTTTCTTAAGTCCATTTAAACAAAATTTTGTTAGTTAGTTCAACTCGACGACCATTAGCATTGATGAGAAACGATGATGGATATGAAATCCCTACCGCTGCTCTCTAATCTTCTAGTGAACAAGTGTGTGGTCATCCAAAAGTTAATTATCATTCTTATTGTTCTGGCTAAGATTCATCAATCCATCATTTTCAAGAATTGCGATATCGCCTTGTTCGGAGTTAGGTTTTGTCGTTATTCCCCCCAGGCCTGCTGTTTCATGTTCGATTAACAGTTCATAATTATGTGATGGAGCTTGCATTCAAATCGTGCTCCATCCTTTACTACACTATAAGCTGACATTGAACCAGGAAAGCAATTAAATGATCGATGGGATATATATAGTTCTTTTAAGCAAAGATTTTGCAATCACATAACCCTTAACCACAAGGTAATGATCTTATTATTCCAATACTAAATTCAGAAAAACTTTAAAGTACGTCCAGGCGACCATGGAGCAGCGCCGGACCACGCCTGAGACTCAACAGAGAGAAGCATAGGGCTCGAGATCTACGAGAGAGACAGGAAAATAAGTAATGATCATGAGCTGCATGCGGTGCCTTTATTTATGACAGCTGGCGTGAGCTTTAGGCACAAGGCAGAGATGATCCCTCATATGAGGAGCAATTCCGGGTAGCACATCGTTCATGTCTATATCTTCTCGGTTCATCCCAGATGGCATTTCCCAGTCAAATTTATGAAGAAGATTCGCAAGTGATAGCTCCACAGTGAAGAGTGCAATAAAAATCCCAGGACAAATTCGTCGACCAGCACCAAACGGTGTTAGCTCAAAATCATTTCCTTTCAGATCAATGGAACTGCCCGAGAATCTATCAGGATCGAACTCATACGGGTTCTCCCAGGTTTCTGGGTCCCTTCCAACAGCCCAAACATTCATGTAAACTAAGGTCTTGTTTGGAATTTCGTACCCACCTATGCTGCACTCCTTGGTTGTTTCTCTCGGGAGTAGCAGTGGGAGTGTTGGCTGCAATCTCATGGTCTCTTTAACCACGGCTTTAAGGTAAGGCAATTGCTGAACATCATCTTCATCGACAAAACCTTTATTTCCAAATAAACCTCTAACTTCTTCTTGAGCTTTTCGCATTGCTTCAGGATTCTTCATTAGAAAGGCCATGGCCCAAACCACAGTAGATGCGCTTGTCTCTGTCCCCGCAAGAAACATGTCCTGAAAGGAAGTAAAAGAAATTTAAATTGAGAATAAATTAAAAATAATAATAATTCTTTCTGTATTGATTACTGAAAACTAGTTGTATACAAAGTTATGAAGCATGGCCATCCTATGACTTAATTGGAAATGAGAATAATAGTAATAAAAAAAAGAGTAACGAGCATTATATCCAAGATGAAATTACTCGAGTTCAGAACTTATTAGATTACCGTTAGAATCGCTTTGATGTGATCCAGGGTTAGCTGAAATTTAAATGAGTCATCCTTGTATACTTGAAGCAAAATATCAAGTATACTACTACCCTCCCTCTCGGGCTTAGGCCTATTTGGATCAAGATTTTCATCGATGATTCCGTTGTAGAAAGCATCAAATTTTTCGAAAAGTTTCTCGAGACGATAGGTCAGCCCGGTTAGTTTATCGGCGAGCCAGCCCCAGCAAGGAAAATAATCCGAAAGGAAAAGGCTTGAAGAGATAGCCTGGGTTTCGACAAGCAGCTCTAGGAACTGATTTGTACTGCTTCCTTCAATTTCATACGTTTTCCCTAAGGCAGCTCTGCAAATTGCTGTGCTTGTAAGAGACACCATTTCTGCAGTCAAGTCGAATGGTTTAGAAGCAAGAGCTGATTTGGATATTTTGTCAATCATACGAGAAACCTCTTCTTGTCTAATGGAACGGAAACTTTGTACTACAATTGAGCTAAAGACATGAACGACACATATCTTCCTCACCTCCCTCCAATAATCTCCATATGGTGAGAAAGCCAAGTCGGAGCCATTGTAGGACAGTTTTTTCGTGGCCGCCAAGACAGGCCTACTACAGAACTCGAGGTCACAAGTTTTCATCATCTCTCTAGCCATTTTGGCTGAAGAGACTATTAGGGCTGGCCTGGATCCTAGCCTCAGGTACACGAGGGGGCCATGCTTTTGAGAGAGCCTCCATAGGTGCTCATGAAGGATGGAACTGCCAAGCTGGTGTAAGTTACCTATGAAGGGAAGACCGACAGGACCAGGAGGCAAACAAGCTTTTTTAGCTGTTTTGTTTCTCTTGATCAGAAGAAACAAGAGCAATATGGAGAGAGAGAGAATCAGGAATTGGAGTACTAAAGCCATTGTGATTTATCTATTTGCTTTCGACAGAACCTGTATAAATAGGCATCTTATATGTTCTCGCTCAGACGTGTTTTGCTATGCCACACCTTAATATTTCTTGTGAAAAATATATTTAACTCGATGGTAACGTTCCTTTTCTTCTGTCTCCAAAGTTTTACTGGTCCGCCAATTACAAAACAGGAGGACTCAGAAGGAACGAAAATTCTTTTGAAGTTAGAAATAATAATAAAAATAATGTTTTTATATATTTTATTTTCCATTCTTTAGCAGCAATTCACACGTGATCTTGATTAGTAACAAAAAAACAAAAGACCACTGTTTTGGCAAAGATTTATTTGAGCAACCCGTCATTTTCTAGTGTTAGGATGTGAGGTTCGGAGCTAGGTTCCCTGTGTCTGTTCTTCAACAGGCTGGATTGTAGGAGTTGGACCATGGAAACGAAAAGTCGTTGAAAGAAAATGAATCATCACTGTTCATATAAAAAAATGAAAAGGTTCTCTTAAGTCAGCTTATAATAACAATTTTGTGTCAGAAGTGGATCATTTGGCGAAAGCGAGCATGTCACTCACTGGGCACCTGGCTTCATCTTTTCACTTCAAAATAAATTTACCAGTTTCTTACATGTTATTATGAATTTCAGTTTTGATAATCACATAGATGTTTGATATGAAATAAAAGCACTGGTAATAATAATAATAATAATAATAATAATAATAATATATAATTATTCATGAAAAATTGAAATAATCAATGTCTTACTGTTAGAAACTGTCACATTTATAATTATCTTACATGATATTGCTGAAAGATTTTGTTAAGCAATGAATTCTCGTGGACGTAGTTTGTTTTGAACAGGAACCAGAGAAAAGTAAATGTTGCTTGTGTTGCATTGACCCTAGCTAATAAGCTTGCCCGGCAGCTTCGTTCATTTGCTCATCAGTCTTGATTATTTTATTGAAAAGCATGCCCTCAAAGGAAGTTTCAAATCAGATAAAAATGCTATGCACAGGTTAAGCTGGTGAATCAATGAGATACGGTTTCAATAACAGTAGAAAAGATGGTGCGGGTTTCTGGACATAGCCAAACAAACCCGGCCCCATCTTAAATCTTAATTGCCATTGCAAGTGGCAAGCAAATCACCACATGGGTTGCGAGTAGAAGCGTGAGCGATAGGGTTGTGGTTGTTGGATGGAGGGGTCAGAATCATGAACAGAGAGGATTAGATGTGGGAGATTTGACGGTTGGAGTGGAAAGGGGATTGGAGATTATGGCCTCCCATTGTTGGTGGCTGGTACGGGGTTTGAACTTTGAAGGGAAGGTTTTTTTTTTTTTTTTTGGTAGTCGGAGGAGAAAGGAACACGGAGGTGGACTGTCATCTGACCCGATAAATTAAAATGGGTTGCCACGATCATGTTAGTTTATGTTCTGGGCCGACAAATGAAAGCCCTTTTTGATCATTTTTTGCATTTTTCACAAATCTTTGTTATCGAAATCGATCCCACTCCATAGGTTAATTCAAGAATCTGATAGTTAGGTCAGGTTTAAAAATAAATTAAATTAAATAATAAATTGGCTTTGTTAGATTCATTTGTCCTAATCAAAACCCTTGTTCATTCAAATTCAATCAGATCAACTCTTTGTCTACAAGAAGAGTAACTCTTTCATTAAAAACAATTAAAAAAATAGAAAATAAGGTGACCTTATATCTCAAGTTTTTCATTAGGTTAGACCCACGAATCCAATAAAAAAATTTTTGTTTGTTTTTGGATTGCGAGAATAAAAGCTCAACTTGAAATTGTACTTATAATTTGGTTACCAGAATAAAAAATATTGTTTTTTTGGATTGCTGAAATTATACACATAAATGGTGTGGGAAAACACTGTAATTCTATTAACAAAATATTGTGGATTGCTATAGTGTTTTTCTCTTCTTTTTTTTTATTATACTTTTTTTTCTTTCATTCATATGTTTTTTTTATAATCAGAATATTCGAGTCAACTTAAGCGCACCACAATTAATCATAAGACTTATTTGTTTTTGTAAATACTATGGATTGTTATAGTGTTTTCCCACTTATATATATTTTTATAATCGGGTCTCTAGGTCAGTTTAAGCGCACTACGACTAATCTCAGACTAATTGTTTTTGTGATAATCGAGGTACCCGGGTCAGCTGACACGCACAACAAGTTGTATTGGTACATATATAACCCCTTATAAGACAAAATCCAAGAGTTTACTATATGAGGGTGTATATGTATCTTTTCCACTTATACTTTTATACACACACACACACACACACACACACACACACACACATATATATAAATGAGGTCTTTAGGCCGACTTAAACGCACTACTGACTAATTCCTTGACCGAGATATTTTTTATAATCGAAGTATCCGGGTCAGTTGACATACACCACGGGTTGTATAAGCACGCATATACCCCCTATAGGACAAAATTAAAGAGTTGGCTATAAGGATGTATTTGTAATTTACTATTTTTAATTATATCTCCTGTCGCGGTATTATGGGTGCGCCTTGAATTTTCGAGCTCACGCACATTTCAGACAGCGCGTGCGGTGTCGTTGAACGTCTAAAAATATTTTTTATATATATATTCATTTTATTAAGTAGAATGTGTTTAAAATAATATCATGGTATAAGGGGGTATTTTTTATTTTTTTTCATTTTTCTGCAAAGTACAATAACCATAATACCCTCAAATAAGACAAAAACTAAGATTTGTTAGCGGGGGTGTCTCAATGATTTCATATTTTCAATGCACTGTAAAATAACCTTTGTAGCCTGAAATAAGGCAAAACAAAAGAGTTACATGCAAGATGTTTCAAACATTTCACATTTAACTATACATATATAAGAGCAAAGTTGTCAATTTCGTTCCAGCTGGAACGGCCGAAACGTTCC
This sequence comes from Salix exigua, assembly GCA_032356905.1. Lineage (NCBI taxonomy): Eukaryota > Viridiplantae > Streptophyta > Magnoliopsida > Malpighiales > Salicaceae > Salix > Salix exigua. The sequence goes on along the minus strand of CM063589.1, from coordinate 1,759,785 downwards.
ATAATGTTGCAAAAACCGAGATGAAACAGTTTCATTTCCGTCTCGGTTTTAATTTTGGCCCGTTCCAGAAATACCGGTCGGAACGTCTCGGTACCGTTCCAGCCTTAAAATCCTCTTTATTTTGATTAACTTGTGATTTTTTCTAATTTTGAGATTATGTTTGTTTGACTTTGTGTTTATATTGTATAATTCAAAGTTAATTTATATTGAATTTTAATTATGCATGTTAAATTAATATTTTAATCATATATATATATATATTTAATAATATACATGAACAATACAACTCTGAAACAGCAGGCCGAAACGCTCCGAAACCGGAACGTTCCGTTCTAATAGAAAAACCAGAACGACAACCGGAACGACATTGACAACCTTGTATAAGAGAGAGTTTCACTCTTATTTTACAGCATTAAAGCTAAACTTATCATGTTATTTTAATGCAAGCTATATTTAATACAAATAAAAATAACAATAAAAGTTAAAAATCTAAACTAAGAGCATGAATGTATAGATAGAAAAGAATGGCCAAAAAAATAAAGGGATCGAAGTTAAACCAAAGGATAAAAGAATAAAAAATAAAATAAAAATTATATATATTAAAACTAGATAAAAATATCCAATCCCGGCAACGGGTTTATGGGTGGTTCGGTTCTATTTGGAGTACGGTGCTCGTCAATTATTTCTTGGTAGAAAACATCCAATTCGCTGATATATTTTTCATTGCGAGCCATCAATCCATCCCGTGAAAGAAAAATAATCCGAGAGAAAAAAAAAGGTAGCCATCATGATGGCCTCTTACTCTCTCCTCGTAACTGATTTTCCCAAAGGCAACCCTGCAAATTATGGAGTCTGTAAGGGCTGTGACTGCCTCACTCAAGTTCGTAGACTTCGAGGCCTCGGATATTTTTAGAATCATGTATATAAGAAACCTCATTTTCATGAATGGAGCGAAAAGACTGCACTCTTTTCAGATCAAAGAGTCGAAGAGCACAAATTTTCCTCATCTCCGTCCAGTGACACCGAAAGGCTTGAAAACCAGGTCTAGGCCGTTATAGGACAGCTTTTGCTGGCCCAGTAAGGAAGGCCTGCCAGAAAATTCCAGATCATGGGCTCTAATAACCTCTTTATGCATGATAGCTAGGCTTGGCATTAAACCTAGCTAGTCTCGAGGACATGAGCGGCCCGTATTTGAGCGAGAGTTGCCATAAGTACAGTGAGGAAGATAAAGAAAGCTACGTACAAGGAAGAAGAGCATTGCCACTGTGGTCTATGGCTTCCCTTTCACCTACACATTGTGTTTTACGATCGAGGTGCATGATCCTAATGCTCAAAATAATATTTTTTTAAAAACAATTTATTTTTATATGTACATAGAAATAATTTAAAAACATAAAAAATGTAATTTAAAGTAAAAAATAAATATTTTTATTATTTTTTTACTTTAAATTAATTTTTTTTTTAGATTATTTTCACGTAGTGATATAAAATAATTTTGATAAAATAACATTTAAAAAACACTTTTAAAAAGCAATATAAAACAAGACTTGTGATATCATATCACTTTATCGGAAGATCAAATCAAATTGTATATGATTCACCATCCAAACAAGTCATGGAAATTTAGTAAATTTCTTGAATGATTTTTGCTCTGCAAGTGAAAAATATTTTAGTTTTTTTTGTTTGTTTTTGTATGAATATAGAATTTATTGATCTTTTAAAATTTATCAGGGTACCTGCAGGCTGCAGCAGGTAGAAGAAATTTGTTATAAAAAGATATATAAATAGAGAGAGAGAGAGTGACAGCATTCCTTCGACACGATCCCTCTCCCAATATTTCGCACCGAGAGACAGCAACGCTCTTTTGTATCTTTTGCTCTGCTCTGAAAATGTATAGAAATAAATAATTGTTCAATAATAATAATAAATGTATTGTAGTTATCAATATAACCTGTCCGTTAGACACATGAAAAATAATAATTATTAAAAGTACAGAAAATTAGCTATTCCATCGCAGATTACTTCTGCGTTGGACTTAGCTCTTTAGTTGACTAATTTAGTGCCATTTCTAAATAAAGAGAAGGCGCGTCCCTTTCTGCCCATCTCCCCATGCCTATATCTTCGCTATTCGTCCTTGGACTTGGATGGCATTTTCCAGTCAAATTTTCGAAGAGGATTTGCAGGGGATTGGTCTGCAGTGACGTGTCCAATAAATATCATAGGACAAATTCTTCTTGTGTTTTAGGTATATGTCTTTGTCCACCGAGTATCTAGGAAGCTACAGTTGTTTTATAATCATTTTATATTCCTTCCATGTGCTTATGAGAGATTAGCATCACAGGAGAGCTGCTCTGGGCTAATTTTTTAGCTATTAAATTTTAAAATGCATGCGGTTGCAGTCTTTGACTCTTGATCTTTTTTTAAGCAGGCCCAGAAGGCATGATGTTACAACTTTGTCCATACAGACTTCACTTCTTTTATCTTTTTTTTTTAAGTCATTTAAATAAAAAAAAATTTTAATGATTGGGTTGTCCGGGCCAGCTTACGTACATCTCGACCATTCTCCGAGCTTACTTGAACATTCTACAAGCTCAAATAAGTATGTAAAGCATCGCAGGGGTGACAGGCGTACCACGCAGGAAAGGACACAGGGAAATGAGAGGAGGTACCTTCCCATCCCATTCTCACTGGACTCGAACCGTGAGTTCGAATGTGGAAGGGCGCTCCTCTACTCCACTGGACCCGACCCTTGGTGGTCATTTAAACAAAATCTTGCTAGTTAAGTTTATTGATGAGAAATGATGGTGGATATGAAATCTTTACCAATGTTCCCTTATCTTTTGGTTGTCAAACTATATTTCATTGTCAGTAATCTCGACAGCATGCATTCTTTCAAAATAATACAAATATTTTGTTGGTGGTAACAAGACCTCTAATTCAACCTAGATGGTAATTTAATCAACAACCAAAAGAACTGATTATCTCTTGATTATGCAAGAATGGACCGAGGATCTCCATCCTCCATTGTGAGGAAGAAAAAAGGGAGGTTGGATCGAGCCTCGGGTTATGGACTGGATTAGGAATACACTTTTTGTTTTCAATAAACTATTTTATATTTAATCACATGATAATAAAAAAATATATGTTTGTTTGAAAAGTTAATGCATGATTTTTTTAAAAAACAATATCAAAAACCACTTGCTAATATTATATATATATAAAAATATAATTCTATACAAAAATAGAGTAAAAACAAAAAGTTACTTGACAAATAACTTTTCTTTTCCTTGAGATGATAAGAATTGGACTTGATTCAATGTCCTCTCAATCACTCCATTGACTAATATAACCTAACTAGACATTATGTCGTGGCATTTTAGTATAAAAGAGTTTTTTGTGCTAAAGTTAAGAAGTATCAAGGTTGGAAGAAAGAATGATATTGGTATTTTTTTTAGAATTTAATGTTTAAGAGATTGTTTTGTATGATGAAGTCTCTTGACAATAACATTTCCTTTATGCGAAACGAATTTAGTATATAATTACATTAATTGTAAAACCAGTGAAACATACTGTTTGTTTATATTTTTTACCAAAAAAAGTGCATTTTTAAATTATTTTTAAATCAAAAAAAAATTCAAAAAAAATACATATTATTTTAATACATTTACAAATAAAAAACATTGTAAAAAGCAATAAGTACCACTGGCTAGAATTGTTCCACTGGGGTTACCTTTCTTTCTTTCTTTTTTTATCTGGAAAAGATTTGCTTGGTGTATTTCTCATGATGGCTAAATTGTCTTCTTTCCTTTTCTGAGTTTTGTATCATTCTTATTGTTCTGGCTAAGATTCATCTGAGCAATCCATCATTTTCTAGCTACGCTTTTCCCCCCTTCATTTTCTAGAATTGCGATATCGCCTTGTTCGGAGTGAGGTTTTGTCGTTTTTCCCCCAGGCCTGCTGTTACACGTTCGATTAATAGTTCATAAATATGCTCCATTCCTTTACTACACTGTAAGCTGATATTGAACCAGGAAAGCAGTTAAATGATCGATGGGATATAGTTCTTTTAAGCAAAGATTTTGCAATTTTATAACCCTTAACCACAAGCTGATATATAATCCTATTATTCTAATACTAAATTAAAAAAAACTTTAATGTCCAGGTGAACATGGAGCGGCGCCGGACAACGCCTGAGACTCAACAGCGAGAAACATAGGGCTCGAGATCTACAAGAGATACAGGAAAATAAGTAATGATCATGAGCTGCGGTGCCTTTATTTATGACAGCTAGCGTAAGCTTTAGGCACAAGGCAGAGAGCATTCCTCATACGAGAAGCAGTTCCGGGTAGCACATCGTTAATGTCTATATCTTCTCGGTTCATCCCAGATGGCATTTCCCAGTCAAATTTATGAAGAAGATTGGCAAGTGATAGCTCCACAGTCAAGAGTGCAATAAAAATCCCAGGACAAATTCTTCGACCAGCACCAAACGGTGTTAGCTCAAAATCATTTCCTTTCAGATCAATAGAACTGCCCAAGAATCTATCAGGATCGAACTCATACGGGTTCTCCCAGGTTTCTGGGTCCCTTCCAACAGCCCAAACATTCACGTAAACTAAGGTCTTGGTTGGAATTTCGTACCCCCCTATGCTGCACTCCTTGGTTGTTTCTCTCGGGAGTAGCAGTGGGACTGTTGGCTGCAATCTCATTGTCTCTTTAACCACGGCTTTAAGGTAAGGCAATTGCTGAACATCATCTTCATTGACAAAACCTTTATTTCCAAATAAACCTCTAACTTCTTCTTGAGCTTTTCGCATTGCTTTAGGATTCTTCATTAGAAAGGCCATGGCCCAAATCACAGTAATTGAGCTCGTGTCTGTCCCCGCAAGAAATATGTCCTGCAAGCAAGCAAGAGAAATTTAAATTGAGAATAAAATTAAAAAAACATATTAATTCTTTCTGTATTGATTACCGAGAACTAGTTGTATACAAAGTTATTAAGCATGGCCATCCTATGAACTAGTAGAATTTCTCGAAGTAAAATATATTCTTGACAGGGCAAATTGAGTCGTGCATGGGTTAAATTATTTAATTTGACCCAGTCAACTTTTGCATGTTTTTTTTTCAAAACCCACCTAGCCAAATTAAATATAAACACAGCATCCCGATCAAGTTCAATAACGATAGTCATCTATTGGAAATGAGAGTAATAAAAAAAAAAAAGTAACGAGCATTATATACAATAGATTACCGTTAGAATTGCTTTGATGTGCTCCAGGGTTAGCTGAAGTTTAAATGAGCCATCCTTGTATATTTGAAGCAATACATCAAGTATAGTACCCTCCCTCTCGGGCTTCGGCCTATTTGGATCAAGATTTTCATCGATGATTCCGTTGTAGAAAGCATCAAATTTTTCGAAAAGTTTCTCGAGACGATAGGTCAGCCCGGTTAGTTTATCGGCGAGCCAGCCCCAGCAAGGAAAATAATCCGAAAGGAAAAGGCTTGAAACCATAGCCTGGGCTTCGACAAGCACCTCTAGGAACCGACCTGTATCGCTTCCTCCAATTTCATACGTTTTCCCAAAGGCAGCTCTGCTAATTGCTGTGCTTGTAAGAGACACCATTTCTGTAGTCAAGTCGAATGGTTTAGAAGCAAGAGCTGATTTGGATATTTTTTCAACCATACGAGAAACCTCATCTTCTCTAATGGAACGGAAATTTTGTACTCGAATTGAGCTAAAGACATGAACGACACATATCTTCCTCACCTCCCTCCAATAATCTCCGTATGGTGCGAAAGCCAAGTCGAAGCCATTGTAGGACAGTTTTTTCGTGGCGGCCAAGAAAGGCCTACTACAGAACTCGAGGTCACGAGTTTTCATTATCTCTCTAGCCATTTTGGCTGAAGAGACTATTAGGGCTGGCCTGGATCCTAGCCTCAAGTACACGAGGGGGCCATGCTTTTGAGAGAGCCTCCATAGGTGCTCATGAAGATTGGAATTGCCAAGCTGGTGTAAGTTACCTATGAAGGGAAGACCGACAGGACCAGGAGGCAAACAAGCTTTTTTAGCTGTTTTGTTTCTCTTGATCAGAAGAAACAAGAGCAATGTGGAGAGAGAGAGAATCAGGAATTGGATTGCTAAAGCCATTGTGATTTATGTATTTGCTTTCGACAGAAACTGTATAAATAGGCATGTTATATGTTCTCGCTCAGACGTGTTTTGCTATGCCACACCTTAATATTTATTGTGAAAAATATATTTAACTCGATGGTAACGTTCCTTTTTCTTCTTTGCCTCAGAAGGTTTGCTGATCGGTGATCAATTACAAAACAGGAGGACTCAGAAGGAACGAAGGTTCCTTAATTTAAAAATAATAAAAATAATGTTTTTATATATTTTATTTTTCATTCTTTAGCAGCAATTCACACGTGAACTTGATTAGTAACAAAAAACAAAAACACCACTGTTTTGGCAAAGATTCATTTGAGCAACCCGTTATTTTCTACTTTTACGATGTGTACGTACTCGTGATATCGCCTTGTTCGGAGCTAGGTTCTCAGGGTCTTATCGGAGCTAGGTTCCCTGTGTCTGTTCTTAAACAGGTTGGATTGTGGGAGTCGGTCGGCTGAAACGAAAAGGCGTTGACAACTATTATAAAGAAAATGGATAGTTACTGTTCATTTTAAAAACAGTTTAGCTGAACATTGTGATTTTTTAATGTGTTTGTTGTTATTTTTGAAAATGATTTTTGTTTAAGTATATTAAAATAATTTTTATTTTATTTTTTAAAAATTATTTTTGAGACTAGCATATAAAAATACTATAAAAATTTAATCTAAATTAAAAAATAAAAATAATTTGTTTTAATTTTTTCCAAAAACAGTCAAACACCCCTTTAAAAAAATTATCATTGTTTTAATCTTTAAATAAATTATTTTTTCTTGTTGAGATTGATTTGCACTTTTTTTTGTACATTTTATAGAAACAGATAATGAAAATATAATGAACTTGCATGAAAATTATTCAATGTCAATCTTCAACGTTTATTCTTATTACAAATAGGGCGCAAACCTTGAAATTAACCAGATAACAACAACAACAACAACAATATCATTCGATCCTTTAAAGCTGACAGACTTGGCAAAAAATATTTTAGTATATATAAAACTCTTCTGGAATTTCCCATGCTTCAGGATCCCTTCCAATTACCCATGCATTCGCAAAAACTAGGGTTCCTGCAGTTTATCATACCCATTTATATTGTATCGTTTCTCGTGGGACTAGTAATGGAGCCGGTGGATAGAGACCCAACGTCTCTTTCACCACTGCCTTCAGATACGGTAAACCTAAGAGGTCATCTTTATTCAGAAGTTTTTGTCACCGGCTAAATTTGTTTCTTCTTGAACTTTGTTCATCACTCTAGCTCCTTCATTAGGGCCGTCATGGCCTCTGCTTCATTGATAAGGCTATGAAATTTACTCTCTTGATCCTCGTAACTGATCTTCCCAAAGGCAACTTTTGCTGGACCGGCCCGGTAAGGAAGGCCTACCTGAAAATTCCAGATCATGGGTTCTCATGACCTCTTTATCCAATTTAGCTAGGCCTGGCACCAAACCTATCCCGAGGACATGAACGGCCCGTAGCGAGAGTTGCCATGGGTTCTAAAAAAATATTTGAGTTATCTTTATACAGAGAGAGAGAGAGAGAGAGAGAGAGAGGGAGAGGGAGAGAGAGAGAGATTATCGATCTTTTAAAATATATTAGGGTACCTGTAGCAAGTATTAGAAGTCCAACTAATTTGTTATAAGAACTAAAATGAGATATAAATATATAATATCATGTCACTATGTCACAAGGCCGAATCAGTTCAAATTGTAGATGACTCATCATCCAAACGAGTCATGGAGAATTAGTAAATTGATTGTTATGTAAATAAAACTTTTTTTGTAGAATTTATTGATATTTTTAAATATATTGAGATATTTACAACAAGTACTGGGAGTCCACTCATATATGAAATTATAGGGAAAAGGTTAAATGTCTAATTGACCTTTAGAAGTGTCTAATAATATTAAAAAAAATTATTTTTAATATCAACACATGAAAATAATAATAATAAAAAACATCACAATATAATAAATAAAAATAATTTAAAAAATATTTTTAAAATAAACCAGAACTAAATACAAGACATGCAAAAACCGAAAAAACTTTCAAGAGCTGTTTTGAGACTTTGAGAGTTTTTGGAAAAACTGGCAAGTGGTCCCATCTCGCCATGCAAGCCCTACCGTTGGAAGTGGTGACGGTAGGATGATGTTGGCAAGGCAGGAGTCGCCACTCGTAAAACATTTAGGTAGTTTTAGCATATTACTCATTCGCTGCAAAAAAAGATGAGTTCAATTATGGGAGATGGCTATGTATAACATCTCGGTTTTTTTTTTAAAAAAAAAACATATGTTTAAAACAATTTTAATTACATTTTCAAACAGTCTTCCGTCCCTATTAGAGCTGCTGCCCGGCAGAAGTCTAGTTGGGCCTAGCACTCACTGGACAGCTAGAACATCACATTTATTTGAGAATTTCTTTCTATGACAACAAAATTCCAGCCTGATTCGTAACGGGTGGACCTGCGTGTCTTTTCGTGGTTTGCACACTCGCTAAAACGCTTTGATTATGAACTTGGGTATCCCCACATTTCAAGTGTAGCAACACAGCGAGTTTTACAAGAATTTTTTAAAGTTGTCAACTCAAACTTATGTTTGCTTGTAAAGTCGAGCATGTGGAAAAAGCTGCGAGGAAGCATCAGTTGCTATCGAGACCAGTAACCTAACATGCTTGTTGCCAGCTTTACATGTTGTCGTTAATTTTAGAATGCATGAAATTAGTGGAGATATTCACATTAATAAAAAAATCTGAAGGACTCCATGCAATGCAACCAGATTGGACCCATTAATCGATCGCATATAATTACAGCAAACTTTTTGAAGAGGGGTCATGGAAATAATCAAAATGTTGCGATTTAGGCCCATCTTTTCTATGCTCTGGAATACAGTTTCAACACAACGTAAGTCAAACTGGTTGTTCACCCCAATGATAAAATGGGTGTGCTTCAGTCATCGTTAATTTATAAATTATCTTTGATTTGAAATCAAAATGAAGGTCTACGATTTATAAATGTAGAGCTTCAACATGGATGGTCAGCTTAGAACTTCTAGAATAATATACAAGGAAAACTAATTTTAAAATATACTTAAAAGCTGAGAGCAATATTGCTATTATTCTTCTTCTTCAGTAGTAAATATTTTACCAGATAACTCTATGAGATCCTTATCAACTTATTTCAAAGTACTTATTGTGCACTGCACTCACAAGGCATCGAAATGAGCTGAATAATTGGATTCCTAGGTCTAGAAAACTGCATGCCATCGATGGTGGTATGCAATCTGATAAGAAACTTATACTATCATTTCATTGTATACTGCAACGAGCCAATGCTGGCTGATCGAACTGGTGAAAGAAACATTTTATCTCATTGTCATCATCGCCAACAGGGTTTTATCATGCGAGGGGCTCCACGAGACATCACTCTTTTGAAGAAAGAAAGTCTGAAGGGTGGGCGGTCATGAAATTGCCAGTTTGATTTCTGAAATAATTTCCATTTAGGTGTATGAAGGATGCCTTCGCTTTAAATGGGATTCAAATCTCACTAGAAAGCTTGGATCACGGGTGAAAATGGTGTTTTGCCATTAAAATATGTGTATTTTAACTTAGTTGGTGTGATTGATTTCTTCGTTGATGGAGACCCGTGGCATGAAGAAAGGGAGTGTTTGTAAATATGTTTGACAAATATTTTTGAAAAAAAATATTTTTTATTTTATTTTATTTTAAATTAAAAAAATTAGTGTTTTTAAATTATTTTTTTATATTATATAAAATATTATATAAAAAAATTATTTTTAAAAATAATATTAACCACATTTTAAAACAAACATTATGACAGACCACACAGCTACAAAACAGCATACATGTATATCAAACTGGGGTTTCGTGGGTTCGAGTACCTCGTCTACATCAAATGTTTGCCCCAAGAAGCTTAATATGACAACCTTGGTTACTTTGTGGCTCAAACTAAGAAAGTTATATGTAAGAACCCGTCTGTTTATATTAATGCTTTGTTTATTCTTATGTTTAATCGGTTAATATACACTGTGATCTTGCATAATCTCCTGGTTATAAAAAATATTATTAGCTGTAGTTTATCAAACAACTATCACAAAAGATAAAACAATATTAAACACGATAACTTTAATAAATCACTAACCATCTGTCAACACCACTGCATGGAAAATTGATAATATTAGGTTAAGCACTTCTTAATTAATTAGTTAGTTTTACATGGAGAGATGGCAGAAACATTGCATCATTGTGCAATTGATTCCTGGTTTGGCCATATGCTAACTATTTGATTGAGGCTTAAGAAATTAATGATTGTTGATTAATCCATGAACAAGCCTGATCCATAGCATCGTATTATGGAAGGTCCCCCCCCCATTGATCACTTGTTTTATGGAATCCCACTTGCAGCTGCTAGACAGCGCAAGGGCTCTCATGTGGTCACACGTGCCATCCATCTATTCTTCCACGTGGAGGGCGGAGACAAACTAGTCGTCGTCCTACCATGCGAGGGGGCTCCACAAGACATCACCCCTTTAAAGAAAGAAAGTCTGAATGGTGGGAGGTCGTGAATTTGCCAGTTTGTCTGAAATAATTTCCATTTAGGTGTGTGAAGGGATGACCTTCGCTTCAGATGGGATCCAAATCTCACTAGAAAGCTTGGGTTACGGGTGAAAATGGTGTTTTGCTATTAAAATGTGTGTATTTAACTTAGTTGGTGTGATTGATTTCTCCATTGATGGCGACCCGTGGCATGAAGGCAGACCACCCAACTACAAAACAGCTTACATGTACACTGTTGTGAAGAACCTTAACGCCCAAAAAATGGGGTTTGGTGGATTGGTAGGTTTCGACTACCTCGTGTGCATCAAATGTTTGAAACAAAAACGCTTAATATGATGGTGCTGGCTTGATTGCTTTGTGGCTCAAAATAACAAAGTTTATATATAGAAACTCGCCTGTGTTTTATTAATTGTAATGTTTGTTTTTGCGTTTAATGCGGCGCGGTCTGTATTTTATTTGAATCATTAATTTAAAAGTGTTTAATTGTTTATATTAATGTTATGTATAATTTTGCATAATCTTGTTGAAATTCTTTTTTAAGATTCTGGTTATAAAAATACTATAATTTCAAACTTTTTTAAAAAATAATAATCAAAATCGTAGTCATAAAAGCTATCACAATAAATATAATTGAGATTATTTTTTAAAATACTTTTTATTCAAAAAAATATAAAGATATATTTTTATATTTTCTTAAAAAATTATTTTTCATATCATCACATCAAAATAATTTAAAAATTAAAAAATTAAAATACATTACCAAACAAGTAGCAATAAATCATTACTCTTTTCTTTGTCAACACCGCTGCATGGAAAATTGATAAGATTAGGTTTAACAACTCTTAATTAATTAGTTTTTCATGGAGAGATGCCATTATATATCCTTTTGAAATTAATTCTTGAACTGACTATTTGATTGAGGCTTAAGAAATGAATGATTGTTGATCAATCCCTGGATAAGCCTGATCCATAGCATCCTATTTTTGAAGGTCCCCACATCGATCATTTGTTTCATGGAATCCCACTTGTAGTTGCTAGACATCGCAAGGGCTCTCTTGTGTTCACACGTGTCATCCATCTATTTTTCCACGTGGAGTGTGAAGACAAATTAGTTGTCAGTATGGTTTGGTTTCCCCAATTGTAGCTTTGGGTGGCATCGTGGCTTGTCTGCTCGGTGGATATACTTTTTAAATTGTTGGATGTGGTAAGCATTACAAGACAAGTATTTTCTGTTTGCTACTGTAAGATCCTACGCCAATCAGACTAAAAAACAAATCCTTCCATCTTTCTGTTTTTTGGATTCAGCCCTCACTGTTATTCGTTTCATTGCGAATTTCACCAGTTATTTTTTAAAATAATATTATTTTATTTTCTTATAAATAATTTTTAACATCATTATATAAAAATGATTTTAAAATATTAAAAAATAATTTAATATTAAAAACATATATTTTATTTTATTTTTTAAATATTTTTAAAACACAGGGCTAAATAGATATATAACTATAGCATTTCAGGTGAAAAACAATGTTTATTCCCTTTATTTTTTTTATTATTACTGGATCATTTTCCTCCGCATTCAACAAATCTAAATTTTTTTGCTTACATCCATATCTATTTTTTTAAAAATTAAATTCTTCTATTTTTATTTAACAGATATAACATTGTTTCACAAAATTAATACTCGATAAATAATAAAACGACGTGTAAAATTATGGACACGAGAAACAATGTGAGATTAAATAAATATAGAAAAAAACAATAAAAATACAACATAAAAAATATAATTTCTACGGGCTGCCATAATTGTCAAGTCTTTAGTTTTTTGTTACCTTACCTTTTTTTTCATTTTCAATTTTATTTTTTTCCCGGCAAGGTGAATTGATATTGAGTTTTACATTTTATTTTAGCTGACTTTATATACAATCTTTCGGATTTTATATTATATTATTTTATTTTAAAACTTAACACATCAAAATTATCTATTTTGTTTTAAATCAATTTGATTGTTACCAAACCAAAACTAATTTAGGAAATTGACGGTCATCTAAAACAAACACTCAATTTCTCAAAAACGTCACTCGTCTCACGCTTCGCGATAAATTGTATTATTTGTGGGGTTGTGGGTGGCACCACACTTCTCGTACACACTCTTGTCTCTGTAAATGCGCCATCCATGTTCGTTGCGCGATTTATCATCGATCCACAAAAGGGTACCTTTTGCTTTTGACAGTAAGCTTCTGGCAAGTGCCAGACCCCCAATTGTCCGGGTGTCTGTACAATAGCACGTGGGAGTGGAAAGAGGCATTCAATTAATTAATTGTGTATGATGTACTTGGGGGTTATATTTTCAATACAGTTCACATTAATTATTTGTCATTTCAAGCCGTTGTAGGAATTGGATTTATTTTTTAAAATATTTTATTTTGTCAAGAATTATATTAAAAAATTAAAAAATTACTTTTTTTAATATATTATTTTTTATACCAAGATATCAACATAATTTATAAACATTAAAAAATTATATTTCTTACAAAAAAAAATTTAAACACGATGATAAACAAAAATTTAAAGAGTAAAAATTTCACCTTCCTCTCTTCCCACTAAGTTTTGTTATTTTGTTTACATTTCAAGCATGTATTAGAAACGAAGATAAAACAAAAGGATTTGATTTTCCTGGGACATAACACAATTGTAAAACTTATACTATGTAGGGTCAAATTTGTAAAATTTATAGTGTTGGATTCAATTTATTTAAGATTTCCATTGTTTTTTTAATAGTTATTTAAATATGCAAGTAACTTAGTTCTAGTATGAAATTTTAAAAAATAATCTAATTTTAGAATCCAAAATTTAAAAACTATGATGTATAAAAATTATAAAAGAATTTTAATCCACGAGAATCATATACTTACCCATACAACGTTTTTTTCTTTCCATGTAATGAAATCTAGTCGATAGGTTGAACTAGCATAGCACATACTAACAATTAAAGCATGTTTGGTACTGCACTGTAAAAAAAAAAATTAAGTATTTTTATCTGAAAATATTATATATATATATATATATAATATTTAAAAATATACTGATTTAATTATTATTTTAAGATAAATATATTTTTTCTTAAAATACAGAAATAAAAGTCATAGCAATTCCAAAAAAACCATAATACTCTTCCATGTTAAGAAGCTAAGTCCATGTAAATTAATTAAATTAAAGAGAATATCTTAGCTAACTATTTTGAGAGTTTTTAAAAGTTTGGTTGCAATTATTTTTTAAATTATATTTTATTTAAAAATATATTAAAAAAAAATATTTTTTATTTTTAAAAATTATTATTTATATGAACATATCAAAATAATTTAGAAATAAAGTTTTTTTAGAAAAAAAAGATTAATTTGTTTAAAGTAATTTCCAAACACTCCTAAATCATGATATTTAGCGGTCATACGGTATGCACTCACAAAAACATAGTTATAATAGCAAGTGATAAAAAACTAGAGAGTCACGATTTCTCATCGGCTCCGTTGCTAGTTGCTCTACAGATTTGAAAGCAATTAATGTAAAGGCCACCTACAAAAGACAAAAAGTCCACGACACCGATATAGTTCACGAATGTATACCTCCCACATACCGGACCATTCATGCGTGGCATCACACACCAAATACGACAAACAACATGCTAATGGAGTAAATAAAACGGCACCTTTCAAATTAATCACGATCCAATTAACAAGAAAATTCTCTCGAAAATAACTCATCGTGAATCTCGCGATCAACGGCTACATAAGCGAATCATATAAAAAAAGAAAAAGAAAAAAAGAAATCGTCGAGGACCTGGCAGCCTTTTTAAGCTTCTCTCTTCATCTCAAACGGACAGGGCGCAAGGAGATAGAGAGAGAGAGAGAGGGCAAACGGAGTTGACGATAAATGACGGATTCCAAAACACGAGTGAGCTCGATTTAAGGAACATGTTGAGGTCCGTGTCTTTCTTTGCTGCCATTTCCAACAAGACACACCGAATATAGGCTGGCTAAGAAGGGGAGAGAGTGAGCGAGCGAGTTGGGGGGGGGAACATAAAAATGGGAAGATCCACTTCTTGTTTGAAAATAATCACCTGCGGTAGCGATTCTGCTGACAGAGATGATCCTCCACTCCCTGAGGTACCTGTCTGGTCAACAATGATCACTTCGTTAGTCCTTTTACTGTTTACTGTCTGTTTTCGGTTACTTTTTTTTATTATCCGGAACTTGTTGAGTTTCGAGTTTGAGTAGTGATTTTTAGTTAAATCACTAATGTGTTTTGCTCTGAGGGATTGCTGGAAATGGTAAACAAAAAATGTGAGGATGTGTGAAAGATCCGAGAAACTTTGAATTTTCGTTCAGTGAAGTTTTGTAATCAATGGTGTTAAAATCTGATTTATTATATTGATTGAAGCTGGATAGAAGAAGAAAGTGGGACGTTGCAGGAACTTTTTTAGCCATTTTTTGTTCCCTAGTCAAAGCTATTAAATCTACGCGAGGATTAGAAACTTTCGTATTCGATTCGGTTAAGGTTTATTAATGTCAGTCTTATTTGAAAGTTGGAACTAGTAAATGTAGGATGCTTCAATGGATTATCAAACATTATAGGCAGGATGGCGTTTCGATTTTGACTGATCAAGTTTGAAGTAAGATGGATACATGTAAGTTCTATGGATATGAAAGACAGAATTCATGGATGATTTAAGGAAATTATGTGGATCATGGTTGCAATTTGCAATTGGTAGTTTAGATCGGGCATTGCATATGTATGTATGGATGTATGTATTTATGTATGCGTGTTTCTTGCTTGAAATGTCCATTTTATCGAACAGTATTGCTTGTATGTCTATAAGGTCTCGGCAAGCCATTCACCATCAAGAGTTACTGTCGAAAGTTGGAAGTCTGTTTTAATGTGGCATCAGTTAGATGATGTTGTGTAAATTTCATTTCAGAGCAATGGTTCAGGTGACAAGCGTGGATGGAGTTTCCGGAAGAGATCTGCCCGTCATCGAGTTCTCAGCAACACTATCATTTCCGAAACCGCCCCTTCTTTTGTGAACAAGGAGAGTCCAGAATCCGCAAATCTAAATTTCCAGCCACCAGACATCCCTCCTGCACCAGAGAAAATTGCTGTGATACAATGCACTGATGAGAAACCACAGTTGTCTGAGAAACCACAGCTGCCAGACAAGGCTCAGCTGTTGGAGAAACCACAGTTGTCTGCTTCAACTGACCAGGAAGTAGCCGAGACCATTGTTTTCACCAAGGATGAGAATGAAGCTGATGATCACGTGGAAGAGTCTGTTGTTATTGTCATACAGGCTGCTGTCAGGGGGGTCTTGGTAATTTTATTTTTGCTTCAAGGAAATGTTTGACCATGGAGCTTACTTGTTGGTACTCAATCTAATCCATTCTCCCTTCCAACTGTCCTCCAGGCTCAAAAAGAACTCCTCAAGCTTAAGAATGTTGTTAAGTTGCAAGCTGCTGTCCGTGGCTACCTTGTCAGGCAGCATGCCATTGGAACCCTACGTTGTGTTCAGGCCATTGTTAAAATGCAAGCTCTTGTTCGTGCTCGCCATGCTCGTTGCTCACCCGGGAGCTCATATGAAGAAAATGAGGTTGGTAATGCTACTCAACTCAAATAAGAATGTTTTAACGAAAGTGCCTTTGCAAAGCTTTCTGCATAAGAGTTCGAATTGACAAATGGTTTTGTTACGCGGATGATGCTGGTCTGGCACAACCCGCTGTCCAAATGAAATAGCTAGTACTTCAAAACTTTTGTCTGATGTCCCAAATTCTTCATGTCAACTCACTGTTCTCACTCGGTTATTGTTGCTTTGATTTGAAAGTCATTTTCAGAAAGTAATAGAAAATCATGAATTCTTCGAAGCCAAGTATCAAATGACATCTTAAACCAACGTTGCAAAGTTTGGTGTTGGAGGTTAATGAGTTAACTCACATTATTTGGGAACTTTTCCTTTTCATTTTATTTAATTTCATTATGCTCACTATAAGTAACAGCTATCATAAAAGGTATGTGCAGGAGAATTTTCTGCTGTCCTCTTGTTAAAGAAAACTGGCATCTTCTCATGCTTTTGATAAAAAAAAACTCTGTTACACTTCATGGATTGCAATTCTCTTCCCAAATCACCAGACAGTCTCATACAATCTTTCTTTTTCGTTTTGCTTTCAGGAGAAGGCAAGCTCTGTAATCAAACCAAATGCAACATACACTTCCATTGAGAAACTGGTCAGCAATAGCTTTGCTCGTCAGGTATGGAAACACGGGGCCTTTTCTGTGTATTTTGCAACTGTATTTATGCTATCCACTTCACTTATCAAACATGCTGCCCTTTTGCTTTGAATTACAGCTAATGGAATCGACACCAAAGACCAAGCCTATCCACATCAAGTGTGATTATTCTAAACGCGATTCTGCTTGGAACTGGTTGGAGAGGTGGATGTCTGTTTCATCAGTAGAACCAACACTCCAACCAGAGCTTATAACTGAACAACTAGAAATTGAGAAGGAGAATTTTACCTCTTCGGTGCAAACTAGAGTCCCACCTGAAGGATTCTGTGAGTTGGAAGATTCAAATTCCAGTATCAAGGAAATTGCTCTGCCATCTGAAAGTGAAGAGAGTGTGATAAACTCCGATGCCTTTGACTTCAAGTTTCAGGTGTGCCATCCAAACTCTCCTTTACCAGTAGATAATTTGGAGCAGCCTCAACCTGAGACCAGTAATAAATCTGACGCGGAAGAAACCTCAATAACTATAAATTCTCTTCCAAATCAAACTATAGAATCTGAAGTAAATTCTGAAAGGGTGATTGATACTCTTCCTCGTAAGCTAGAATTAGATGGTGAACAACCTGATCAACCCAAACGTTCTATGAAAAGGGGAGCCTCTGAACAATTGGAGACTGAAGGAAAGAAATCTGTATATGGATCATATGGATCAAGGAAGGCAAGCAATCCTGCATTCATTGCTGCCCAGACAAAATTCGAGGGGCTGAGCTCAACTGCCTGTTTGAATGGATCATTCAGTTCTTCACATCAAGATAGTGGAGTTGAATCAAACACGGAAACATCTAGGATAGATACAGAATCAAGGACCAAGGAGCTTGACATGGCAGAAAACTCAGCCCCCCATAATTCAAGGGTTCAATACGTTGGCTCTGAATGTGGCACTGAACTTTCTGTAACCTCCACACTTGATTCACCGGATGTATTTGAAGTTGGAGCTGCAGAATTTGAGCATGAAACCAAGGTTTCAGAGGAAGAAACTCATAATCCTAACAGAACAAAAGACTTAGATGTAGATGATAAAGATTCATCCAAGGATCCGGTCTCAACTTTCTCTCGCATGGATCAGCCTGAGAAACTTGAGGACATCAAAGTTGAATCAGCGGATACAATTGTTGCTGCAGAGTCTGCACAGGAGGAGATGAATCCAGAGAAAAGTGTAACTGATGTCGAGAGAGAGTTCAAACAGAAGGAGATGAATCCAGGGAAAAGTGTAACTGATGTCAAGAGAGAGTTCAAACAGGAGGAGATGAATCCAGAGAAAAGTGTACCTGATGTCAAGAGAGAGTTCAAACAGGAGGAGATGAATCCAGAGATAAGTGTAACTGATGTCAAGAGAGAGTTCAAACAGAAGGAGATGAATCCAGGGAAAAGTGTAACTGATGTCAAGAGAGAGTTCAAACAGGAGGAGATGAATCCAGAGAAAAGTGTACCTGATGTCAAGAGAGAGTTCAAACAGGAGGAGATGAATCCAGAGAACACACCTGATGTCAAGAGAGAGTTCAAACAGGAGGAGATGAATCCAGAGATAAGTGTAACTGATGTCAAGAGAGAGCTGAACTTGGAGACAGGTGGTCTAGCAAGATCATCCCCAGAAGCTTCTCCCAGAAGCCATGCAACTGTTCCAGAGTCCCAAGGAACACCTTCAAGCCAGTTATCCGTAAAAGCTAAAAAGAGCAGGGCTGACAAAAGCAGTTCAAGCCAAAAACGCAAGTCTTTATCAGCAAGTAAGAGATCTCCATCGAACCCAAATCATGATTCTGGTGCAAGAACTAGTGTGGAACAATTGTCCAAAGATCAGAAGAATGGGAAGAGGCGGAATTCATTTGGTTCCCCAAAACCTGACAGCACTGGTCAAGAGCCGAGAGACAGCAGTAGCAGCAGTTCTCTCCCACATTTCATGCAAGCCACAGAATCGGCAAGAGCCAAACTCAATGCAAATAGCTCACCAAGATCCAGCCCAGATGTGCAGGACAGAGATTTCATCAAGAAGAGGCAGTCCTTGCCTGGTGCAAATGGAAAGCAGGGTTCTCCACGCATCCAACGGTCAATGTCTCAAGCACAGCAGGGTGCAAAGGGAAATGATAGCAACATTGTTCATGGTATTCTCTGAACTTTCTTGTACTCATTATCTTTTGTCTTGCATTGTGGTTTAAAAGGTTTTCATTTAACAAATTTACTCTCATTGGGGATGTTATTTAGTTCCCAGCTGCATTTTTTTTAAGATTTCAATAGGATAATGTTCAAAACTACTATGATTACTGGAGCATCTTTGCTGTTATTAATTGCTTAGAATCCATTTAGTATGGGTATTGGGTAATGGCTGGTGATCATCATGCATCATGAAACATAACAGTTTATT